>JAWHQI010000441.1:1200000-1517944 GCA_033032865.1 Dactylorhiza incarnata | reverse complement strand
CCCCCCCCCCCCCCCCCCCCCCCCCCCCCCCCCCCCCCCCGCGCCCCCTCTCTCTGAAATGATAATGGAGCCCCGCTTTGTAAATTTGAGGGTTTAGTCTTACCTCCACGAACCAATAAAATCACCAGAATTGCGTTCAATAGATCACCCAATTTTTGGGGGTGGATGTTTTTCCCCCTGGTTAGATTAAGACAGATTTGATCAAGGTAGCGAGAGTGGGACGGCCGTGATGACGGACTTCTCCTAAAATTGAAGTTCTCCGATCATGTTGGAAATTCCAGAGATGCAGTCAGCTTGGAATAGTTGGCGGGATAATATTTCCGATTTTTCTAGACCGGGACCCGGGCACAAAAATTTTGATTAATCATAAGAGCATTTTGGAGACTTCTTTGCGAAGAGAGAGAGAGAGGGACGAAGGCCTCAATTTTAGTAATTCCATCTCATCTATGCAAAATAACAAACATAAAGATTAATGCTGAATGTCATTTTGGTGCAAAGCCGTGTACTATATTCCGGATTAAACACGCATCAAGATTAGTGCTGCAGAAAATGTGGTGTTCATAATTTGAAAAGTCTAACAGAAAATAATCTCTATATATTCAGAAAATATTTAACCGAAATTATTATTGGAAATACAACCGCACATATGAATTCAGCATCAAAACAAAAAACTTAAGAAGAAAAATAAAACAGAAAAGTTTTCATTAGGATTTTTTTGCAAAAATGGCAAAAGTGATCCCGGCGGCGAGGATACCGGCGGGGTATATCCACCACTTGGGTAAGCCCCATCGACTCTTCTTCTGCTCGCCGGCGGCGGACTCGTTCTTCTCCTCAATGGCGCTCGGCTTTGCGGCATGGACGATTCGACCGTCGGGGGAGACTGTAGCGAGGTCGGATATGAAGTGGTAGCCCTGTTTCCGGAGCTCCGCCAACACCAATTTGAGCTCTGCCACGGCATTATCTCTCTCTGCAATGGCATTCTCTCTCTCTGCAGCTTCTTCCTCCTCCTCCTCCGTAAAGGCGATCAGGTGGATCTGTTTCCGGAGTTCCTCCGCATCCAAAACGAGGCGTCTATTCAGATTTCGTCGAGCTGATCTTTCCGCGGCGAGGTCTCTCGCCGGCGGTGGGCGTCCGGCAGTCGACGAAAAGGCAGCGGTCGCAACGATGCTCTCCTCCCAGGCCATGAGGTTGAGAAGACGATGGAGGATTTCTAGAATTCAATTCGCGCGGTGAGAGAAAATGGAGTTTGGAATCAGGGGAGACGACGAAGGATTTCTAGAATTCTTTCAGTGAGAGAAAATGGAGTTTGGAATCAGGGGAGACGACGAAGGATTTCTAGAATTCGTGCAGTGAGAGAAAATGGAGTTTTGGGGGGACGGGGCGGCCGGCCATCTATTTATCGACGCCGATCGAGGAGGAGGAGGGAGCGTCAATTCAAAAAAACTCTGTTGCAGAAACCAACTGACTGAATGATGTAACTAATAATTCCGTTTATGTAATTCTGTTTAATATTTGATTTGTAAAATTGCAATACATTTTTATAATAGAAATAAACAATTCAAAACTTATTATTTGAGGATTATCTCCGCCGTAGGAATATTATCAGCTCATGGTCTTAATTTGAATCTGATTTGATATTCATTTATTTATTCCTAAAATTGTTTTTTTTCTCATATAAATAAAAGTCCGCGTTGTTATTTTCAAATACAAAAATGATTTTTCATAACTATTTAATATCTGCATTGCATTCTTAAAAAAAAAATATCCGTAAACAAAATTGTTATCATGCCATTCGCCGCTTGAGCATAGCCTTCAATGTTGTTGTATCGCGGACTTGGCCACGTACAGAGCGAAGGTCGAGGGGTCACTGGAGAGGAGAATACCATCGGAGCCCATTGTGTTGTGCGGATATATAATTTGCAATAAATTGAAAGCTGTCATCCGCCTTCCCCATGCCGTCATTCCGCCTTCCCCAAGCTGTCATTCCGCCTTCCTCACACCAGCACGAACCCTCCGATATTTCTAGATACACACTCTTGATCGTCGATGATGGAGGTCGGCTCTAGAAGCAGCTCGTCGGAGATCCGGATGGAGGTCGGCTTTTGATCGTCGGGGATTGATGTTGAGCACATGATCACCCACAACATAATATGTGGAAGGACCCAATGAGATTGTATGTAAGGGTAGACGTGGGGATTAGGCTCGAGAAGCATCATCATCAATGGGTAAGAATTTGCGAGACACAACCATCGTGTAAATCATAATCAATAATGCATCTGAGCCGCCCTTAAAGCAAAAGTTTGGGGTCGGCGGGACATCAGAGTTGGCTTTGACAACCGTCGGAGAGGAAATCGGAAGCACGATTAGAAGTAAAGCAATCACGGCGACCATACGGAGGTGTCGATCCCACAACAATAACAGTCAGAGAGGGAACCGAAAGAACTTGACTAAAGCACAATCAAAAGTAAAGCAATCGCGGACGACCAAATGGAAGTTTCGATCTCGCTCGACGGAGCATCGACTAGACGAAGTAGGTCTACGAGTTGATGAGAGAAAGAAAGGAGAAGAGAGAAGAACTAGTGTGTTACGCGCACACGTCCTCTTATTATTATTATTATTATTATTATTGTTGTTGTTGTTGTTTTCTTTTAAATGTTATTAGGTTTGATATGAGCCCCCCTCTCTATATAAGGATGTAGAGCTGTCACGGTTCCGGTTCGGTTCCGGTTCTATTAAAACCGTGAATCGAACCGCTAAGGTAACGGTTCTTCAAATTAGAACCAAAACCGTATTTGGTTTGACCGGTTCCGGTTCTGGTTCCGGTTCCAGCATAATTTTTGGAACCGTCGTGTTAACGGTTTCGGTTACGGTTCAACAAGAACCAAAACCAAACCGGTCACTAACGGTTCGGTCCGGTCCTATACGGTTCGGTCCGGTTCCAATCGGTTTCAACTAAAACCAAATTCAAACTTGGTGGAATGAATGAGGGTGGTTAAAAATAAAAAACTGGAGGGGAAAAGTATACCCGTTCGGTTTTTTTTTTGCAAGAGGGACTTCGAAGTCAGAGGCCCGGGCGCAGAAATTGTGTTACCCCAAGGCGGAGTACTTTTTGTATAATATATAGTAAGTTGGGCTGAAAGTTAAAATCTGAAACCACAACATTGCATCAGACCGCACCGATTTTTAAAATTCAAAGATCATGATCGTGTAATGCTGATGCAATGTTCATGTTGCTGAAGATCACGACTCAACATAGGGTAAAGAACTTTGAATTATTGCTCTTGAAATCTTATTTTACAATTAAAATTGTTTGAAGAATATATTAGTTAATTCAATTTAACTAATTTATCAGCAACAATTAGATTTGTCTTTCATGATTACTATTAAATAGTAGTTGTATATCCTCTCTATTTTTAAAACAAAATATTTCGGAAAAATATGTGAGTAAAATTGAAAATACATTATATGACTGTACAAAACTGAAAGTACACCGCAATAACCGACTCCAAATCACACAAATGTCAAATCACACAACACGATTTTGGTGTGGTGCGATTTTGTTCAGTCCAAAACAGACCCCCTTTGTTGAGATTGGGGTTTGGGTTCAAACCGCACAAGTTTCGCCCATAATAGTAAGTATAGATATTATAGATATATTATAAAAAAATAACAATATTATAATAATATTAATAATATTAATAATAATAAACGGGTTGCGGTTCGGTTCTGCTTCGGTCCGGTTCGGATCGGTTCTAAAAATCTTGAAACCGCTTGAGACTTGTATATTGCGGTTCCGATTCCGGTTCCGGTCCGGATAATAAAATGAAAGAACCACACCCGGACCAACGTTGTTCACGGTTCCAAAATTCAAACCGGAACCCAAATAATTCGCGAACGGTTCGGTCCGGTTCTTTGCGGTTCCGGTTCGATTCCGGTTCGGTTTACGGTTTTCGGTTTTAAGTGACAGCTATATAAGGATGTGATTTTGGGGAGTTATGATATCTTTGGATCTATTGTCTCTTGGGCTCTCATTAGAGAGAAGCTCATTGGATGAACAAGCCTCCGAGAGTTGGCCGTAGCATATTCTAGATTGTATCTGTTGTTTCATTAATCCAAGCAACACTACAACAAAATTGGTATACAGTGACATTTTTTTATGTCATTTGTGACGATTTTTAAGCGTCGCGATAGTTTTCGTGACGTTTATAAAAACGTCACAAAATCGTCGTGATTGCGCGTGTCGCTGTAGCTCTTTGCGACACTTCAAAAAAAAAAAACATCATGATTGTCAGTTACTCTACCGCGATATTTTTTTTCCAAAAACGTCATGATTGACAATTGTTCTACCGTGACATTTTTCTAAAAAAACGTCATGATAAGTAGTTGTTCTATCATGACACTTTTCCAAAAACGTCGTGAAAGATGTTCATCCTACCACAACGCTTCTTAGCCAACGTCACAAAAGGCAAAACTATACAGCAACATTTTTTTTCCAAAAAAACGTTGCAAAGTAAATATATTTTAAAAAAATGAAAACAAATTGTGATAATACTTCTCAAATAATCTAAATACTAATCAAAACTCTACCAAACATTTACTTTTTATTTTAATTCAATTTTTGACATTTAAACACAAAAATAAATAAAATGCTCAATATCAAAGAGAAGTGTGTTTAATATTCTTTATTTTATTAATTAAAAAAAAAGAGGGTGGGAGATGGCCCAAACCCCTCAATACAGACTAATTGTATTTCTATCTCTAATTAAACTAAATACATGAAAAAAGTATGTACAAAGAAAAAAAATCTATAAATGCTCATTCTTGTACACATTTGATAGTCAACTAATGTCTTCTCCTCTCTTCTTTAGATAATATTCACTAGCATGAAAATCAAGCTACTACCTGCATCCGAAATGCAAAAATATGTTAAAAGCATTACTTGTCTTGTAGTATCTCAGCACCAAGAAGATTATAATATCATTCACTTGAACCTAAGCAATGGAAGAGTAACAGATCTCATACAATGTTAACTAACCAGTAACTAAATTTACAGAAATTAACAATAATCTCAGAAACAAAAGCTTACACAGTTTAATATCATAACAAAGTAAGCAATCATATTTCAATCCCAAATGAAAGTAAAAAAAATCATAATCATAGCGATTGTTATACACACTACATATCCAATTTGCCAAATGATTGTGCACTTACTGATCTAATGCAAATATAAAATGGCAGGGCAAACGGTACCCCATGGACCTGCAGGTTGTTTGAAAGATTATCATAGATACATTTATGATTTCTTGTAAAATGAGTGTGTCCGTCCATAGATTTTTTGGTCTAGAAACCTGCATTGAGATTAGGTAGTCGTGAAAGAATATACCTACATATATGCCGGAACAACCATTATCAACCAAATCAGATGCCCGAGCCACTAATATCTAAAGAAATCTCAAGAAAACTCGGAAAATTGTCAAGTTAGAGAAGAATCAAGGATAAGATTGAGGATATTGAGGTAAAAATCTTGAACCTTCTCCATATTGAGATTTATCTGGAGGGCCAAAATCTATCAAAAAAAATTTGTTGTTGGATTAAAAATAAGGTAACAAATATACAATATTATGTTTTGCAACATCAAATAATCTAACAAATATACCAATATACACAAAAGAATTTTATAAACAAATTTTTTATATGGGTGGATCCGCCAGATTTTCACGATGAATGTTTATCGAATCTTACGGCTAAAAGTAATCCCGCACGGCAGATCACAGTTTGTTACCCGTACAAAAAAACTTGCTCCAGAAAACCAATAAACGGGGCCAGTGAAACAATACACATTTAAAATAAATATGTAAACGGGGCCAGTTTGTTACCCGTACCAAAAATATTTTACCATCCTCACTTTTGCCTTTGTTTATATAATAAAGATATATATATATATATATAGACACACACGAGCATCTTAATACGGGCTACGTCCGTGCTCGATGCTCTCGGGCGGCATTCGATCGCATCATTGCGTGCTTCGCTCGCATAAAGCCCGTGCTGCGCCCATCTTCACTGCTCTCGATTGCACGATCTTTGCCCGTGAACATCACGAATACCTCGCCGCTCGCACCCCAACGCCGTGAAGCCTGCATTGATGCGGCCGAATGCCGCCCGAGAGCATCGAGGACGGGCGTAGCCCGTGCGAAGATGCTCGTATGCCGACCCTAACAGTTATATGTACGTTTGTGGAGACATATATAATATCCACGGTGAACACATTCATATTATATATATTTAATTACTCGTATCAAGCTTACGATCGAGATCGTCGCTATCATCAATATAACTTCACTACCATCAAAAATATCATTATTAGAACTTTAACAGAAGATCGTATGTTTTGATTATGCCGCGCTCACCGTCTGTCGCGCGCAGCGCCGTACGTCTCCCAACCATGGGAGTGCGGATAGTCAGGTGTATGATGATGGGTGTGCGCATAGCAAAATACCCTATCGTGGCGATACGCATAGCCAAGCGTATGATTATAGGTATGCGCATAGCAGAACACTCCCATCATAAGGGTACGGTGCCCATAGCCAAGCGTAGTACGTTATGGGTGGTGCTCATAGCACTTAAATACCCCATCATGGGGGTGTGCATAGCCAAGCATATGGTTATAGCGTATAGCGAAATACCCCATCGTACATGCATGCATGCATGGGTGTGTGCATGCATATAGCTAGTTATGTGCGCATAGCAAAATATCCGGCCATCATGGGGTGTGCATAGCCCCAAGCGCATGATTGTGCATGGGGGCATGTGTGCATAGCAAACTACCCATATCATTGGAGTACGCACATAACCAAGTGTATGGTTATGAGTGTGTGCATATAGATAAGGCTAATATATATCATCAACTTAAACATGCATAATGTGCGTCGTATATATACTTCATGTACGTATTTCATGCATCATGCTCACTAAGTACATGACATGATTCATGTTTAATCATTTGATAAATGATAACTATATCACTCATATCCTTTTAACAAAAGATCTTCTGAAATGTTTAATAACAAATTTTGACAGAAGATCATGTGTTTTGATGACGTTTTTTTTAAAAAATCGTCACGAAAGATAAACATGTATGCTGACGTATTTTCATGGAAAGCGTGGCTAATGCTAATTTTTTATATTTGCGACGTTTTAAAAAAAAAAAATTGTCGCTAAATGTAAACTAACGACGACGTTTTCAAAAACGTCACAATAAAAATATTACTTTAGTGATGTTTTAAAAATAATCGTCACAAGTGCTAAACACGTATGATGACATTTTCCCTAAAAAACGTAGCAAATGCTATTTTTTTGCATTAACGACGTTTATGAAAAAAATCGTCGCTAAATATAAAACTAACAGCGACGCTTTCAAAAACGTCGTCGTAGAGACTATATCTTGTAGTGCAATCTCTTTCTTGTTCGTATTATTTGGTCCGATCTGCCGCTCCGCCCGTTGCTACAGTCGTCTGAGTCTTGCTATCCGCTGTCCGAGAGCTCGCGCAGCCCCGCTTCCGCGATCCGACGTCGCACCGCAAGCCGACGCCGCATGCGTAGCCGCATTCACCGCCTGATTCCACGATTCGCGCCCACTTCCGTTTGTGCACGCCCCGATCCTCCCCTGTGCAGCCCAGATCCGCTAGGCACCGCACCGATCGGCCCCGCGCAACCCTTCCCAGCCCCGATATTTCGACCCAGTGCTAGATCCAACGCCTGTTCCGCCCTAAACCAACCCGGATCGGCACCATCGCTCAGTCGTAGGCCCGTCGCCGACGCGCCATGTCTGCTTCCACTCTCTGCCACCAACTCGCACATCTCCGCCCTCTCCGACACTCTCCTGCGATACTCCATCCCTCTTGCATCTTCATATGCCAAAGGGGAGGATGGAATCCCGCGCGGAAGCCCTAGAACACTCCCACACCACCATCAACGCTCATCTCGAGGCAAAGGCCGAGCAGTTCGCCTCGATTCTGACAATGCTCCAGAACATACAGCCCAACCACCACTCCGGGTCTCCTACCGCCTTTGTTGTGGGATCCCCCAACACTGTGATCCCCGATACACCCGCATTGGTGGAATTACCTACACCGTACAGTGGACCTGACACCCCCACAATCAACGAGATTGACCCCCTTGGGTGGATTGCTCGCGCCGAATTGTTCTTCGACATTCACTAGACCCCTCCGACACAACGGGTCTCCACAACACTTATCGGCATGGAAGGGTCTGCCCTCCATTGGGTTTGTTGGCTCTGCCAGACCTCTCCCGACCTTACCTAGACAGATCTCACTGAGACCCTCATTCAGCGGTATGATGACCGCTACTCCGGCCCCATGATCGAGCGACTTTGCGGGGTCCGACACACCAACTCCATTGACTCGTACATTGATTCCATCGTGGAATTGGTCACCCATATTCCCGGACCCCCTCCCCCCAGATCATTACTTGAGGTTCTTCATGAACGACATGCAACCCCACTTCCGCTCCTGTCTCCGCACCCTCAAACCATTAACGGCCAACCAAGCCGTCAACCTCTCCCCCCTTGTGGAGGCGGAATTCCTCGCGACGTCCGGCGACATTCCTTCCACATCACCTTCCTCTAAGAATCCCTCCCAACCTTATTTCTCGACCCATCCCAAACCTCCACCTCTGCCACCTCCCCTACCCCGACCACCAATTATGGACCCAACCAACACTCAGCATGTCCCTACACACTGCCTGACCAACCAGGAGTACAACGACTTACGATATGGGTCTATGCTTCCGCTACAAGCAACCCTACTCTCCTGGTCATGCATGCTCGGTGAAGGAGTGTCGGGTCCTCATTGGCGACGACGTGGCCGCGCTCTCACCGCCGACTTTGACGCCCTGCTCTCAGGCGGACTACTAGGAGACCCCCCGGGCACATCGACGCCCTGTTACGCGCACGCGTCCTCTTATTATTATTAATGTTTTCTTTTAAATGTTATTAGGTTTGATGTGAGCCCTCCTCCCTATATAAGGAGGTAGTTTTGGGGAGTTAGGATATCTTTGGATCAACTGTCTCTTGGGCTCTCATTAGAGAGAAGCTCTTTGGAGGAACCAGCCTCCGAGAGTTGGTCGGAGCTTGCTCCGGATTGTATCCGTTGTTTCATTAATCCAAGCAATCTTTTTCTTGATCGTATTATAGTGTTTCTTCTATCTCTGGTAAAAATCACATCACCTCCGAAATTATTCAATTCTTATATAGATTGGAAAGAATTAGCTTTAGTTCAAAGTGAGTTCCATAGAATTCATTAGAAATCCAATTCTGATGTTCAAGTGCGCAAACGAACAACAAAATTAGAATTAGGCTTTCAATTCCAATTCCATGATCTCAATTTCATTCAAACGAACGAACCCTAACAATTTTGATGCTCAGGATGAGCATGTGAAGGCTGTCAGAGTATGGGTCGCTAATCTGTTAGACAATTTTATTGGTCTAACCTGGCTATCGTGCAAGGGATTTTTTCTTATTCTAAGGGAATTCTTCCCCTTCAGCTTCAACATCTTGTTAGTAATGATTATGTTTGTCTCCTGTATCAGAGAGTATCTTAGTATATACTGCTCTCTCCTCTACCCCAAAAAAATCTTAAAAAAAAACACTAGGCTTCTCTTTTAGTTAAGGAAGAACATGGACGAAAAGGTTCAATTACATGTTACACAATGAAGAGATGGAGGAAAATCTTTCAAGAAAAATGAACTATTACGCTGACACTTCAAGAGACAAATTTTCGCATTACACTATGCGAAAATTATTTAATATATAAAGGAGACCACATGGACATATACATAACAATATCACATTTGATTATGCTATCAATACTAGAAGGCGCTACCCTCGCTGCATTTTACAACAACAACAACACATTTTTTCACAAGACCACAAACACCTTTTACTTGCTATAAACTTTGAACAGTCATGAACAAAACCTGAACTATTCAAGCAGTAGCCATTTTCTGCCGCCTAATACAAAGGACATTCTCTTCAGCATGTTACCGTAGCAGAAGCATAATGTCGGAGGTATGTTTTCGGTCGATATCATGAGCTGGAACCTTCCTTATGGACTTCAACTCATCGAGGATTTGCGAAAACAACAAATATTTTGATGAAATAGGGCCTTAGTGTGAGTAGACATCTTCATCATCAGATTTAGATTGCATCTCAAAGCTGGGAAATGCCATTGTAATGTCCCTGCAAAGAGCCACCACAGAAATTAGTTTATGTGGCAAGGAAAACTTCATTTTTAAACTTGAAAGATAGAAAAAAGACAGGCTCAGAGGCTATATTGCTTCAATTTTGAACATTATGTCAAAAGTTGGATTCAAAATACAAATGTGTGTAAGCTATGCTAGAACCTATACATCCAACTCAAAATTGATTGTATGGACATAATTCTCTTCCAAATTCCAAATGTTTTGCTCAGATTCAAGGGAACTATACGTCTCATCGAATTCACGAGTTCTTATTATTAGATATATATTGTATATTGTGTATATTGAAGCGTGGAAGACTTATCTTAGGCTTACTTTTGGGTGCTGGGATCACCCCTCTCCCTTGTATTTATATACCCTCTATTAGTGTGATTATATATAGATTTCTCTTTTCCTATCATGGTATCAGAGGAATAGGGTTTTCCCTCTTCTAGACGCCGACTCCTTTCCACACCTCCTGTCGAGTTGTGTCCGTCTTCTTCCTCTCGCACGATTGACGATTTTCGACGCTGTTTCTTCCGTCTGCAGAGTTGGCGTCGCTCCTTCTCCCGACAGTCGACGCCTGATCCCGCGGATCCTTTCTCTCCTCCAGTCGACGTCTGATCCCATGGATCCCGTCGCTCCTCCCGTCTACAGAGGGCTCGTAGCTCCTGTCTACCTCTCCTGACGCCGGATCTAGCAGCTCTCATTCTCTTCGACTCCTGTCGCCGTTTTCCGTCTAATCTCTTCCTCTCCGGTTGCCCTGCAACCCTGATGGCCTCGTCTCACTCCCCCGGCTTCCTCCAAAAGGCTGACGTCATCCTAGATGGGCGGAACTACAAGGCTTGGTCTGCTACTGTTGGCGTGATCCTCCGTGGCCTAGTTCTATGAGGCCACATTGATGGCTCTGAGCCTGCTCCAGCCCACTCCTCCACTATCAGCACAGCCGTGTCTGTCCCTGTGTACACCACTTCCACTGTCCAACACTCCAAAGGGGCGAAGTGGCGCTCGAACGATTCTCGCGCCATAACCGTCATTTATCAATCCTACGAGCTTCCCATTCGCATGGCCGTTTACGAACCACCTACAACCAAAGCGATGTGGGATCACCTGCATCGTCTCTACCAGCCATCTAGTCAGGCCCTGCGCTACTCTCTGTTCTAGACCCTTGGCGTCTGCTACCAGTGTGATCGGTCTGTACAGGCCTTCTTTGCGGAGCTCCTGGATCTCTGGCATCAGTGCGATGAGACGGCTCCTTCCCCATGCGCTACCTGTCCTCAGTGTGTTACTACGTCTCGGGATCGTGACTGTCAGCGCATGCATGAGTTTATTATACTCCTACGCCCCGAGTTTGATCATATTCGTGCCCAGCTTCTGCACCAGGATCCTCTTCCGTCTCTCAGAGATACCTTGGCCTTGGAGATCGCTGAGGAGACTCGTCTTCACTCCTTGGACGTTGCTACTCCTTCTAGTGTGTTGCCTCATGCTGTGCTTGCTGATCCCGAGCTTCCTCCACAGTCTTCTCTTGCGAGCCCTCCACTGTTGCCATCACCGGGATATAGTGCTCCGGTGCCCCCTGTGTCTCATCCTTCGACACACTCTATTGCTCCTCTCGGTGCCCCTTGCTGCCAGCATGTCCGTTGTCACTACTGTCAGTGTCTTGGTCATGTCAAATCTGAGTGTCGCAAGCTTCATCGGGATCTGCAGTCTGGACAACATCGTGCTCTTGGTGCTCCTTCAGCTCACTTCTCTATTGCGGCGCAGTCACTCACAATTTCTGAGCTTGCCCAACAGATTGCCCAACAGCTCTCTTGCGGTTCTTGGCCTCGCTCCTCTGCCTCAGTTCTCTCACTAGATGCTTCAACCGCCTCTGCCTCCCAGCCAGCTTCCTCCGCCCCTGCAGGTATCTCTCCCTCTGATCAGTTGTTTGACTCTGGAGCCTCGTTTCACATGACATATGATGTCGCCCACCTCTTGTCCTGTCATCATATCTCCCCTGATCTTAGTATCATGGTCGCTAACGATACAATTCTCCCAATTACTAGTCGTGGCCTCCTCCATAACAGTCATTTTCATATTCCTGAAGTTACCTACATTCCCAAGCTATCCATGAACCTTATATCCTCCAGCCAACTCACATCCCATGGTTGTCTTGTTATTTTGTATGAGTATGTGTGTCATGTGCAGGATTGTCTGACAAAGACACTTCTTGGAGTTGGTCTCCGCCGTAGCGGGGTGTACGTTCTTGATCGTCTTCATCTTCCATCGTCTCCATTGTCATCAACAACATCTACCTTTTGTCTTCCTTCGGTGGGCTTCTCTCAGTGACATCACCGTCTTGGTCATCCTAGTGGTTCACGTCTTGGCTTTCTCATCAGTCATGTTTTCTCGGCCTTGTTACTGTCAATAGTTCTCACACTTGTACGGATTGTAAGCTTGGTAAACTACTATAACCCCTCTATCAGTCTAGTGAGTCTAGGTCCCAGCGTCCTTTTGATTTAGTTCATTCTGATGTATGGGGTCCTGCACCTTTTATATCCAAGGGTGGACACCGATATTATATTCTCTTTGTTGATGATTATTCCCGCTATTATTGGATTTACTTTATTCATTCTCGTTCTGAATTTTTTCAGATTTATTTTACATTTTCTGTTATTGTGCACACCCAGTTTTCTGCTTCCATCCGTATCTTTCGTTCCGACTCGGGGAGAGAATACCTCTCTCATGCTTTTCGAGATCTGCTCGCTATTCACGACACTCTCCCTCAGCTTGTCTCGGTGCCCATGCTCAAAATGACACCACTGAAAGAAAGCATCATCATATTATATGTTGCTCGCACCCTTCTCATCTCCTACCACGTTCCTCCTCATTTCTAGGTTGAAGCTGTTTCCACTGATGTCTATCTTATTAAACTTCAGCCTTCCACTCTCCTTTAGGGCCAGAGTCCTGGTGCGTGTCTGTACTCTCGACTCCCACGCTACACTCATCTTCGTGTTTTTGTCTGTCTGTGTCATGTTCTACTCACTCCACGTGAGCTCACCAAATTCTCTGCTCAGTCTGTACCATGTGTTTTTCTTGGATATAGTACCATGCACAAGGGCTATCGATGTTATGATCATGTTGCACGTCGATTTCGTATCTCACATGATGTCATATTTGATGAGTCTCAACCTTTCTTTGTGTCCTCTGTCACCTAGATCTCACACTCATCTGTGACTCCCTCTGATATAAAGTTTCTCACCCTTCCCATCTCACCGCCTCATGTCTCATTCTATCCACCGGTATGTCCACATCATCTCCCCTTGCCACCGGCCACACCATCTCCTGCCCATCCAGTCTCATCTTCTCCCTCCGCTTTGCCACCCACTTCTCCTTCTGATGCGCTCGTCGTCCCTCTTCAATATCACTACACTCGTCATCACCCTCGTGTTTCTTCGTCTCCAGTGCCTCCCGGCTCAGTGCCTGTCTCCTCCAGCGAGTGCTCTGTGGATGATCCTCCGACGTATCTCAACCCACCTCGTGAGAGACGTCCTCCCGATCCCCTCAGTATTGCTACACTACCACTTGAACTGCCTGCCCTTCCTGCTACCACCTGTGGTACTCTAGAGCTGACTTCCTATCGTGAGGTTGCCTAGATACCTGAGCGACAGTTTACTATGTCTGCTGAGTTGGACCCGCTTGAGCACACTCATACCTGAGTCCACCCGGTGTTGTTCCCATTACTTGCAAGTGGGTCTTCAAGGTCAAGACTCGCTCAGATGGTTCTGTAGAGAGGTACAAGGATCGACTTGTAGCTCGTGGTTTTCAGTAGGAGCAGGGATGAGACTATGATGTGACTTTTGCTCTAGTCGCTCACATGACTACGATCCATACTCTTATTGCAGTTACAACTGTTTGCCACTGGTCTCTGTTCCAGCTCGATGTGAAGAACGTTTTTCTTCACGACGACCTTCAACAGGAGGTGCACATGCTCCCTCCTCCCGCTCCCTCCTCTCCTCCAAGCCTTGTCAGTCGCTTGAGACGTGCTCTTTACGGGCTCAAGCAAGTGCCCCGCGCGTGGTTTACACGTTTAATCTTAGCCATTACTGCCGTCGGTTTTCAGCCGAGCCCGCATGATCCAGCCTTGTTTGTGCACTCATCCTCTCATGGCCGGACTCTTCTGTTACTTTCTGTGGATGATATAATCATTACTGGTGATGATCCTTCTCATGTGGCCATCGTCAAGCATCACCATCAACATCAGTTTCAGATGACTGATTTTGGACAACTGAGTTATTTATTGGGCCTTGAGGTCACCTCTTCAAGTGGTTTTCAGCTCTCTCAGCACCATTACACATCAGATCTCTTAGCTCGAGCTGCCCTCTCTGACTCTCGCATCGTGGACACCCCTATGGAGCTTCACCTTCAGCTACGACCGGATGATGGGGTTCCACTCTCTGATCCTACTCGCTATTGTCACCTTGTCCGGAGTCTCGTCTACCTCACTATTACTCAGCCCGACATTGCTCATGTTGTTCATGTGTTGAGCCAGTTTGTTAGTGCACCTACTTCTGTGCATTACGGTCACCTCCTGCGGCTCCTGCGCTATCTCCGGGCGACGACTTCACGTGGTCTCTTCTACTCCAGTAGCAGTTCCCTGCTGCTCCGTGCTTACTCGTGTGCTACTTGGGACAGTGATCCTATTGACAATCGATCCATCATTGTTTTCTGTTTGTTCTTGGGTACTTCTCTTATTGCCTGGAAGTCCAAGAAACATACTGAGATTTCTCGTTCCAGCACTGAGGCTGAGCTTCGTGCCATGACTACCACTGCTGAGGACATTATCTGGCTCCGTTGGCTTCTTGAAGACTTTGGTGTCTCTTCTCCGGATCCCACTCCACTCCACTATGATAACACTGATGCCATTCAGATTGCTCTGAATCCGGTGAAGCATTCTCTTTCCAAGCATATTGGGGTGGATGCTTTCTTCCTTCGCGAGCAGTACGGTCGTGGCACTCTTGCTCCTTCCTTTGTTCCTTCTGAGCAGCAGCTTGCAGACTTGATGACTATGCCACAGACACGGACACAACATGCTTATCTCCTGTCCAAACTCTCGGTGTATGATCCCCCGTGAGTTTGAGGGGTGGTGGTGGTATTAGATATATATTGTATATTGTGTATATTGAAGCGTGGTAGACTTATCTTAGACTTACCTTTGGGTGCTGGGATCACCCCTCTCCCTTGTGTTTATATACCCTCTATTAGTGTGAATATATACAGATTTCTCTTTTCCTATCACTTATATTTCTTAAAGAACTCTTGCTTAGTTCTCTTGTCCTCATGCTCATCAGCAGGATGAGGTCATATCATATTTTTAATATTACTAGATTCCTTCTTTTTGTCGGCTTTGTTCATGTCCAATTTTAAGCCAGAAGTTGTTCTGACAAGTGTATTCTTAATCGATAACATCCCAACCTTGTTTTGATGATATTTTTCTTATCAGAGATTTTATAGCCATGTTCCTAATAATTCTCTTCTCAATATTTTTGGTTGCACTTTCACCTTTGGTTGAGTGAGATAAGTTGTTCTCTAGATCTGTTGCTTGCATTTTTCTTGGATATATCTCCCATCAAAGGGTTGTAAATTTATTCTTGTTTCTATATGTCTTGGTACATCTTGTCATACTTTTGAAGAGCATACCTTATTATGCTAAGAACCATCCTCATGTTTCCTTATCTATGTCCACACTTGAAGAACTTATTTTTCCTTATATTGAGACACATGCTCTTCTTACTTCACATGCTCCTCATTCTTTAACTACCAACCATCATCTGATTCCTCCATTTCCTATGCTTTACCTTCAACACCTAAATCTGATGTTCTCTCTGATCCTCCATTAACACTCTTTTACACATTATTGTAGCATTTATCGATGCTCTACTACGAGCTCTACTACGATTCCCATTTTCCTCTCTCTCTATGGATCTTGTTTCTTCCATTGCTTTACTTCTGCGTCTCTTTACTCACCAATAATGCTCGCCTGATCACTTGACCTTATTCACCACTTTGACTCTTGCTCTTCAATCTTTTTTGCTACTACCTCTAGTCATTTGGAGCCCCAAAAAATACCAAGAGGCCGTTATTACACCTGAGTGGAAGATAACTATGGATGAGGAGTTAAGAGCTTTGACACATACTCACACATGAAATCTTGTAACCTTACCAACTAGTCCCAATAGTTGCATGCACAAGATCAAGACTCTGGGTGATGGTACTATTAACAGATATACCGACAAACTAGTTGCTAGAGGATTTTTTCAATAGTATAATGTTGATTATGACGAGAATTTTGCTCCTATTGCGAATAAGACTTCTGTATGAAGTATGATTGTTGTTGTCTCTGTTCTCTTATAGCCTATTTTTTGGATATACGTGAAGAATGCATTTCTTCATGCCAAGTAATCTAAGGATGTCTGCATAATCCCTTCTCTTGAGGTGACCCCACTCTATTAGATAAGCCGGCCATCCTCTTAAGGCCTTTTAAGGCCTCAAACAGACTCCACGAGCATGAGTTTCTAAATTCACTACTATCATCCATGCCACCCCGAGCTCCTGTGATATGACTCCGTACTTATACCATTCAAGGATTCTCCTTCTATTGTATGTTGATGGTATGATTATTATCAGAGGATATTCTATACATATAAAGGCAAAATACAATTTGTGGATATAGGATTGAGAGTTGATTACTCTTCTCGTGGATACTTTCTCTCATAACAAAAAAAATCAATTGTGAGATAATGGACAGATCAGACTCACCGATGGTCGCAATGCAACTACACATCTTGAATTCAATTTCAAGACGATCCCAGAAGATGTTTTGGGCCCTTACAATAGATTGACATGTTTGTTTAACTCACTATCAGTCTCCCAGATATCCCTCACGCAATACGTATAGTCAACCAATATGCGGCCTTATTGAGGATCATTCGCTATACACATGAGATCAGATTTTAATCATTATGGTTCTCCTTGATCACGTAGTTAGAGCTTTAATACTGATTGTGCAGAAGATGTTATTGGTAGGCAGTTCATTACTGTGCATTATGTGTTTCTTGGAATTTTTCTATTTCTTGGAAGTCAAAGAAATAGGACGCGATCTCTCGATCCATAGCTGAGGCGGAAGACTGAGCGATGAGTACCACTATTGCTAAGATCACTTAGCTTCGCTAGAGCTATTCAGATTATATCCAATCCCGTCCTCCATGAAAGGACGAAGCACATAGAAGATAATTATAACTATCCCCGCGAACATTATCTTATACCCCTCCTTGTGAAGAATAAGATATCACATTCAATTTTAATTCTCTTCTTTCTATCTGGTTCATCCCAGTAAAATCACAAGTCGAAACGGTTTGCAAAGTAGAAATGTAGCAAAGTATTATACTTAGCACTCCTTAAAAAAATTATTTAGACAAATGGAGGCAGATTATCTATACCCGCAAAATACTTTGATATTCAGATGGGGATATTAAACATTTGAATTAGCTAAATTTGGGTACTTTATGAAGACAACTTACATCAAATACGGAAGAGTCATATTTTTGAGCAAGGATGGATTTTTCTTTACAAATTCCTTCCATTCAACTGGATCTATCTTTCCATCGCCATCAAAATCTGCCTGCTTGAATGTCTGTTAAGGAGCATGAGTGTCAGAACCTTCATAAGAAGAACAAGAGAGATTATTGCGCCATACAATTATTGTTAAAAATTGCTAAAGTTTTTTTTTTTACATTGAATTGTGTAAAATGTTACAACAACAACAACACTTGAGCCTTTATCCCACTATAGTGGGGTCGGCTATATGGATCCTTTGTCGCCATTGTGCCCCATCTTTAGTCAAAATCTCACTAATGTCTAAGTACATCATGTCTTTCCTTATAGTCTCATTCCAAGTCTTTATTGGTCTACCCCTCCCCCGTTTAGCATGCCTAGTGACTAAACTCTCATAAAGCCTAACAGGTGCCTCCAATGGTCTCCTTTGTATGTGTCCAAACCAACTTAGTCGAGCTTCTCGCATCTTCTCTGCAATTGGTGTCACTCCTGTCTTATCCCTGATACATTCATTCCTAATTTTATCCAGTCTCGTGTGTTCACACATCCACCTAAGCATTCTCATCTCCGCAACTCTCATGTTTTACTCATGTACACAATTCACTGCCCAACACTAAGAACCATAGAGCATCGCTGGTCTAATTGCAGTACGGTAAAACTTGCCTTTAAGTTTTAACGAAGAATCTGCGTAAAATGTTATTTAAAAAAATTTGAATATAGCTCGAGCTTAATTGATCCAAATTGCGTTACTTCTAAAGTTAAAGGACATTAATAACATTTTACACGATTCCGTGCAGGAAAAGAATTTTTATAGAATCTTTTGAACATTAGTCGTCCTAACGCAACTATTGTTGAACGATGTACATGACAATTTCTCGAATAACAAAGAGTTTATGTAACCTGATCGATAATTGTTTCAACGACATCATCTGAAAGATACAAATCTGACTCATTTAAAAGAGCAATCACCATCTCCTTTAACTGTGGAAGTAGCAACAAACACAGATCAAACTTCTTTAATGATAAAAATAGTCAGCAGATACTTATGAATGGTATGCAAGAAGCAGTACTATAAAGAACAAAAGAATAGAATAAACCCAAGTTTAAATGACTGACAGCCAACTCAAAAGATAACGGTCTGATTTTATTATATAAAAAGTTAGTAATGTAAGTTTTCTATCATACTAAGCTCATAGATATAAATATTAAGTGTTACAGGCAAGTGTTTTCTCCTCGCATCGGAGCAGGTCAGAACTCCGAAGGAAAGAGTTTCAACAGCTGGTTTCCTTCTTTCCATAGACGTGTTTGTTGATACTCTCTGTCGCCGTTTATCTTCTTCTCCAGACGAAGTCAAAGGTAATCTTGTTCAAGTTCTTATCAATCCTTACACTTGCTGCTCTTTTTTGTTGCAGGTATGATCAAGCTTTAATGATTATAAACGGTCGGACCCTAGAAATTAGAATTTCGGCAAAAATAGTTGTCACAGAAGTTCCAAATGCAGTTAAACCGCAACCATTATATTTGCTATCACAGTTTCACACCGTCTTTACTCAAATGCCACAGCTGCCCCAAACGGAGCCTTAATTTCAAAAAATTAACAGACATTTAGCTCTTTAGAATTCGTGACATAGCTAGCATATCTGTCCATGAAAATGAACCTTGACAGTAACTAATATGAGCAAGAAACCTCACCTCTTCCCGTTCTATAAAACCAGTGTTCCTCAAGTCATATAATCTGAAGGCAACTGCATATGAGACACCACATCATTAGGATCGCAATCTTAGAAATTGTAAATAACACATAATTGGTGTAAAATTCAGATGACAAAGAGAACAAATGTGTATGAACTCAGTCCTTGTTGTTAGTTTCGCAATCTTAGAAATTATCGATGATATCGGGAGAAGAAAAGCTATGTTTGGGTTTTCAAAAGTTGCAGCATGAGGTAACACAGCTTCATACATGCAATTTTTTCATCTTGTGTTGTTTTTGGATGGAAGATGCTGAGGGATCTAACAAAATCCCCAAACTCGATGGCACCGTTGTGTTTGGCATCGAATAAGTCAAAGATCTGCTGCACCAAATAGACATGACAACAGTGAATAAGTAGAATTCAAAGAAATCTAGGTATTGTGATGGTAAAACTTTTAATGAAACTGAATCAGTAGTCTAACAAGGGACTCCATTGGAAGGTCTAAGGAGGGTTAATATTGTTAGATTTGTGAAGTGAGTATATGCTGGGATAGCGGCGACTATCCAGGTGGCGACTATCCAGGTGACGAGTATCCGTGCCGAGTATCGGTGACGAGTATCCGTGCCGAGTATCCGTGACGAGTATCCGTGCCGAGTATCCGTGACGAGTATCCGTGCCGAGTATAGGCATACTCGCCCCCCTTGAGTTGCCTATAAATAGAGGGGTACCCCCCCCCTTAAAGTGTAACGAATCCAGACATTCTGACAGTGACGAGTATATACTCTGAGAGTGACGAGTATAGCCATCAGAAGTGGCGAGTATCATCAACTCTGAGCGAGTTAGAGATACCAGAGTGCTACCTGGCGAGCATCGGACTTGGAGTAAGTTCGGGTAGCTCCCTTGAGCGGGTAGCGAGTATTGGAGGTCGTGACGAGTATCGTCGTGACGAGTATCTGCGTGACGAGTATCGGTGACGAGTATCGGTGACGAGCATTGGTGACGAGCATCGGTGACGAGTATCGTCGTGCCGAGTATCACCGTGCCGAGTATCCGTGACGAGTATCGAGGCGACGAGTATCACCGGCGCGGTGTGCTCGGGAGGAGAAGCGGACCTTGTCCGTGACCAAGTTCTTTACTACTATTGGCTGTTGTGATTCAAGTTGGATGCAACTTGTATTCAGCCGTGTTCTGTTGTAATCTTGTTGCCAAGTATATATTACAGCTGTGTTTGTTCTGTTTTGGTATCCTTGATTGGTAGCACACAAAATTTTCAACATGGTATCAGAGGGAGGTTGCTGAAGCAGCGCGTGCTATCAAGGTTCAAGGTTGAGAATCCAAAATGGACGGCGGAGGAGGGTATGCTAGGGGACTTGGTATTGAGTTGCTCACCCAGACCAACTACAAGAAGTGGATGTCTTGTATGGAGAGCTACCTTCTTGGAGAGGATCTCTGGGAGGTTGTTGGTGGTGGGGAGCAAGAGGAAGTTGTAGCTGCCGGCGATAATGGTCCAGCTGTGAGAGCTTGGAGGAAGACCAACGCCAAGGCGGAGTTCACCTTGAAGAGAGCCATATCACCTGACTTGTTCGACCACATCATTGGTTGCAAGTCAGCGTCTGCGATCTGGATAGCCCTCGATGGGTTATTCAACAAGAAGAATGTGGCGCGGCTACAATTCCTGGAGAATGAGTTGGCGAAGTCGACTCAAGGCGAGATGGCGATATCCACCTTCTTCCTGAAGGTGAAGAACCTATGTGGGGAGATCTCGGCCTTGGATCCTGAAGAGCCAATCTCAGAGGCGAAGTTGAAGCGGCACATACTCCGAGGCTTGAGGAGGGAGTATGTCCCCTTCGTTACTTCCGTGCAAGGATGGGCTATTCAGCCCTCCCTTCTGGAGCTAGAGAACCTGCTATCGTCACAGGAGAGCTTGACGAAGCAGATGGCGGGAGTATCCATCTCAGGAGGAGATGACGAGGCCTTGTTCTCAGGAAAGAGGAGATCCTGGGACAAGAGGAAGAAGAACCCCCGAGAGGGACCTTCAACGTCATCTCAGAGAGATGGGGGGAAGTTCCTTCCTGCCCGTGACGAGAAGGGGAGATACCTTTGCTTTGCCTGTAAGAAGTACGGGCATATGGCAAAGGATTGTCGGTCTAATCTCCAGGCCGGTCATGTTGCTGAGAAAGGTGGAGACCATCAGAGAGGTGGAGACCATTGAAGAGGTGGAGGAAGAGGTGGAGGTCACCAGGGCGGTGAGAGGGGGGACAATTGTTTCCTGGCAGAGATGACGGCAACGTCAGTCGATGTCTTAGCCTCCATCAACCTCGAGGACGACTGGATAGTGGATTCCGGTTGCGGGCATCATCTCACTGGAGATATGTCGAAGTTTGCCTCCTCGGCAGCATATGAAGGATCAGATGCTATCATCACTGCGGATGATACGGTGCATCCAGTGGAGCGAGAAGGGAAGGTGTCCCTTGGGAGTATAGAGAAGCCAGTGACACTGAAGAGTGTCTATCACGTGCCTGGCATGAAGAAGAACCTCTTCTCAGTGGCGAACGCCGTGGATGCTGGATACCACGTGCTGTTTGGACCAAAGGAGGTGAAGTTCTTGAAGAACCTATCGTCTGTCGATGCTGACGTCACGCTCACCGGGAGAAGGGTGAAGGACTTGTATGTTCTGTCTGCAAGTGCCTACGTGGACAAGCTGAAGACAAACGACAGCGCTGTGATCTGGCATGAGAGGCTGGGTCATGTGGGGATGGATAAGTTGAAGATGATGGCGGCAAAGGGCCTAGTGAGTGGCCTGCCTCATCTCTCTTCCTACGGCGACGGCCATGTGTGCGACGGATGCCAATATGGAAAGTCACATCGACTTCCATTTGACAAGTCGGAGACCAGGTGTAGGGCACCTCTTGAGTGCATACATGCTGATGTTATGGGGCCGTGCGCCACCCTTACTTATGGAGGCAATAAGTATGCGCTGGTTCTGGTGGATGACTACACCCGCTATACGTGGGTATACTTTCTGAGAGAGAAGTCAGAAGTATTCAAGAAGTTCCAAGAGTGGAAGGAACTTGTGGAGGGGAGGCTGAACCGCAGAGTGAAGAAGCTGAGAAGCGACAATGGAGGGGAGTTCACCTCCAATGCGTTTGCTTCCTTCTGCAGAAGGTTCGGCATTCGGCGGGAGCTTTCTTGCGCTCACACCCCTCAGCAGAATGGGGTGGCAGAGAGGAAGATCCGCCATCTGGTGGAGACTACCAGGAGTTGGCTACATGCCAAGAGCATTCCCAAGGCCTTATGGGCCGAGGGAATGACATGTGCTACTCATGTGATCAACAGACTACCTCTGAGTCCTAACAGGATGGTGTCTCCACACCAGCTCATGTTCGGGGAGAAGCCCAATGTGGGTCACATGAGGGTGTTTGGTTCTACCTGCTTCGTGCACGTTCCAGAGGCCGAGAGAACCAAGTTGGAGCCGAAAGCGAGGAAGTGTGTCTTCATCGGCTACGACGAGAGGAAGAAGGGCTGGAAGTGCATGAACCCGCAGACCCACAAGTTCGTCGTCTCGCGCGACGTAGTGTTTGACGAACTGATCTCGTATCAGGGAGTCTCTTCCGTGGTGCTGTCGGAGAGTGGAGAATCGAGCAGGAGAGAAGAAGAGTGGGTCACTGAGGACCCTACTGTGGAGTTGGAGGTTTCTCCAAGTGCCCCATCACCATCTAGCTCTGGAGGAGCATCTGGCTCAGGGGGAGCTTCGATCTCTAGAAGCAGGGAGAGTATTGCTCCTAGAGGAGGACAGAGAGGAGCTGGAGAAGAGGATTCTACCGGAGCGGTAGATAGTGGCCAAGCCTTGAGGAGGTCGAAGCGGACCATCGTCCCGCCTGCTCGCTATAAGGAGGGGAACTTCGTGAGTTTGGTTTCTTGCTTCTTCGCAGGACCACTCGACGAGAGGGAACCTGCCCGCTTTGAGGATGCTGTTGGCATCAAGGAGTGGGACGAGGCCATGAAGGAGGAGATGGAGGCCCTGAAGAAGAACGAGACATGGGACCTGGTTCCCATGGTGGAGGGCATCAAACCTGTCACCTGCAAGTGGGTGTACAAGGTGAAGAAGAGGGCTGATGGAGAAGTGGAGCGGTACAAGGCGAGGCTTGTCGCTCGAGGCTTCTCACAGACCTATGGAGAGGACTACGAGGAGACCTTCAGTCCCGTAGCGAAGATGACGTCGGTGAGGACGGTCATCGCTCTGGCGGCGTGCCGAGGGTGGAAGCTATGGCAGCTGGACGTGAAGAACGCGTTCTTATATGGAGAGATCGACAAAGACATATTCATGGTGCAACCACCTGGATACGTGTCCAAGTCCCATCCGCGTCACGTCTGCAAGCTGAAGAAGGCCCTCTATGGTCTGAAACAGGCGCCGAGAGCCTGGTATGGGAAGATTGCGGAGTACTTGCAGTTCTGCGGCTACGATGCCTCAGACTCGGACTCCAGCATGTTCGTAAAGAAGGATGGAGGTCTTCACGTGCTAGTGCTGCTATACGTCGACGACATGATCGTGACAGGGAACAACCCTGAGGAGGTCGCGGCGCTGAGAGAGCAGCTTTCCATACGCTTCGAGATGAAGGATCTTGGTGAACTGCACTATTTCCTTGGTCTCCAAGTAGAGAAGAGAAGAGGCGGACTGGATGTTTCCCAGAGGGCATATGCCGAGAGGATCGTCGAAAGATTCGGCATGAAGGAGGGAAAGAGCAGTTCCGTTCCTCTGGAGGCGGGGCTGAAGCTTCGGAAGAAAGAAGGAAGGATTCTTCCTGATCCGAAGATCTTTCGGGCTCTGGTAGGGAGTCTTATATACTTAACTATCACAAGGCCGGACATCGCCTTTGCTGTCGGCCGAGTTAGTCGGTATATGCAGGAGCCGCGGAAGCCTCATCTGGAGGCAGCCAAGGGGATTCTGAAGTATGTGAAGGGCACCCTTGAGATGGGGTTGTCCTATGAGGAGAAGTCTAACTTCAAGCTGCACGGGTACACGGATGCAGACTATGGAGGTGACGCTGATGATCGCAAGTCGACATCAGGGTATGTGTTCTTGTGTGGAGCCGCTGCTATCTCGTGGTGTAGCAAGAAGCAGGACTCCATTTCCCTTTCTACCACGGAGGCCGAGTACAAGGCGTCGTCCTTAGCAGCTCAGGAGTGTGTTTGGCTAAGGAGACTAGTGGAAGATGTGGATGAGGAGGTCAGCGGACCTACTGTGCTTCGCGGGGACAATGAGAGTGCATTGAAACTGGTAACCAATCCAGTGTGTCATGCGAGGACCAAGCACATAGAGATCGAGCATCACTTCATCAGAGAGAAGGTGTTGGGTGGCTTGCTCACTGTGGAGCATGTGTTGAGCGAAGACAACCTTGCGGACATATTCACAAAGCCCCTATCCGCGGGGCCCTTCCGGAGGCTTCGCTCGTTGCTTGGAGTTGTTCCCGGAGCTCACTTCAAGGGGGAGTGTTAGATTTGTGAAGTGAGTATATGCTGGGATAGTGGCGACTATCCAGGTGGCGACTATCCAGGTGACGAGTATCCGCGCCGAGTATCGGTGACGAGTATCGGTGCCGAGTATCCGTGACGAGTATCGGTGCCGAGTATCCGTGACGAGTATCGGTGCCGAGTATCCGTGCCGAGTATAGGCATACTCGCCCCCCTTGAGTTGCCTATAAATAGAGGGGTACCCCCCCTAAAGTATAACGAATCCAGACCTTCTGACAGTGACGAGTATATACTCTGAGAGTGACGAGTATAGCCATCAGAAGTGGCGAGTATCATCAACTCTGAGCGAGTTAGAGATACCAGAGTGCTACCTGGCGAGCATCGGACTTGGAGTAAGTTCGGGTAGCTCCCTTGAGCGGGTAGCGAGTATTGGAGGTCGTGACGAGTATCGTCGTGACGAGTATCTGCGTGACGAGTATCGGTGACGAGCATCGGTGACGAGCATCGGTGACGAGTATCGTCGTGCCGAGTATCACCGTGCCGAGTATCCGTGACGAGTATCGAGGCGACGAGTATCACCAGCGCGGTGTGCTCGGGAGGAGAAGCGGACCTTGTCCGTGACCAAGTTCTTTACTACTATTGGCTGTTGTGATTCAAGTTGGATGCAACTTGTATTCAGCCGTGTTCTGTTGTAATCTTGTTGCCAAGTATATATTACAGCTGTGTTTGTTCTGTTTTGGTATCCTTGATTGGTAGCACACAAAATTTTCAACAAATATATGCAGCCTCACTGTTGCGTGACATGAAGCTTTTCATAGTGCAAGAGTTTGTTTCTACGAGCACCGGTATGAGTACGAGTACCGTGTGCAATACGTATTCGATTATGGTGGTAGAGCAAAATAAAAAAAAATTAAGGCTGCAGGTACATGAGCGAAAAGCTCGTGAACAGTTAGAGCTCGTGAGCTCGAGCTCCATAAATAGGTCTCGAGCTAGAGCCAATATTTGTGAGCTCGAGCTCAAAATAACAAGATGGAGCTCGCTCTCTAGCTCGTGAATTTTGCCGAGCTTGGCTCGAGTTCGACTCATTTGCACAGCTAAGTGTCACCCACACATGCATGAATTGTGGAATGATGACTATGCATTCTGCGTGACGAATGTGGCACACGCACCAAATACATCTAGTATCCGTGCAACAAAGTGTTGGCTATGCGCGCAAATATGAAGAGAAAAATTGTAAGCAACTTATACTTCAGTTGCACACAAGGTCACATTCCTCGACAACACGGAAGGGCCCACTCTTCTGCGTGGTGCAAGAGCGTGTTCTTAGGCAGCACGCAACAACACGTTCTTAGGTAACATGTGAGAGCGTATCCTTTGGTAGGATGCAAAAGCGTAATCCTAGGTAGCACACGGGTGCGTGTTCTTTGGCAGCGCGCTGGGACGCGTTTGTTAGCAGTAAGTAAGGGAGGTGTTGTCCCATGAATCACTCAAATTGTTCTTTTTAACAAGCTCAAATAGAATCATCTGATTGTGTACTTACGACTTTGCCCCTGATCAGATCCAGGTAGGTCGGGTCAAGGCCGCCAGAGTGGGAGACACTTTGTTGTAAACTTGTAAGTTCTCCGACCAGAATACTTTGATTTTTAGGGGTGTCCTAACAGGTTTACTAGATTTTTTTCTACCAAGTTCATATAAACACGTTCAACCTTTCATATACAAAAACCTTCTTCACCACTAGTATCTAAGCTCATAAATCTTGTTAGGTATCAACCTAGCAACCTAAAAGCAGGTTATGCTTCTCTTAAGGTGTATATTTTGAATATTACAATTTGATATATGGAATTACTACCTTATAATCTTGTAGTCTCGAATAACGAGTGCTTAAAAAAATCTTCTTCGTGTAAAACCCTTTCGATTTAGATCATAAAAATCATACAAAGTTTATGAAACCATGCGCTATTTCCTCGACCCATAGTGCGAAATGAGATAGGCCCCGGCTCTATGTTGTTCAGGGATCTTGGCTTTTAAATTCTCCACCCTTTACCCTACATATTATGATTACTTAATTCTATTTCTCGATGAGATCAGAAAGGGATATTGCTCAATGGCAAAATGCCCCCTTGACGCGGTGCAAGTCATCGATCGAACACTCGACCCATAATGCGAAAAAAGAATTGGCTCCAAGTTGTTCAGGAAAACTGGAAAAATGGAATTTAGTGTCTGCACCCTTTGCCTTACGATTAATTAGTTCTATTTCTCGATGAGACCAGAAACCTATATTACTCGGCGGAAGAAAATCTCCTCAACGTGGTGTAATTCATCAGTTTGAGTCTGATCAAGCCAAAATCCACGAAATCGTTCCTACGAAAACAAGACGGAGGAGGAATGAGGCAAAAAGAACTGACCCTGTCAGCAAAGAAATTGCTCTTGTTGCAGTCCTTAAAGAGTGCCAGCTGGAACTCTGCCTGCATATGCATGCTATCATATATGTTACAAACTATATATATCATGATTCCCAAAAAATGAAGAATCTTTCTCATTGACTTGAATAAAATACCTTGTGAATAAACCCATCTTTGATAATTAGATGACTTATTTTCTTGAACAATTCATGGAGCGCCTCGACTTCATTGACTGTGACTGCAAGCATACATGCGATTTCTTAAGGACGTGATGTACTTAGGCATTAGTGAGATTATGACTAAAGATAGGGCACATTGGCGACAAAGAATCCATATGGGGGGTACCCCGCTATAGTGGGATAAAGTCTTAAGTGTTGTTGTTGTATGTTTGAAACCTTCTTCAAGTCAATTTGGGATTTGAATTTGAGAGGAATCAATCCATGATTTTGAGTTGGTCGATGATCGTGAAAGGTTGGGATTTAGTCCCACATCAGGAAACTCTAAGTAGTTTTGTGCATCCGATCGATATAGATCGATCACGGGCACTACCATCAATAACCAATTGGTTTTAGGGTTTAGGTGAGTTCTAACATGGTATTGGAGCAGATTAAGGTTCCGTTTGAGGGGACTTATTTTACCGGTCAACCGGTTACGACCGCATGAACCGGACCTTAATTAAGGTCCGGTTCATGCGGTCGTAACCGCTTGACCGGTGAAAATAAGTCCCCCCAAACGAAGCCTAAGTCTGCGGCCCATTCTGTTGTCACCCAACTAAAAAAATTCTGTGTTAGAGGCCAAAAACTCTATATGTGAGGCGACGTGTTGAGAATATAGTCCCACGTCGGAAAAGTCATGTAGCTTTGTGCTGTTAATGTTGATCAATTGATGTTTTAAGTTGGATGCATATGCAAGTTTTTGATTAAAGGGGAAACAAAAAAGGGATGTATATGCTGTACAACCCTTATTCTCCGAGGGTAGGACCCACTCAAGGCCACGTAGGCAGGTCAAAGTCAAAGAGGCAAGACAAATCAGCCAGCAGGAGCGAAAGAAGGTTGGCGAGTATTGGCTAAATACTCGCCAGAAGGGCGACTATGGTCGAAGATACGTGCCGAGTATCCCGTATGTCGCCCCAATGTGTCCGGCAACCACAGAAGACCTGAGCGAGTATCAGCCAGGCTTGTGCGAGCAGCAGCAGATACTCGCCAGATGGGCGACTATGGTCGAAGATGCTCGCCGAGTATCCCATATGTCGCCAGGTCAGGGCTGGGCTATAAAAACCCCCCTACCCCTTGGTTGCCTATAAATAGGACCCCATGGGTACTTGGATTGGCACCTGTGCTTGAGCTTCTGGAACCCCATTTCCGAATTCTTGAGCCCTTCACCCCTGCTTGCTAGCCAAGTCGGTGCCTTCCTCGTACCTTGCTCGGCCATTCTTTGGTCTTGGAGGGGAAGTCTCTTCGGAGCTTCTGGGTACGTGGTGGGACCTCCCTGCCGCAGCACCTGGGGTCCTGTTTGTTGCTCTTCTAGCTTCTTCGTCGTTGCCAGCCAAGCCATCTCGTTGGGTCGCTGGGCGAGTAGCCTCCGGCTGCATTGGTCCGAATCTTGAGGTCAGGATTTTCCTGGCGTCAACACTTTGGTGCGGTCAACCTTCTTTCGCTCCTGCTGGCTGATTTGTCTTGCCTCTTTGACTTTGACCTGCCTACGTGGCCTTGAGTGGGTCCTACCCTCGGAGAATAAGGGTTGTACACAACCCTTATTCTCCGAGGGTAGGACCCACTCAAGACCACGTAGGCAGGTCAAAGTCAAAGAGGCAAGACAAATCAGCCAGCAGGAGCGAAAGAAGGTTGGCGAGTATTGGCTAAATACTCGCCAGAAGGGCGACTATGGTCGAAGATACGTGCCGAGTATCCCGTATGTCGCCCCAAAGTGTCCGGCAACCACAGAAGACCTGAGCGAGTATCAGCCAGGCTTGTGCGAGCAGCAGCAGATACTCGCCAGATGGGCGACTATGGTCGAAGATGCTCGCCGAGTATCCCATATGTCGCCAGGTCAGGGCTGGGCTATAAAAACCCCCCTACCCCTTGGTTGCCTATAAATAGGACCCCAGGGGTACTTGGATTGGCACCTGTGCTTGAGCTTCTAGAACCCCATTTCCGAATTCTTGAGCCCTTCACCCCTGCTTGCTAGCCAAGTCGGTGCCTTCCTCGTACCTTGCTCGGCCATTCTTTGGTCTTGGAGGGGAAGTCTCTTCGGAGCTTCTGGGTACGTGGTGGGACCTCCCTGCCGCAGCACCTGGGGTCCTGTTTGTTGCTCTTCTAGCTTCTTCGTCGTTGCCAGCCAAGCCATCTCGTTGGGTCGCTGGGCGAGTAGCCTCCGGCTGCATCGGTCCGAATTTTGAGGTCAGGATTTTCCTGGCGTCAACACTTTGGTGCGGTGAGCGTGGACCGTAGTCGTTGGAAGAAAGTTCGGCAAGAAGGCGAGATGGTCGTAGGTGGCGACCATGAAGGGGTAGTCGGCAACTCGGCCGCGAGTGGCGAGTTCGTGACGCTAGCGGTTCTGGAAGCCTTCGCGCAGCGTATGGAGGGAGCCTTCGCGCAGCGCATGGAGGGGATCTTGCAAACAGCGCTTCAGCCGCGCGCCGAGGTCACTGCGACCTCGCCGCATCGCCCAGTTCCATCCGAGGGAGGGAGTCCCCCCCGACGAGCAGGAAAAGAGCACGTGGAAGATGAAACCGAGCGACCAAGGAGGTCGCACTTCTACCAGCCAACCTCGCAAGGTATTCGCTTCCGCGAGCCGTGCGAGCAGGGGAGATACCCGGATACTCGCCCATATGGCGAGTATGGAGGTGATACTCGCCAGGTTGAGGATCGTCGCCGGGCAGGAGGGAGGAGCCCCTTCTGCGAGGAGATTCTCGCCGCGCCAGTACCAGAGGGGTTCAGGGACCCTGCCTTGAACTACTATTCAGGGAAGGAGGACCCCGTCAGGCACATCCAATGGTTCGAGGATATAGTCTCTATCCGAACCATGTCGGACGCCTTCAAGTGCAGGTTGTTTGCCATTACCTTCCGCGCCAAGGCCTGGGACTGGTTCCATCAGTTGCCCGCAGGCTCAATCTACTGCTTCGAAGACCTGTGTCGTGGGCTGACGACCCGGTTCGACACGACACGGAAGCTAAAGAAGGAGGCCACGACCCTGTTCTACCTCGTGCAAGGGCCGGATGAGGCATTGGGCCCTTACATCGAGCGCTTCCAGGAGGAGGTTCTGCAAATCCAGGAGGTGGATAGCAACATCCTGTTGCTGGCCCTGACATTTGGCATCAGTCAAGGCCTCTTCAAGTTGGAGCTCAGTGAGAACCCACCCTACTCCCACGACAACCTCATTCAGAGGGCCAATAAATTTGTCCGGGGAGAAGCCTCCAACCCCAACTTCTTGGCAAGGTTGGCGCGGGTGACCAGAGGCGATCGTGGAGAGAGGGATGAGATCCCTGGAAAAAGGAAGAGGGAGGAGCCCCGAAGGGAGGAAAGGAAGTGGCCAGAGCGACAAGAGGAGAAGAAGAAGGAGGAGCTCAGAAAGAAAGAAACCGGGAGGATCGCGGAGAGAAGACCCATCGAGTCCCCTGAGCGTCAGGAGGAGGGAAGACGCTACCAGGTCCCCGTCAATCGGCCACCTTGGAGGCCGGCTGGACGGCACCAGCGTCAGGACCCAAGGGGGAGATCCCCAGAGAGAAGGCCCTTTCGCCAACCAGAGAGGCGTCAGGAAAGGAGGAGGGATGAAGCAATGACGGTAGCCGGGCGAGGCCACCGTCAAGGAAGGAAGAAGCCGAAGCCTAGGAGGCGTCAAGCAGAAGAAGTTCCTCTCTACTGCGACTTCCACCAGGTGGGGGGACATGCCATGGCTGCCTGCCCAGACTTTTGGGAAGCCCAGAGGAGGTTGGCAGCAGGAGAAGCTGGAGAAGAGCAGAGGAGGATGGAGGCCCCTGCCGAGCCACAGGCAGGGCAGGCTGCAGTCGTTCGCAGGAGGAACGAGGATCGGATCGACCAGGGAGGTCGGGGAGACCTGGGCCAGGGAGGTCTAGTTGGAGTAATCCATGGGGGAGCAGGGCTGGAAGCTTCCCGCAAGGGAAGCCTCCATCAGATCTACCGCAGGAGTGTCGCCTCGACCTCACAGGCACCGCCCCCGATAGAGGAGATTACCTTTTCCGAGGAGGACATGCTAGGGAACGCGAATCCCTTCCATGATGCCCTCGTGATTCAAGCCGCGGTGGAGGACTTCACCGTTGATCGAATTCTGATCGACAACGGTAGCTCTGTAAACGTCATCTTCAAGGGGACGTTTGACGGACTGGGAGTCGAAGCTGCCAGAGTTCGAGCATCAGATGGTCCCCTCTTCGGCTTCTCCGGAGAGAAGAAGGAAGTGGAGGGAGGAGCTGACCTCCTGGTAACACTCGGTGGCACCTCCATCGGCTGTCGATTTGTTATCGTCGACGCCCCGAGCTGCTACAGGGCTATCTTTGGGAGGCCGCTTCTCAACGCCTTCAAAGCCGTCCCATCCTCCTACCATCAGTGCTTGAAGTACTGTAAAGGAGACGTCCAGGTGAGGATCAGGAGCGATCCAAGAGCCGCTAGGGAGTGCTATCTTAGCGCCGTCAGTACCATCAGCTGGATGGCTGACGCAGAAGAGTTCGGAAGAGTGCTGGAGAGCCCGGCCAGGCTGGAAGTGGCTGAAGAGGTCGAGGAGATCGAGGTACTCTCTGCAGCGGGAGTGCCGGGGCTGCTGAAGATTGGCGGGTCGCTGAAGACCGAAGAGAAGATCGAGATGGCGGCGTGTCTGCAAAAGAACGTCGACATCTTTGCTTGGAGCGCAGCCGAGATGCCAGGAGTCGACCCTGAGGTTGCGTGTCATCGCCTCAACCTGGATCCCGCTGTCCAGCCCGTCCGCCAGAAGAAAAGGAGAACCGCCACCATCCTCGCCAAGCCAATTAGGGAGGAGGTTAAAAAACTGCTCGATGCAGGGTTTGTGTCAGAGATCCAGTATCCAGGCTGGGTCTCCAATGTTGTAATGGTGGCAAAGGCGGGGGGAAGCTGGAGAATGTGTGTGGATTTTTCCTTAATGAATAAAAGCTGCCCGAAGGATTGTTATCCCTTGCCTCGAATCGACGCGCTGGTTGATTCGGCCGTCGGTTTTTCTGTGATGAGTTTCCTTGATGCGTTTTCAGGATATCACCAGATCCGGATGCATCCCCCCGATTGCCGCGATGTCTCCTTCATCACCGATGATGGCTGCTACAGCTTCAAGATGATGCCCTTCGGTTTGAAGAATGCAGGAGCTACCTATCAACGGATGATGGACCATGTTTTCAAAGAACAAAAGGGGAGGAACCTGGAAGTGTACGTGGACGATCTCTTGATCAAAAGCAAGAGTGTCCAGGAAGACATAGCCGATCTGGTAGAGACCTTCGCGACGCTAAGAAGATTCAAAATGAGGCTCAATCCGACGAAGTGCGTCTTCGGAGCAGGCAGGGGAAAGTTCCTGGGACATCTCCTTACCTCGGAGGGAGTAGAGCCTAACCCCGACAAGGTTAAGGCGATCCTGGAGATGCCATCCCCAAAGACGATGAAGGAAGTCCAAAGGTTGACAGGAAGGCTGGCGGGTCTTAGCCGCTTCCTCTCTAAAGCCGGAGAGAAGTGCTCTCCATTCTTCAAGACACTCCGTAAAGTGAAAAGCTTCGAGTGGTCCGAAGGATGTGAGATGGCGTTCGGAAAGCTGAAGGAGCAGTTGACTCAGACACCTCTCCTCCAGAGCCCGAAGGAAGGCGAAGACCTGCTCGTCTACCTGGGAGTAGGAGCAGAGGCGGTGAGCTCCGTTTTGGTCCGAGAGGAAGGGAAGAGGCAGCTACCTATCTACTACGTCAGCCGGGTGCTAAAAAAGGCGGAGCTGAAGTACCCAATCCTGGAGAAGCTTGCCTTCGCCTTGGTGGTGTCGGCACGAAAGCTCCGGCCTTATTTTCAGGCTCACTCCATCAGAGTGGTGACTGATCATCCTCTCCGCGGTGTCTTAGAGGGAGTGGAGCATTCAGGGAGGTTGGCGAAATGGTCGGTAGAACTCAGCGAGTTCGACATTTCCTTCTCTCCCCGAGTAGCGATCAAGGCCCAGGCAGTAGCAGACTTCTTGGCTGACTTCTCGGTGGAAGCAGAGCCAGGAGAAGAGGTGCTCAATCCCATTCCTTGGAAGTTGTTTGTTGATGGAGCTTCGGGCAAAAGCTCTGTGGGGGTGGGCATCGTGCTCGTCAGCCCACAGGGAACAAGGATCGAGCAAGCCGTCGAGATCCTCTTCCCCGTCACAAACAACCAGGCAGAGTATGAGGCCATAGTGGCAGGCTTACGCCTTGCCAAGGAGTTGGGGATCCGTGATGTCCGGGCTTTCACGGACTCAATGGTGGTCGCGTCGCAGATTCGAGGCGAGTTCAAGGTGCGCGACACCATCCTGCAGAAGTACCTGGTAAAAGTAAAAGGACTGATTGGAGGCTTCCAGTCTTTCTTCGTCGAACATGTGCCAAGAGAGGAGAACTCGGCAGCAGATCGCCTCGCCAAGTACGGGCCAAGGGCTGGAGGAACTATCACAGAGCTTTTCCACCCATCCATTGAAGAGGGAGAGATAATGGAGATCGAGCAACGCCCCTCGTGGATGGATCCCTTTGTAACCTTCCTGACCAGCGGCCAGCTTCCGGCAAACGGAGGGGATCAGCGAGGATTTCGGTACAAAGCGGCATACTACCTCCTACAAGATGGGGAGCTGTACCGCAAGACCATCTCGGGCCCCCTGGCCAGATGTGTTTCCGAAGACCAAGTACCCCGAGTGTTGGAAGAGATCCACTCGGGAGAGTGTGGAAGTCATTCTGGGACTCGCACTTTGGAGCAGAGGATATTGCGGCATGGTTACTTCTGGCCTACTATCCGGAAGGATGCTGAGATCTTCTCGAAGAAGTGCCAGAAGTGCCAGCTCTTCGCCCCCCTTCAGTTGCAGCCGGCCCAGCAGCTCCGATCGATCATCTCCCCATGGCCGTTCGCCATCTGGGAGATGGACTTGATCGGCCCTTTCCCTCAAGCCAGTGGACAACGAAAGTTCGTTCTCGTCATGATCGACTACTTCTCCAAGTGGATCGAGGCCAAAGCCCTGGCCAAGACCACCTCTCAAGTCGTGAAGAACTTTATTTGGGGAGAGATCGTCTGCAGATTCGGGATCCCTCTCGCCATCATCACCGACAATGGTCCCCGGTTCGCCAGCTTAGAACTGGAAGACTTTTGTAGGCAGCTAGGAACCGACCTTCGGTTCGCCTCCGTGCATCACCCAAGGAGCAATGGCCAAGTGGAGGCCGCCAACAAACTGATCATCAACCTACTGAAGAAGAAGGTGGAGAACCTAAGAGGTAACTGGGCGGACCAGCTCCCCTCGGTCCTGTGGGCTCTGAGGACCACTCCCAGCTCAGCCACAGGGGAAACGCCATTCAAACTCTCTCACGGGTCGGAAGCTCTCATTCCAGTAGAGTTCGAAGTCAGAAGCCCACGGGTAATAGCTGCGGAGGACGGAAGCGAAGAATGGCGACTAGAGAATGAAGAGGTTCAAAAGTTATCTCTCGACTACATCGAGGAACTCCGAGATTTAGCTTCAGCCAGGCAAGAGGAGATCAAGCGCCGGATGGCAAAACATTTTGACAAAAATGTTCGCCTCAAACAATTCCAAGCAGGTGATCTGGTCCTGAAAAAGGTGGACGCAGCAGGAAGGTCTGCGGCCGTCGGGAAGCTCAACCCGAACTGGGAAGGACCTTTCATCATCCAGGAAGCACTCCTAACAGGAGGATACCACTTGCAGAACCAGGAAGGCGAGCTGCTAGGGAGCACCTGGAGCGGCGATGACCTGAAAAGGTTTTATCCCTGAGAGGGAACATGTATACCCCATCCTTGTAAATTCATTTCTTTGAATAAAATCTACACCTCCCTGAAACATGGGAGAAGGCAGCTTCTTTCGCATCAACAAAGTTTTCATAATGAAGAAGTCAGGTGAAGTCAATCTCCACGCTAGGTTGGAAAATGAGCCTCCGACTTAACCCTCGTAAAAACTCAGAACGGATGATGGGACAGTGCCTCGGGTGTGCGTTCCCCTAAGTCCAAGCCTCTGCAATGACGGCCGAGATCAGCTCCCCCCTTGCATGTTGGCCGCGGTTCCCACCGACTGCATTTCTCGTCCGACTGTAGAGATTACCGGGAAGAAGTCTGGACGCCGACCTTCCGATTCGGCGAATGAATGATCGATTTCACTAGCTCAGGGGACCCTTGAAAAAAAAAAGGGCGTCGTGTACCCTTGAAAGCTGAAAAGCTCGCAGCAAAGCATTTCCTTTTCTAAATTACTGTGTTAGATCATATGAGTTGTTGTGCATAAAGTGTGCTTAACTCCCTGCTAAACTCGTTGAGCAACAGGAAGCAGGTCCGATCCACATCCAGCATCCAAGTAGGAGGGAGGCCTCGGGATGGTGTGTCCCCTCGGATCTCCCCGACTGCCACTCCCTGCTTGACATCGTCCTACATCGACATTCGCCGCCGCAGGTTGGAAGACGAGCCTCCGACTTGACCCTTGTAAAAACTCAGAGCGGATGATGGGACAGTGCCTCGGGTGTGCGTTCCCTTAAGACCAAGCCTCTGCAATGACGGTCGAGATCAGCTCCCCCCTTGCATGTTGGCCGCGGTTCCCACCGACTGCATTTCTCGTCCAGCTGTAGAAATTACTAGGGTAAAGTCTGGAGGCCGATACTCCAACTTGAGACGAGGAGGAGACCAACTCGACCGACCAAAAGACAAAGGCATCCAAGCATCCAAGTGATAGGATGAAGGCTCCTGGGTGTTGTGCCCCTGTGGGATCCACCCGGCGGCCTTTCCTTACTTGACGTCGGCCTTTGAAGGTAGCAAGCATCCAAGTTATAGGATGAAGGCCCTGGGAGTTGTGTCCCCGTGGGACCTGCCCGGCTACCATTCCTTACTTGGCGTCATTCTCCGTCGACATCAGGTTTTGGAGTAGGAGGGAGGCCTCGGGACGATATTCCCCCAGGGCTCCCCGACTGCTAAACCTTACTCCTTCCTTCCCTTGAAGAGCTCCTTAGATTCTTGCGTAAAAGCCTAATAACACTTGTCACTAGGTACAGATCAAGGCCTCAAACTGAAGTCTGCAGGTGCGAGTATGATGGTGCGAGTATCCATACTCGCCGAAATCCTAGGAGCCTAGCGAGCACTCAACCTCGCCTCGAACCTAGGAGCCTAAAGCAACATATAAGCAAGGAAGTAAAAGCACAGAAGGAAGGAATAGGCGAGTAAGAAACTTGTCAAAATTCCTTTTCATTTTTACAAAAAATCTGTACATGCTGCAGGTGGACAAAAAGGTCGCCGGGCGAGCAAAAAAGGAGCCCGGGCGACTAGGCGACATCCTCGCCATCAAATATCTACGGCTGACTCGTCGCCATCGTCGCCATCATCGCCGTCATCGTCATCGTCATCATCATCATCATCAACCTCATCATCGTCGTCCTCGGCATCGCTAAGTCGTGGCGATGATGCTCGCAGGGGGGAGGTGGACTCCTCGGCGAGTATGGCCGGGATAAGGTCTCCCACCGTCAATCCCATAGCCTCCGGCTTCAAGAGATCATCTGCCTTCAGCTGATTTAGGATGACCTCTCCTGTTGCTCGCGCGATCTCCCGGCGAATATGGGGCATGTCGTCGCCATGCATCCTGACCTGCTTGACGAACCGATGAGGGCCCGACCCCGCCGGCTGTTGCTCGGCAGGCCGAGTTTCTAGCTCGGCGATGCGGATTTGGGCGGCTTCCAAGACCGAGCGAGTATCCTCCAGCTCCTTCTCGGCCTGGGACAGTCTCTTCGCCGATTCCAGCTCGGCAGCCTATAGAAGACAAAAAGAAAGAATGTAAAGCTTGACATCGTATAAAGAGGCGAGTATTCTAGAAAGCGCGAAAAGTCGCAAAGACGAAGTACCTCGAACCCCTTGATCCTCTCCGCCATGGCGATCATTTTCGGCCCCTGCACCCTGATCGCCTCCTTGTACATCAGCAGCCGCTTCGCTGTCGAATGTGCGAGCTCGGCAGTTCGCAAGATTGAGCGCGAGGTTTGATGAGCAAGATGCTCGGCAGAGGCCTCCTGCAGCAGCTCGGCGTCAGTACGACTGTAGATCGCATGGAGCACATCGAAGGCCTCCCCCTTGTCCTCCCAGTCCTCGGACCAAACGGGGAGGTTCGAGCTCAGAGTCACCTCGTGAGCGCGATCAGACCAGGTCACCAATGGGTGACCAAAGTCGTCCTCACCACGGGTGCCCTCGTTGAAGAAAGGATGGTTGCTCGGCTCGCCAGCCTCCGAGGGATCCGCCTTCTTGCCCAGATCCCTGTGGGCGACCTCCTTCTTCTGTCTCTTGGGCTCAGAGGCCTTAGCCTTGCCCGTTCGCTTCTTCGAGGTCCCGGCCCCACCACCGGCGACATCCAGATCGTCGCCTCCTGGCGACAAGTCGATTGGGGAGGAGTCCCCAACCTCGCGCGCCGAGGTTCTCGCACCCCCTTGGGCGACAGCGGTCGCCTTCGTCGCGAGGGGAAGAGCATCACGCGGAAGAGCCTGCACGCCTGTAAGAAGATCGAAGATTAGTCGCCAGAACGAAGCCCTAGGGCGAGTATGTCTGATGCTCGCGCGAAAGATACCTTCCCCTGGGCGAACTTCCGTGAGCTCGTCTACTCGCCTCCTCCAAAGTATCACGTCGAAGCGACGATTCCTGAAGCAGGCGAGCAGCTTCATCTGGTCCTCGGTGAGCCAGGGAACCGTGAAGACGTTCTCTGAAGGTTGAATGGGCGAGCTAGAGATGCCCGCGAAGTCGCCCTCAATGGCGACTATCCGCTCGACCCAGCGATGGTTCTTATTTAAAGTCCCCGCCAGTGTACAGACGTGACTGCACAAGAAGATGACGCCCTCGCCGGTCGCCATGATGGTGAATATTCGCCTAAAGACCGAAAGGTCGAAGACGATGTTCTGCTCCCGAAGGTAGCACAGGAACCCCATGATCATCGCCACTCCGTTGGGATTGATCTGGGCGGGCACTATCCCATAGAACACGAGTATCTTCCAAAACTCGGGCCATATGGGAAGTCGCAGGCCGACCTCGAAGTGTCGGATTGGGAAGATCATCGCCATCTGCGAGGAGGTGTTTAGTCGCTCAGACGGGCGAGGAAGCCTGACGACATATCCTGGAGTCGCGAACTTGGAATTGAACTCGTCCAAATCTTTCTGATTCGTGATCGGCTTCTTGAACGAGCTCTCATCGAAGTTCTTCGCATGGTTAGCTCGCCTGATGGCCGCCTCGTCGATCATCTTGGGAAGAAAGGGAAGAGAGCGAGTATCGTAGAAGGGCGAGGATTGGAAGCCTGGAGGATGCTCGCTCAAGGAAGCTAGAGATCGCTAAAGGCGTATTTAAGACTCACCCACCCCCCCTATTTATAGTAGTCGGTTAGTCTGGCTTGTCGAACACGACGCCGCGAGCACGACTAGGGGTGGCGAGTATCTAAGAAAAGTCGCCCAAAGTTCAGAGCGCGCCAACCGCCGACCTTCATCTAGCGAATACCTACATCACAGAAACATGAAGAAGCTCGCCAAAATATAGGCGACATTCAAACAGATACTCGGCAAAAAGGAGATAGAAGAAAAAGCAAAACAAAAGAAGATCAAGTAAAACAAAGACAAGATTGAAGGGCGAGTATTCGCTTACTCGGCAAATCAACACTGCTTCAAATAAATCGTTCACAAGATTCAAATAATGCTCGCGAGGAGCTACAAAGCTACATGGAAGATAAAGATGAAGAAGAGCAGCAGCTAGGGTTGCGCCTGGATGTTCGCCTGGGGATCCTGGATCTGAGGTTGTCGCCCGACCCATCCCAAGCCGCGAGCTCGCCTGAAGTGCTCAGAGGCCACAGACATCGCGTCCTCGCCTTGTCGCAGCTGGTCTTCGATCCTCGCCAGCCTCCCCACCGAGCCCATGCTCGCGCGCATCCCGACCAGCTCGTCATGATGCAGCTGTTGCCGATGCTCGATCCTCGCCACCCTGCGCTCCAAGTCGCTGACAGACTGGAGGCGAGCTTCAGTACCCGACAGGCGAGTATCAAACTCCTCCAGCCGGGATACTCGCACCTCCAAGTCAGTTAGGCGGCGATGAGGGTCACTAGCCGCCAAGCGCTTAACCCGCGACTCCACCTCAGTTAAGCGGCGATGAGGTTCGCAGATCGATAGCCGCTCTATCCGGGATTCCAAGTCCAAGATAGCGCGAGTAGCCTTTTCCTGGTACTCGCGAGGTGGGAGCCCAACGACATCGATCAGAGCTCCCACCGGAGTATGCGCGCGACCTGCGAAAAAAGGCAAAAAGGGCCAGAACTTCAGCAGAATTCAGAAAACAGTGGCGACTATCCGAAGGCAGCGATCAAATACCTGGCCGAGGACTACGAGATCGTCGGCGAGGAGGGCTGCGAGATCGTCGGCGAGGAGAAGACCTTCCTCGGTGTGGGGAGGGAGAGTGATAGACGCCATCTCGGCGAGTAGAGTGGTTGCCGGAATGATCCCGGTTGGAGGGCAGGTCCCCTCGACCGCGACCATCTCCTGGTCGCCCTCCACCCCTTGGAGCGAAGAAGGCCGAAGACCCTCCAGTCCCGCCCCTGCGCGAGGACTCCCCCTGGTGGGAAGAGGGAGCAGTTGAGGTAGAAAGACGTTGATCGCCTGGAGGATTCACTGGCGGCGGGAGTCCAGGAGGAGGAGGCGGCAGCGCGATCACAGGCAGCTGTGTGTTGCTCGCCGGCTCTGGTCGCGAGTTAGGTGGAGGAGGAGGCGGAGGAGGAGCGATGTTCGCCAGAGGAGCCCCATGCTCGCTCATCGGCCTCTTCTCCACAGAGGAGCTGTGGAGAATCCTTACCGCGCGACCACTCCGAGACCCACCCTCAGGCGAGATCATCGGGGATGATCGCAGCGGTATTGCAGTCAAAGGCTCCTCCCGAGCCTCAGTATTCGGCGGATCTACAGATAGCAACAAAGACGTCAGAATGTCGCCGGAAGACAGCATAGATCGAAAAAGGGCGAGCAAGGAGCTCACCTCGGGCAGGGGGAGGGTCCGGTTGGGTTTGAGTTTGGATTTCATCCCTACTCGCCTCCGGGGCGACCTCTGCCGAGAGAGGAGCAGGGGGAGGAGCAGGCGAGAGCCCTTCGAGGCCCAAATCCTCCAGCAGCTGCTGACGCTGCTCACTCAGAGGATCGGCGACGTTCTCCTTAGTCGCCTCCTTTTCTCTCTCTCTCTTCTTCTTCTTCGCCGCCCTCTTCCTCTTCTTGTTCGCGAGGAAGGCGTCTACCTCGGCGTCCATGCGAGGTGGAGGAAGGGGCACGCCGATCAGATTCGCAAGGTCGGCCTTGGCCTTTTTGGCAGCCTCAGCAAAAGCTAGCGACATTGTGAGCGAGTACAGAAAGGTGGTTCCATCAGAGACCCCCCCTCCTTTATATAGAGTCCGGGCGTCGGACAGTCAAGATCCGAGTATCTCCCTATACTCGCCAAGGCAGAAGCTCGTCGAATAACGGTTGGATGTTTCTTTCCGAGCAACTCCGTTACTCGCAAAGAGCGGGGATTGTGTACAACCCTTATTCTTCGAGGGTAGGACCCACTCAAGGCCACGTAGGCAGGTCAAAGTCAAAGAGGCAAGACAAATCAGCCAGCAGGAGCGAAAGAAGGTTGGCGAGTATTGGCTAAATACTCGCCAGAAGGGCGACTATGGTCGAAGATACGTGCCGAGTATCCCGTATGTCGCCCCAAAGTGTCCGGCAACCACAGAAGACCTGAGCGAGTATCAGCCAGGCTTGTGCGAGCAGCAGCAGATACTCGCCAGATGGGCGACTATGGTCGAAGATGCTCGCCGAGTATCCCATATGTCGCCAGGTCAGGGCTGGGCTATAAAACCCCCCTACCCCTTGGTTGCCTATAAATAGGACCCCAGGGGTACTTGGATTGGCACCTGTGCTTGAGCTTCTGGAACCCCATTTCCGAATTCTTGAGCCCTTCACCCCTGCTTGCTAGCCAAGTCGGTGCCTTCCTCGTACCTTGCTCGGCCATTCTTTGGTCTTGGAGGGGAAGTCTCTTCGGAGCTTCTGGGTACGTGGTGGGACCTCCCTGCCGCAGCACTTGGGGTCCTGTTTGTTGCTCTTCTAGCTTCTTCGTCGTTGCCAACCAAGCCATCTCGTTGGGTCGCTGGGCGAGTAGCCTCCGACTGCATTGGTCCGAATCTTGAGGTCAGGATTTTCCTGGCGTCAACATATGCCAAACATGAAAAGCGGATAAGACAAAATACTCGAGAATCGGCTTTCATAAAAGTGAGTATACAAAATTTAATGCTTACATGTTGTCTCCAATGGAGTGAAACCTTCTCCCAATCAATAGGTCTAGAGTCATTGCAAGATCATGAAATGTTGGTAATATAGTCCCACGTCTAGAAATTCATGTACCCGTATGCACTTAATAACGAATTGGTATTAGGTTGGATGCATGGGTTTTAACATGGTATTATATCAGGTTAGATGAACTCTTAACATTAAGCATCATTCCATTACGAGGTTTTTGCACATTGCACCATAAATATTTAATTTTGACACTTTGCCACTCACAAAAGCTTTAATATTAGCAATTTGCACCCTCCTAATTGAATATTTAGGGTGCAAAATGTCTATATTAAAGTCTTTGGGGTGCTAAATGTCAAAATAAATTATTTATGATGCAACGTGAAAAAATCTCCTAATTGAAGGATACAAAAACCTCCTAGTGAAAAGAGTTGAGAACATAGTCTCACAATACTTGTGCAGGTAATATATAGATCATTGGCCCCTCAACATAAAATCAATTGATTTTAAATTTAATGCATAGATTATATAGCAATAAATAATCAATCCCCAAGAATACTCTTTCGGGGAAGACGACAACAGAAAATTTTTGAGAGTTGATATTAGCAGTCCGGAATTGGCTATTTGCAGTCCATCGCTATTCCTAGTCCATATATTTTATTTGTAATCCAAAATTATATTTTAGCATTCCAAATAAGTGAAATACTTGCTGATTTATTAAGTACTAGAAGCCTACAGAAGTATATTAAAGACTCAAATAATTTAAAAACCTAGCAGGAAAACAAGTTAAATGACATGAACTCTAAACCAAGTTAAATGACATGTAAACCTTTCTCTAACTAGAAAACTGACTATTTTGGGGGGATTTTCGCTGGATAATTTTCTTTTTTCTTGAAAGTGAATCTAAGAGGGGAAAGACGACGCGACCGATAGAACTACGACTAGGGTTTAGTCAACGAGAGAGAGAGATGGAGGGAGGGGGGGGGGGGGGGGGGGGGGGGGGGTTATTCGATGGGTGCGATTAGCGAGAATTGGAATGCGAATATAATCAGAATTATTAGAATTTTTGGGGTGCGGATAGCAAGAATTGGACTGCTAATATCAACTCTCAAATTTTAACGCTTACATGCTGTCTCAAATGCAAGGAGAGCGGAATCCTTGCAGCCATTCGCGTGCTCGACTTCCTTTGCGCACACACAGCCCATGAATAAGTTGATCTTGTTTGGAGACTAAAAATTCAAATATTTGCTCTGCAGTTGTTCTAATCAACACCTGTTTGATGAAAAAAAAGTAAGAATTAGATGAAATCTAAGTCTTTAATTTCTCCATAGCTAGCATCATATCCAGACTAGCTATGAGAGCGATTTATTAGGAAGAAATAACTAACAGAGGAATGGGCATTGCAGGCCAGCTTTACGTATTCCACGCGCCGTCTCTGAGTGGACGCAGGGGCTCCGGCGGGAGCCCGGCGGAGAAACGGACGGCGGAGGCTATAAAGCTGAAGCAAAACCGGGCAGACCTCAAAATGGAGGAGGTTTGGGATTCTGTCGTTATGGCAAAGTTAAAGAAAGTGGAGTCTTCTCACCCTTCTTTTAAACTCTTCAGCCATGAACTATTAGAAGATTCAGAACCCAACGGTCTCATCCTTCCTTCCACACCTGCTGCAAATATATGTATATAATAATATTTTTAGGAGTGGAGGTGAAATCGAAGTTTACCGGCAAAGCGAACATAACTAACAAGTGACAGAAGAAATGCCAAGAGTGGCGGGAGACGAAGGTGGATACGAAAACAGAAGATCTTTTCATTAAAAAATTTCTTAGCTAATACATTGTTTTCGCCTTCTTAAATAGTCTTAACATCGGCCTGTATACATAAAAGAGCCGTTGCTCTTACGGAATGTAAATATAATAACGTTTTAAAAGAAACAATCAGCTGTCTGTCCTTCTGGTTACATGTGTCTTCATCAAGCGACATTGCTGGCTTTTGTTTAGATCTCTGCCTTTAATTTTGCTTGGAATTGGTGCCTGGCTGGTGAAGTTACCGCCACCGCATTTGTATCCATCATATGTCTTATTTACAATCACCACCGTTGATTGCCGTAGTTCTGAATTTGGATTTGTTACAATGCACCCGTCCTTTAAAAATGCTGTCCTCGGCGTTTAGTTTATCCTTTCTAGCTCTTTCGGGGTTTCGACGAGCTCTGTTCTTCCCAGCTGGATAATTGGAGAGGGCAGAAGGGGATGATGATAAGAGCAGATTTGGTGAAGGGCCTTCGTGAAGAATCAATTGATTCTGCAACTCTTGTTCAAGCTGGGTACTTTCTCCTTGATCTTCTTTTATTTCTGGTGGATTTGTGCTGTTGAGTTGATTTTCGTCTAGATCTGTTGGTATTTTGGTTTTTTTTGTTGATTTTTCTTTCGGATCTGAAGATTAGTGTCTGCTTCCATTGATTTTGTTGAAGATTTGGGACTGAAGCGTCTTCGGAGTATCTATCTATTTTTTCTGCTCTTTGAGGTCAAGTATCTGTGCACTAGAGGAGTGGTGAAACAGGAACTTCGACCTGTTGACTTGGCGGATCTTCTCTTCAGTTCTGCTTTCGTTTACTTCGCTGTCCTTTGGTTTTCCACGAAGTTTCCCCAGGTGTTCTTAGTTGTTGTTTCAGATGGGGAAATCTTGTAAGGAAGATAAATCTTCTCACGTACTATCTTCTGGATGCAGTCCTTCCCATTGGATTAATCCTTGTTGTATATCTTGTCCCTGTCGTAGGATTTGCCGTGTGGAGATAATCGCTAACGGCTGATGAAGGGGGTTGTTCTTCCACTGTTGATCTAGAAGGGCGACCACTTGAGGCTCGGGGCGTCCTATGTACGATTTAAGCATGAATATGTGAAATACTGGGTGTATCTTACTTTCTGGAGGAAGGTCCAGTCGATATGCTGTTTTGTCAATGATCTCCAGTACCTTGTATGGATCGTAGTATTTGAGGCTCAATTTTTTGTTGATATTTCGGCTTAAGGACAGCTGTCTATAAGGGTGAAGTTTTAGAAGCACTCATTCTCTTGGCTGGAGCTGTAGTTCCCTTCTGTTTTTGTCTGCATAGGCTTTCATCTGTTGTTGTGATTTCAGTAGATTCTCTTTAAGTTGTTGAAGATTTTTTTCATGTGTCTGCATAGGCTTTCATCCGCTGCTTCGTTGGTCGTGCTCCCTGGGCTGTAAGATAATAATCCAGGGGGTGAACGGCCGAACATGATTTCATAAGGAGTCATGCCGATCGAAGAGTTAAATGTAGTATTGAAAAAAAATTCTGCAAAGCTAAGTAAAGTAGACCATTTTTTGGATTGCGATTACAAAATAACTGAAGGTATTGTTCCAGCGAACGATTAACCCGTTCAGTTAATCCATCAGTTTGTGGGTGGTAAGCTGAACTATATTTCAATTTGGTACCTTGAAGCCGGACCATTTCCCAAAATAAAGTGGCCACAATTGGTCCTGATAGGATTTTTACTGGGGCAAAATGAACTGCCTTTGAATAACGATCAACAACAACCATTATAATTGTGAGAGAATTAGAACTGGGTAAATTAGTTATGAAGTCCAAGGTTAGGTCAGCCCATAATTTTTTTAGTATTTCTAGTGGTTGGAGCAAGCCATATGGTAAATGATTGCTCGGTTTGGCTTTTTGGCATAAATCACATTGCTTAACATAATCTTCTATTTGTTTTGTCATGTTTGGCCAATAAAACTGCTGCTGTAATCTATACGTTGTTCCCTTGACACCAGAATGACCTCCCCATAAACTATCATGAGCCTCTCTAATTAATGTTGGTCTTATTGATGAATTCTCTGGAATGTATAATTTGTGTTTGTTGTAAATATATGGTCCTTTTAGTGACCAATTGGGTTGTAGATGTGGTGCAGTTTTGATTTGTTGAATTAGTTGTTGAAGGCTCGGCTCAAGATAGTCCATTAAGGCTCATCAAATGTGGAATGACCTTATATAGTATCTCCAGCATAGAGCCCTTAACCCTAGTGACACGAAATCCATTAGGTCGTTCCGAGTCGGTCCTAATACGCGCAGACATATTAACTAAATATCCTAACAATCTCCTTCTATGTTCGCGGTAAACCCGACGTCGGAAAGGGGTTGGTGTGTGTAGTGTTCAACCAAATTCGACTCAATACACAATCGTGTCCACAACACCTATCATAACATATTGGACTTAAAAGAAAAACAGAAGTATGTATGCACGCATAAGAATAAAACATAAACTCAGCAACATCTCAACATAGTCAAAAGTACAATTAGAGAAACAGATACCAGTACACTTATTGTCTCATGACCAACCGAAGAGCAAATAAAATAGTCCAAACAGACAGATGAAAGAAGAGACCTAAACAATGCTCTAAGCCAAAGAAAGAAACAAAAAACAAACATTCTAGAGTCCATCGCTCAGCAGATCATCCTGCTCTGGATCCTAGACTGCATGTGCTCCTCCATCAACAACAGCTCTTGTAATTTCCAACAGACAACTTCATTCAGAATGAATTCAGACTTGGAAAATGTACATGCATCTAGTTCTACTTATAAGAACGTAGTACTTTAATTAGCTAAGATGACACTTATGTAGAGTATTTTAGGTTCAACCTCAGAATCTGTAATATGTTTTCAAATGAAACTATTTCAGATTTCTGGACACCGCAGCCATATCTGTGTTCCTATATGTGATGTCATGGTTACTGTTCTTCTAAAGTTGATTGGAACTTATCAAATGTGGAATTGAACCAACCAATAAGATAGGGTCTAAACAAATCAGATTGTGTTATCAAATGTGGAATAACACTCTCCTCCAAGTTAAGGAAGACAAATTCAATGAAGATGTTAACATCAAATGTGGAATGAAACAACTCATTAGATTCAGACTCAGCAACCAAAAGCATCAGCGGAACACAACAAGCTTGCTTTGACAAAGGAAAGTGAAGAAATCAAAACATTTCGACTAAGGCGGAACTGAATCGCCTGACCTTGGACAAAGGCAGAAATAAACACTCCCTATTAGTGAGAAAAAGGGGTTGTAAAGCTTGAAAACCATTTTTCTGATCTATGTTTTCAGTTTTGAATAGTGTATTTAGTTTTGCATTTTTTTTCCATTTCCACCTGCAAGGAATTAGGAAGATTAGTGAATGAAAATAACTTACTTTTTATGTAGCAATAACAAAATCATAATGTTATTTCTCCATTCTCTTTTAATTGTTAAGGTAGTAATATTAGTGAATGAAAAACCAAGAGCGCTCGCTTCATATTTGGTGAAATTCCTTTTAAAGATTGTAAAAGTTTAAACGTTCAGAAAGTAATGAGTTAGCTTGATTTTTGCTTTCTTATTTAAAAACTTATTTAGTTAGTTCTACATTCATATCAATATGACTTCTCACCTTAAATATTAAAAGTAGTCGAGTACCATTTCTTTGCACTACCTGTTTGTAACGTCGCTATATTGCTAAATGCAAATTATCTCCACATTTTTGTATATTGTTTACGTTTAATTAACAAAAAGTGAAGCACTCTTAGCATATTGTTTGAATTTGTGCCATAAATAGTTGTAGTTATATTAATATGTTCTAATGGTGTAATGCAACGTGATTTGCATATTATTAACATTTAGTTAACCAAGAGTGACTTTGGGCACGAGACTACTGGGGATGAGAATTCCTTCGTGCTAATACATGACTCCCAAAGTAATTTTGATAAAAAAAAAACCCTCTTTTAATTACAATTTTCCATTGCAGTTGGATCTTTCAATACACCAGATTATGTCTACATATGGATGGATGGAAAATCTTATGTTTACAAACAGGAATTTGGTATATGTATACTACCATCGAGAAGGTATCTCTCTTTTTTTTTTTAATCAAATTGAATATTTCAGTCATTGATTTCTTCTTTATTGTTTCTTTCCGTTTGATATTGCTCATGTTTAATTACCATTGCAACTAACTCAATTCCTAAATGTAAGTAAACACGAATCCATTTTAATTCGTTTAATTGAAGTGGCAGCTTATGCGTGTATTCAACAGTTTGAATGGCTCATCCTTTGCATAATACTCAATATATAGATCTCTAATCCCTTCCCAAGCGTGCTTCTGTGTTTTGGTAGAAAATGTTGTGTGATTATTATGACCATATCTTAAGCTTATGGATTTACTAAAGATTGTTTGTTTTCATGTTAGTATGTATGGATATATATATCTAATGGAAAATGAATAACATTTGGCAGCATGACTAAATTGAATGCCTGCAAGATTGGTTTTGTAGGTGCGGTGACATTTTTTAGAAAATGAAAAGGAGCTAAAAAGCCTTCCCAACAGGCCCTTACAGTGGAGAAGAGAAAAGATATTGATATTTTTTTAAGAAAAGGGGTTTCATGGAGTTTAGAGTTATGAATACACGTGCAACATTATTTATAATAGATATTTTTTTAATAAAAGGGGCATCCAAGTTATTTATATTAGATAATGCTTCTGATGATTACCGAACGAAAACTCTCTAGAGTTTCATAAAAAAAACATGGCTGTGTTATCCTCTTTGCTTATAAATATTATTTATAATTTTATATAATTTATAAATTATATATAAACGTATATAATTTATTAATTATATTTAATTATATATATATATATATATTTAAATGTTGAAAGAATCAAAATATATAAACACTTAATATAAGTGAATGTTATATTATTATAAACACTTAATAATTAATATATAATACATAAACACTTAATAATCTAATCTACATGAACGTTATATTATTAATTATATATAATATATATAAACACTTAATATACTATATTTTCGCAAAAAAAATTATATATATATATATATTATTGAACTATATATATATTATATCTTCATTAGATCAATGTGTAATTTGATCCTTAAAATATTATCTAGTTCAATAATAGAAATGATGCTTATTTAATAATTATTCTAATTGTTTAATAATCAAAATTTATATAAAATTTGCAAGGTATTTTTGTGGCTAAATTAGGTAAGAGTTAGCAACAAAAAATTGAAAGCAAAAAATTTGATGCTAATCATTAAGGAAATTTTAGCTACAAAAATATTTGTTCCTAATTTAGCAACGAATATTTTCGTTTCTAATTTCGTTTGAGATGTCAAAATTCATATCCCTTGCTAAATTTATTGCTAATCATCAAGGAAAAAAAATTCTTTCTAAATTTCGTTGCTATTTAATGATTTATTTGTAGTGAATGAAATAGGTTTGAGAAAGGATTTTTTCTTCAATTTTCAATTTCTTTATTGGTTGCTGATGGATTTTCTTCAATAATCCATTACTTCCGCAGAAGTAAACAACGTGTTTTGGCACACCATATTATTCAGGTACTAAACACCATCTTTTAATTCGTGTTTTGGCACACCTTAAGGTTTGAAAAAAAAATTAATTTGCATTTTAGGTTTGATTTTTTTGACATGTCTCATATGAAGACCTCACAAAGTAAGGTTCTGATTTTTTTTCTTCTTTAGTTAGTTTTACTATATATGATTCCAGTGGTTGGACCTTCCTGCCGGTTCTATTTATGAGATTTGTTTTCTACTACTATGGTATGCTGTTTTTGTTGGTTTTCCTTATTTCTTCTCTTCTTAATCTCATGGCCGCTGCTCGAATGCGGGCAAAGCCCGCTAAGAGTCCCCGTGCGGTTCAACCCGCTCTATTTATAGTAAAGACAACTTGTCGGGCTTGAGATTGTGACTATACAAGCATGTGGTAACGCGCCGGCCCGAGACCGATAAGACGCCCACGATTACTTGCGGACCCGGTCAAACCGCCGACCTGCCAAACAAGAAGCAAGTTTCATTAACCGGGCGTGTTTTCTTGCAAAATTGCGCTGACATGAGATTGAACCCACGACCAATCATATATATATATATATTAAATAGGCTTTTAATGATGAAATATTTGTGAAGATATATTTTTCGTCACTAGAAATACTTTTTGCAACGAAATTAAAGATTGGTCACTAAATGATGATTTTCAATTAATTAGTGACTAAAATAAATATTTGATCACAACTAAAATAACTTTTAAGTCACAAAAAGCTACTTTTTAGTAACCAAATTATATTTTGACACTAAATAATTATATTTAGCGATCAATTTTTTTGTTTGGTGGCAAAAAAAACAATTTAATTAATATTAATAAGTATTTAGCAATCAAAAATATTTTAATGTTCGCCAAAATTTTGAGTTCCCTCCGTTAACATTTCGGTCCCTCGGACTACACACCTAATTAATAGCAAAAAATCACAAAAAGTGGGCTCCACAGCCCCACTCAACACAAAAAACACCCGGCGATAAATTTATTTCCTTGAAAAATCACCTGGGCGCGGAGCATATTTATCTTTCAGCAAATAAATTTGTAATATTAATTTTACAAAAACTAAGATTTAACACAAAAACAGTGAATATAAAAAATTATCATGCAAAAATTATCAACACAAAAAACACCCGGCCGTACATTTTTTGTTCAATAAACAATGAATTTTAATTTTTCAAAGTTCCCCAAAATTATCATTCTGCTTTAGTATTTTTGATGTTGCACCGATCGTTGCCCCTCCCTAAGGCTGTTTTAGCCTTGTCGTCGACGACAAGTTCACCTTTTGTGACTATTCCTACAACGAAACAATTTATAAATTAATTAAGAAATGTATTAATAATAAAATTATATTTAAAAAATAAGATTTTTTACATTTAGATCAAAATTGAGTGGCAAGCGACTTTGTTGTAGATTGTTATTTAACTTTGAAATTGATTTTGCAGTCTCGTGCAGCCGGGTACCCTGTAAAAAAATAAAGTTGAATAAAAAAATTAGGTACAAAATAACACCCTTAAATTTTAAAATTAAATATTACCACTTTCTTTTGCCTTTTTGATCATTTGGTGACTTGAGATTTCTTCTTTCTTATATTATCAACGATTTGCTCCATCTTAGATTTTTTTTTCTGTTAATTGGTGGGTGACTCTTGCCTCTTTTAACTATGGGTTACTTTTGTGAAATATTTTGAAGTCGGAAGAACACGTCAACCAACATGAGAACAAGAACACCAAGAAATGAACACAAACTTTCACAAATAATAATACTCGGCAGCTAGTTACAAATGGACAGGGTTGAATACAAGTTGCATCCAACTTGATTCACGACAGCCAAAAGTAGAAAAGAACTTGGTCACGGACAAGGGCCGCTTCTCCTTCGGAGCACACCGCGCAGGTGATACTCGCTCCTCGCTAGCGTCGGCGTTAACGCTAACGCCCAGCGTTACCTCTGCTCCTCGCAAGCTCGCTGCTCGCACTCCTCAGCTCCCTAGTCGCCACTAGACGAAGCTCACTACTCGCCACACTCAACGCCCCGCGTTAGCTCCTAACGCCCCGCATTAGCTCCTAACGCCCCGCGTTAACTCGCGAGTAGGTAACTCTCTTGTCGAACTTACTCCAAGTTCGATGCTCGCCTGGAAGCACTCTGGTATCTCTAACTCGCTCAAAGTAGAGGATACTCGCCATTTTCAGAATCGATGCTCTTTAGAGGGGGGTACCCCTCTATTTATAGGCAAAACAGGGGGGGGGGGGGTGCGAGAAGGAGCTAACGCGAGCGTTAGCTCGCAACGCTGGCGTTAGCTCAGCGAGAAGGAGATAACGCCGACGTTAACTCTAATGCCGGGCGTTAGCTCACTTCAAAATCTCAACACTCCCCCTTGAAGTGAGCTCCGGGAACTACTCCAAGCAACGAGCGAAGCCTCCGGAACGGCCCCGCATATAGGGGCTTCGTGAATATATCTGCAAGGTTGTCTTCACTCTGCACATGCTCCACAACGATCAAGCTACCCAACACCTTCTCTCTGATGAAGTGATGCTCGATCTCAATGTGCTTGGTCCTTGCATGACACACTGGATTGGTTACCAGTTTCAATGCACTCTCATTGTCCCCACATAGCACAGTAGGTCCGCTGACCTCCTCGTTCACATCATCCACTAGTCTCCTTAGCCAGACACACTCCTGAGCTGCTAAGGGCGACGCCTTGTAATCGGCCTCCGTGGTAGAAAGGGAAATAGAGTCCTGCTTCTTGCTACACCACGAGATAGCAGCAGCTCCACACAAAAAACACGTAACCCGATGCCGACTTGCGATCATCAGCGTCACCTCCATAGTCTGCATCAGTGTACCCATGCAGCTTGAAGTCAGGCTTCTCTTCATAGGACAACCCCATCTCAAGGATTCTCTTCACGTACTTCAGTATCTGATACACCCAAAATAGATATACGTAATACACGCAAGTGCATGCGTCGAATCAAGTAATAACGTGTGAGTAAAGATCGTTCCCACGAGGAAGTGTTAAATCTAATGCTCACAATTACTAGCTTAACCTTTTCTTTAAATTCAAGTAGATTAATTAAGGTGATTTGATAAGAACAAAATTTAACTCTAGTTACTAAAACGACAACTTAAAAATACTTTTAACAATTTAGGAAGGAAGTCTCGTACATTGCTTTCCTTTGCTTATTGTGGTGATTTCTTCAAGTGATTCGATATGAATACTAAAATAAATATCTTGCAACGATTTGAAAGTGAATCACGTTATCTCTCGATATACGAAATCCGTTTATCCCTTATTCTCCTAGTTATCTCTAACTTAGGTAAAAATAAAGTATAACATAAAGTTTACAAATCAAAGTTACTACCAAGAAGACGAAATCTCTTTCTCCCTTCTTCAATATCAAATTTATGATACACTTACACCACTCCTCTCTCGAATCTTGCAGTGTAGTATAAAGATGGGAATTTTGGTGAAATAATTACGCAACTCCTCTCTCGAATCTCGCCGCGTAAAATAAAACATTCATCTAGCCTGACTCCTCTCTCGAATCTCGCCAAGCAATTTTAAAGATGAAAACTTAAACCAAAATTTCCAAGATTGACATCATAAATTCAATAAAGATATAATCTCAAACATTCATGACGAAGAAATACGGTTCAAAACATCACAATAAGTCAAAGTAATCACAACATACAAGACTAAGAGAATTAGTTCATGATGAAGGAGAGATCACACAAAATTAGAGAGATCTTACAAGACATGATTGTTTAGAGATCTAAATACTGTAAGAAATTCCACTTGATCTTGTGTAAATCTCCCCTGAAGAAAATCCGATGCAGCCCTTTGTCTCTCACGCCAAATCCACTTCTCCCTCACGATGAAGATGATGATCGATGTTCAGCCCCTTCTTTCTCTCTCCTTGGCACCTTATATGGTCGTGAGTTTCAAAAGGAGTGAATTAATTGCTGAATAGATGTGTCCCTCCCGTCCATGTAACTGCCTGGATCTGAATAAATTCGGATTTAAAACTTCTGATTTCCGTGACATGTTGCAACATATTTTTCTAACTGTAAAGTATGTTGCAACATTTTTGTACTTTTTCTTCTATATTTAACAGCAACTTAAATGTTGCAACTTAGTTTTCTGAACTGCGGGATATGTTGCAACATAATTTCCTGTACTTAATCAATTTCTTTGTCATTGATTCTCCAATATTGATACTTCAAAATTTCTGCGCAATAACATATAAAATGACGATAATACCAAATCTTATAATAAACTACTATATTACTTATGTTAATAACATTTAACTCATAATTATCAACATTTTACTCAAACGGATATTAATTAAAACACAAGATAACTTCTTTTGGGGAAGTTATCACACCCCCACACTTAGTTCTTTGCTAGTCCCGAGCAAATATATATCATTAAAAAAATTGAATGAGAGAATATCAATCACACATAAGTTTCAGTCTCCTTACCCTTAAACATAATTAATCAAGAGTTTTCAAGTTATTCGCATTAACAATTGGTAAACATGTCAATCATTAAAATTTAAGACATGCACAAATCCATTAGCTTGATAAAAGTTAGAGTTCAATTATGATTTCCTAATGTTGTGTGTGCTATTCTATAAAGTTATTTACTCCCAAACAATTGAACTCAATAAACTACTTCATAATTAGAAAGGATAAGAATAAGCTGCGTCTTTGCTTTGGCCTCCACAAGAGTTTAATAGATCAACTTGACTAGAAATCATAAGGGCTTGCAGTATGGAAGGCTTTGGCTTTGTAAGGAAACTGAAGGATAAATTTTTGATAAAGGGGGGAATTTCCCTAGTTCTTTTTCTTAATAACATTCCAAACTTTGAGATTTATTTCTCAATCATCATTTTTTTTGTCCATAGTTGGGATCATTCCAAGTAGGTGTACACACACTTAGGCCACATATCACTATGTCATTAAACTTTTTTTTTCTCCACACTTGGTATTATTATTATTTTGTGATCATAGTTGGGATCATTCTAAGTAGGTGTACACACACTTAGGCCACATATCACTACGAAACTTATACATTTTTTCTCAAACACCCAAAGTTGGAAGTTAACTAAGAAATAACTATTAAAATTATAGGAAATTATGCATGGTCAATTGAATCAAAATGACAGCTCAAGATCAAAGGGTTATGTAATATCTCAACAATTGTTGGTTGCATGGTGTGAAGTGAGAAAAAGGTGGTCTTAATCATTTTAATCAAGTGACTACATACACTCCATGTTTAAGCTTACACATTGACTAAGTTCTTACTCATCCTTCCATCATTATTTTAGTAGGTTAACAAATTTATTTTGTAGGGAGCAAACTGTTTTTAGGGAATATAGTGCACATTTGAAATGCCTAAAAGAACTCTAACATATCTTACTAACTTCAAAATCATAGTCTGAACTCTTAGGATTAACTAATCTACCAATCAATTTAACTTGAGTAATTCGAATAACAAAAACTTACTAAGGGTAAATAGTATGAGGCATTGCAAATTTATATTCTCTCATTCGGTGGAGGTTAACTCACCCCCACACTTAAGACTTTGCTAGGCCCTAGCAAAACATGTAATAAATTTTGAAAAATTAAATTCCATAAGAACTAAGTACTCCCCTGAAATGGTCCGGTCAAAGTATCAATCATGCTCCTCCTTGCCATCTGATTATAGGTTGTTAATGGTTCGGATGAAAAGCACACTGTGACGGTAAGTCCATAAGTGACCTGCAAAAGGGTATACACAAATCCAGAACCCAACTAGTTGTCCAGTTTAGGTCTTAACAACATAGCTAAGTAATATGGATTGGTACAATAAACATATAATATAGATCATCACAAAGGATCATCATCACAGAATAACCATCATCACAAAATAACCGTTAACTCATATGCACAATAACAATCATTCTAGCATCAGCACAATAGCAAACATACTAGAATCAACACAATATGTAAATGCCTATTGATATGTATATGTAAGCCTCAGCACAATAAACTGAAAGCATAATACTAAATTATTATCACATCAGAAAAGAGAAACCTTAAAGTCATCAATCATGTCAAAAGATTAGTGTTCTAGCAAGGCATATCAACCTATCCAACAAAAGACAAAATGAAACTATTGAGTTCATAAGCCAAACATATAATATCTGCCAACCAAACCAAAAGAAACTATTAAAGCAAAGATAAAGTGTTCAATCATCAGCACCACTCTCACTAGTACCAGCTTCCGTCGGATCAGCACGGGAGCCATCAGTATGTATCAGGAAACCATCATTGCTGAACCGAGATTGGCACCGGAAGGTTGGTGTGGTAGATGCTATCTTGGCTTTTTTTAAAAGTCTTTCTTGGTTATAAGAGAGAAAATCAAGTCGATGATTGAAATAAATATGTTGATACCTGAGGAAATCCTTGATGTATTCGATGTTGTTCATTATTGTTTCTTTTTCTTCAATTGTGATTGGTGGTTCTTTGTCAAGCCCAAATGATGTATCGGGTAAGGTAGAAGGTTGCGGAGTTGCGACGGGGACGGGAACTGATTCTACTTGATCCATAGTGGTAGGACGAGTAGTGGAGACCTTTATATTTTTTCTGATGACCGTCTCTGTTATATGATGTCCAACCTTAGTAATGAAGTCACCATCTCCAAGAGTAACCCCGACAGCTCGACACAATTGCGTAATTAAAGTGGGGAACCATAATTGATTTCCTTTTTCTTTCAAGGTTGCATGACAAATCTGTGTGCAAATGATTTTCCCAACATTGATCTTGATGCCTTGTAGTATTCCGAAGATCAGGAGGGCTCTATCCATTGTTACCTTGTTCGGATGCAGCGTGGGCATGAGGCTTGCATTCACAAATAATAACCATGTCTAGCTCCCTTGTGAAAGTGGAGGATTCAAAAAATCTTTTTCCCTTTTCAGCCCAAGCAGGATCTATTGTATGGCAGAGTACAGCACCCACTTCAGCTGGGGTTTTGGTTAATTGCAGGCGTGCAAACTCGTCTACTTCCGTGGGTTCAATTTCAAAAAATTTGTTTATGGCAGCAGTAGAAAAATCAACTTGTTTTCCCCTCACAAAGATCGTTTCATCCTTCTTAAACTTTACATTTGCGTAAAACTCAAGGACCCAAGGAGTAATGGCTTCTGTTTGTGGATGACAAAATATTGTCCAACCTAATCGATTAATTTGCTGTACATAAGCCTTACTCCAGTCCTTCATTTCAATATCAAATCCTCTCTCATAAATAAAAGATTTCATTTGAATGTCCTCAAACCGCTCTTGAGCCTCTTCATTCACAAATCGTAGAACCTTACGCGCTATCTCTTTTCCTTTCCCTTTCCTTTTTGCCGACATTCCTAGATTGGAGCTGGAGATAACTAAGAAACGAACCTAGTAAACATTTGAGAACTGGAAGAGCGATGACTTACCGCAAGATGGCATCTACGGGTGTTTTAATCGATCGCCGCCAACTCTCGTTGCTATCGGCGAAGTCGCGCGCAGGATTCGCCCTCGACAGATTTTTCTTTCGCTCGCCTAGGGTTCGTAGGAAATAAGCGATACGGGAATGGCTGGGGTTTAAGTCGAAAAATAGCATTGGAGTGAACCGGGTTTGAGCCTTGTAAAAACTGAACCGGTTCAGTGGCGTGAAACAGTGTTGGAATATTTTTAAAAATTTTCTTCATAAATTGACAGAGGTCAAAAAGTTATAACTCTCAAAAACAGTGTTGCAACATAAATAAAAATTTTCTTCATAAATTGACAGAGGTCAAAAGGTTATAACTCTCAAAAATAGTGTTGCAACATAAATAAAAATTTTCTTCATAAATTGACAGAGGTCAAAAGGTTATAACTCTCAAAAACAGTGTTGCAACATTAATTTCTGCTTTTAAAATATGCACAAGATAAAATCAAGTAGAGTAATGTAAACCATTTACTTGCAAGTTTCCTATCAAATTATAAAATTAACACTTAATTTAACATTAGTAACAAACGTTTAATTTAATAATTTTGTTAAAATTTGGGTTGCCTCCCAATTAGCGCTTAATTTTAAGTCCCGGCAGGACTTTCAAACTTGATGAGTTAGGCCAGGGTAATGACCGTCGCTTCCTCGCGATCATTATTCATGAAATAGTGCTTACGTCTCTGTCCATTCACCTTGAACTCCGATCCATCTTTTTCATTAATAATAGTAATGACTCCATATGGGTGAACCTCCTTCACTTGAAACGGCCCCGACTACCTAGATTTCAATTTCCCAGGGAATAATTTAAGTCTTGAATTATACACGAGAACTAATTGTCCCACACTAAATTCCCTCGTCATAATCCTAGAGTCGTGCCATTTCTTAGTCCGCTCCTTATATAACCTTGCGTTCTCATACGCATTCAATCTCAATTCCTCGAGCTCATTAAGTTGAAATAGCCTATTCTTACCTGCTTCCTGAAAATCAAAATTTAAATTTTTAATCGCCCAATACGCCCTATGCTCTAATTCAACGGGGAGATGACATGCTTTTCCATACACCATTTTGTAAGGGGTCAAACCAATGGGTGTTTTGAATGCAGTTCTAAATGCCCACAATGCGTCGTTCAATTTCTGGGACAATTCCTTACGTGTAATGCTTACTATCTTCTCTAGAATGGACTTAATCTCTCTATTTGATAATTCAGCTAACCCATTGGTCTGTGGGTGGTAGGCCAAAGCAACCTTATGCGTTACTCCATACTTTCGTAAAAGTGCCTTAAATTGCGTATTACAGAAGTGTGATCCACCATCGCTTATAATAGATCGAGGTGTACCAAATCTAGTGAAAATATTTGTTTTTAAGAATTTAAGCACGACCTTAGCGTCATTTTTCTGCGTAGCTATGGCTTCTACCCATTTAGAGACATAATCTACTGCTAGTAAAATATAGATGTTCTCATTTGAATTTACAAATGGACCCATGAAGTCAATACTCCATACATCAAATATTTCAACTTCTAAAATGTTATTTAATGGCATACTAGCCCGGCGATCTAGATTTCCTGTCTTTTGGCATCTATCACATTGTTTAGCAAATATATGAGCATCCTTAAACAATGTTGGCCAGTAAAAGCCGGCCTCTATTACCTTAATTGCAGTTCGTTCTCCCATAAAGTGCCCTCCGTAAGGAGATGCGTGACATTTCTCTAAAATACTTGGAACCTCTATTTCCGGTACACATCGACGAATCATTTGATCGGGACAAATTTTGTAGAGATATGGAACATCCCAAAGGTAGAATTTTACCAAATGGAGAAATCTCTTCTTTTGTTGATAATTCATATCGGGTGGAAGTACATTGCTAACTAAATAGTTTGCATAATCCGCATACCAAGGAATGCTACCTGCAGTGATAGCTAATATACTCTCGTCTGGAAAATTCTCTTTAATTTCTACATGACTATTCTTTTCATGCTCTTGTTCTAAGAATGATAGGTGATCAGCAATGAGATTTTCTGCCCCCTTTCGGTCTTTGATCTCAAGATCAAATTTCTGTAGGAGTAGAACCCATCTAATTAGTCTTGGCTTTGCATCCTTTTTGTTCACTAGATACCTAATAGCTGAATGATCGGTATAAGCTATAACCTGAGCGTTCATTAAATACGAATGGAACTTGTCAAAAGCGAATACTATGGCTAATAATTCCTTCTCAGTGGTGGTATAGTTCACTTGAGCATTCATAAGAGTTTTACTAGCATAGTAAATAGTGTGAAAGACCCTATTTCGCATTTGTCCTAGAACGGCTCCTACCGCATAATTACTTGCATCACACATTAGAACAAATGGTAGTGACCAATCAGGTGCTATAACCACGGGAGATGAAATCAAACTTTGTTTTAATATTTTGAAAGCTTCCAAACATTTATCATCAAAAATATAAGGTGCATCTTTTTCAAGTAAACTACATAATGGTTTGGATATTTTTGAGAAATCTTTAATGAAACGTCTATAAAACCCCGCATTGCCTAAAAAGCTACGAATGCCTTTGACATTCGTTGGCGGTAAAAGTTTGTCAATAACTTCAATCTTTGCCCTATCAACCTCCAAACCCTTGTTTGAAACTTTATGGCCTCACACGATTCCTTCACGTACCATAAAATGACACTTCTCCCAATTCAAGACCAAATTGGTCTGAACACATCTCTCTAATACCTTCTTTAGTATTTCCGAGCAGTCATTAAATGATTGTCCAAATACAGAAAAATCATCCATAAAAATTTCTATTCCTTCATCTATCAAATCAGTAAAGATAGAGATCATACAACGTTGGAAAGTAGCGGGAGCGTTACATAATCCAAAAGGCATTTTCCTAAATGCAAAAGCACCATAAGGACAAGTAAACGTGGTCTTTTCCTGATCTTCTGGTGCAACCATTATTTGATTGTAACCAGAATATCCATCCAAGAAACAGAAATATTCGCTTCCCGCTAATCTATCTAACACTTGATCAATGAATGGTAATGGAAAATGATCTTTCCTAGTAGATTTGTTTAGTTTCCTATAATCCATACAAATTCTCCATCCAGTTACAGTCCTAGATGGTATTAATTCATTATTTTCATTTTAATGACTGTCATTCCACCCTTCTTTGGTACACATTGCACCGGGCTTACCCACTTACTATCTGATATAGGATAGATAATGTCGGCATCAAGCCATTTTATAATCTCCTTCATTACTACTTCTTTCATTGGGGGACTACGCCTACGTTGATGTTCAATAGACCCATTTGCGTCCTCTTCTAATAATATTTTATGCATGCAAATGGATAGGCTAATCCCTCTAATATCGGCGATCATCCAACCCATTGCCCCCTTAAATTCTCTTAACACCTTAAGTAGTTTTTCTTCATTTTGCTGATCTAGTGAAGCATCTATGATGACCGGCAATGTTTTATTTTCTCCAAGAAATACATATTTTAAGTGTTCAGGTAAAGGCTTCAACTCTAACATTGGAGGTTCATGAATAGATGGCTCCATGGTTTTGGGCTCGCTAGATCTTTCTATTGGTTCAAACTTTTTAGTAAAAGGTAGGCTTCCATGTAACTCAAAAGCTTTAACACATTCCTCTATTTCTAGATCATCTTCCCATTTTTCATTAGTTAACAATGTTAACAGCTTTTGCTCTAAAGTTTCATTAGTGTGCATGAGTTGGCTAGGTACTTCTATATCTTCTATCGAGAAACATTCCTCGTTATCGCTTGGGTATTTAAGAGCCTAAAGAATATTAAAGGTCACCTCTTCATCATTTACTCTCATCGTTAGTTCTCCTTTTTGGACATCGATAAGCGTTCTCCCCGTAGCTAAGAAGGGTCTCCCTAGAATAATAGGTACGTCCTTGTCTTCTTCCATGTCTAACACTACGGAAGTCGGCCGGAAAAATAAATTTTTTGACCTTAATTAACACATCTTCAACCACTCCCTTAGGAAAAGCTAAAGTTCTATCGGCTAGTTGGAGGGTAAGAGATGTTGCAACAATCTCTCCTAGGCCAAATTTCTTATAGATAGATAAGGGCATGAGATTTATACTAGCTCCCAAATCACATAATGCTTGACCGGAAAATTTCACTCCTATAGAGCATGGAATCGTAAAGCTTCCGGGATCTTTCAATTTTGGTGGTAGTTTCTTTTGCAATATTGCACTACACTCTTCCGTTAACGCTACAATCTCTTTATCTACAAACCTCCTTTTTTAGATAATATATCTTTCATGAATTTCACATAGCAAGGCATTTGTTCCAATGCTTCTGCGAATGTAATGTTTATAGTAAGTTTCTTAAAGGTTTCCATGAATTTTTGGAATTGCTTGTCAAGCTTCGTCTTTGTTAGCCTAGATGGAAACGATGGAGGAGGGTAAACAATTTCTTTCTTCTTAGCAATTTGTTGATCCACTTCAACTACTTCCGGTTCCTTACTTTCTGCAGGATTTTCTTGTTCACTCTTATCTGTTTTACTAGTGCTCTCATGTGGCTCATCCTCTCTAATTTTCTCCAATAACCCATCTCCACTAGCTATTTCTACCCCACTCCTTAAAGCTATGGCTTTGCAATGGTTAGGTTGAGAGTTTTGTGTGGGATTTTGTGTAGTGTCAGATGGAAGTGTTCCAACTGGTCGCTGACTTAGCGCATTTGCTAGTTGACCTAGTGTAGTTTCCATGGATCGGAGAGAAGATTCGATGCCTACCATTGTAGAATCATTCTTTTGGAACATTCCCAAAATATAGTCATCGGTCAATTTCCTAGTGTTCACTTGGTTGTTAGGAGGTGGATTTTGTATTGGATTTATATTTTGATTAAATTCTGATGGTTGATTCATTCCTTGATTATTCTTCCAGGAGAGGTTAGGATGATTACGCCACTCCGGATGATAATGATTTGCAAAACCGGGTGGAACTTGTCTAGGTTGTCCACCAATGTAATTTGCTTCTTCAGTTAGTTGATTTAGTTGCTCAACTGTTAGTGGTGCATTAGATGAGGGAGTAGATAAAGCATCTAACCTCTTGTTAATTAAATTAAATTGCGATGCCATTTGAGCAGCCAAAGATGTAATTTGATCAACTTGGTGGACTCCTACCGGATTGCTAGACCCTTGTCTTTCAAAAGCTTGGTAGTTATTAGATGTTAGATCTTCTAGAATATTATAAGCGTCTTCAGGGTATTTCTTCATTAATGATCCACCCGCAGCACCATCAACAAAAATCATAGTTGCGGTTTGTAACCCATTATAGAATGTGGACTTGTTGGTGCTGGGCTAACCCGTGATGTGGACATTTTCTTAATAAATCTTTATATCGCTCCCAAGCGTCATAAAGAGTTTCCCCGGGTCCTTGCATAAATGTTGAAATGTCCCTAATAAGCTTTGCAGTCTTTGAAGGTGGAAAATATTTATTTAAAAATTTCTCAACTAAAAGATCCCATGTGGTAATCGACTCATGTGGCACAGAGGCTAACCAATCACTAGCTCTCCCTTCTAAAGAGAATGGGAATAGTCTTAATAGAATTGCATCGTCAGATGCACCATTGCATTTAAACATATCACAAATCAGTAGGAATGTTCTTAAGTGAGCATTTGCGTCTTCATGATTTAGACCTCTAAATTTACTATGTTGTACTAGTTGCATAACTGTAGAATCCATTTTAATATTATTTGCTTCGATTGGGGGTCTGACAATACTAAATTGCAACCCCCCTCTTAAAGGTGCATTATAATCCCGACAAGTCATTCTTGGTTCAGGAGGTTGACCATTTTGATCAACTTGTCCATTAGGGTTCGCTTGACCTTCATTTTCATTCATATTTGCGTGTCTATTGTTATTTATCACAGGATGATTAATTTGAATCACTCAACGACTCTTTCTATTCTGTTTACAGGTGCGTTCAATTTCAGAATTTAACGGAAGTACCTGAGTATTCCGATATCTGGACATGCACTGCACAGAATTCTTATTATAAATAAAAATAACATAAAAATAAAAACTTGATCTCTAAATACTTAGGGTTTACTAATATTGCAAGAAATAAACAATTAGACCGTACCCTTCCCCGGCAACGGCGCCAAAAACTTGATACACCCAAAATAAATATACGTAATACACGCAAGTGCACGCGTCGAAACAAGTAATAAAGTGTGAGTAAAGATCGCTCCCACGAAGAAGTGTTAAATCTAATGCTCACAATTACTAGCTTAACCTTTTCTTTAAATTCAAGTAGATTAATTAAGGTGATTTGATAAGAACAAAATTTAACTCTAGTTACTAAAATGACTACTTAAAAATACGTGCTTTTAAACAATTTAGGAAGGAAGTCTCATACATTGCTTTCCTTTGCTTATTGTGGTGATTTCTTCAAGTGATTCGATATGAATACTAAAATAAATATCTTGCAACGATTTGAAAGTGAATCACGTTATCTCTCGATATTCGAAATCCGTTTATCCCTTATTCTCCTAGTTATCTCTAACTTAGGTAAAAATAAAGTATAACATAAAGTTTACAAATCAAAGTTGCTACCAAGAAGACGAAATCTCTTTCTCCCTTCTTCAATATATCAAATTTATGATACACTTACACCATTGCTCTCTCGAATCTTGCAGTGTAGTATAAAGATGGAAATTTTGGTGAAATAATTACGCAACTCCTCTCTCGAATCTCGCCGCGTAAAATAAAACATTCATCTAGCCTGACTCCTCTCTCGAATCTCGCTAAGCAATTTTAAAGATGAAAACTTAAACCAAAATTTCCAAGTTTAACATCATAAATTCAATAAAGATATAATCTCAAACATTCATGACGAAGAAATACGGTTCAAAACATCACAATAAGTCAAAGTAATCACAACATACAAGACTAAGAGAATTAGTTCATGATGAAGGAGAGATCACACAAAATTAGAGAGATCTTACAAGACATGATTGTTTAGAGATCTAAATACTATAGGAAATTCCACTTGATCTTGTGTAAATCTCCCCTGAAGAAAATCCGATGAAGCCCTTTGTCTCTCACGCCAAATCCACTTCTCCCTCACGATGAAGATGATGATCAATGTTCAGCCCCTTCTTTCTCTCTCCTTGGCACCTTATATGGTCGTGAGTTTCAAAAGGAGTGAATTAATTGCTGAATAGATGCGTCCCTCCCGTCCATGTAACTGCCTGGATCTGAATAAATTCGGATTTAAAACTTCTGATTTCCGCGACATGTTGCAACATATTTTTCTAACTGTAAAGTATGTTGCAACATTTTTGTACTTTTTCTTCTATATTTAACAGCAACTTAAATGTTGCAACTTAGTTTTCTGAACTGCGGGATATGTTGCAACATAATTTCCTGTACTTAATCAATTTCTTTGTCATTGATTCTCCAATATTGATACTTCAGAATTTCTGCGCAATAACATATAAAATGACGATAATACCCAATCTTATAATAAACTACTATATTACTTATGTTAATAACATTTTAACTCATAATTATCAACATTTTACTCAAACGGATATTAATTAAAACACAAGATAACTTCTTTTGGGGAAGTTATCAGTATCCCCTTAGCTGCCTCCACATGGGGCTTCCGCGGCTCCTGCATATACCGACTAACTCGGCCGACAGCAAAGGCGATGTCCGGCCTCGTGATAGTCAGGTAGATAAGATTCCCCATCAGTGCCTGAAAGATCTTCGGATTAGGAAGAATCTTCCCTTCTTCCTTCCGAAGCTTCAGCCCAACCTCCAGAGGAACGGAACTGCTCTTCCCCTCCTTCATGCCGAGTCTCTTGACGATCCTCTCGGCATACGCCCTCTGGGAAACATACAGCCCGCCTCTTCTCTTCTCAACTTGGAGGCCAAGGAAATGGTGCAGTTCACCAAGATCCTTCATCTCGAATCGTATGGAAAGCTGATGTCTCGGCACCGCGACTTCCTCAGGGTTTTTCCCTGTCACGATCATGTCGTCGACGTACAGCAGCACCAGCATGTGAAGACCTCCACTCTTCTTCACGAACATGCTGGAGTCTGAGTCTGAGGCATCGTAGCCGTAGAACTGCAAGTACTCCGCAAACTTTCCATACCAGGCTCTCGGCGCCTGTTTCAACCCGTAGAGGGTCTTCTTCAGCTTGCAGACGTGATGTGGAAGTGACTTGGACAGGTATCCAGGTGGTTGTACCATGAATATGTCTTTGTCAATCTATCCATACAGGAATGCGTTCTTCACATCAAGCTGCCACAACTTCCAACCTCGGCACGCCGCCAGAGCGATGATCGTCCTCACCGACGTCATCTTTGCACCAGGACTAAATGTCTCCTCGTAGTCCTCTCCGTAGGTTTGTGAGAAGCCCTGAGCGACAAGCCTCGCCTTGTACCGCTCTACTTCTCTCTCTGCTCTCTTCTTAACCTTGTACACCCATTTACATGTGACAGGTTTGATGCCCTCCACCATGGGAACCAGGTCTCATGTCTCATTCTTCTCTAGGGCCTCCATCTCATCGATCATGGCCGCATCCACTCCTTGATGCCAGCTGCATCCTCAAGGCAGGCAGGTTCTCTCTCATCGAGTGGTCCTGCGAAGAAGCAGGAAACCAAACTCACGAAGTTCCCCTCCTTATAGCGAGCAGGCAGGACGATCGTCCTCTTCAACCTCCTCAAGGCTTGGCCACTATCTACCACTCCGGTAGACTCCTCTGCTTGAGCTCCTCTCTGAACTCCTCTTGAAGCAGTGCTCTCCCTGCTTCTTGAGTTCGAAGCTCCCCCTGAGCCAGAAGCTCCTCCCGAGCCAGAAGCTCCTCCCGAGCCAGAAGCTCCTCCCGAGCCAGAAGCTCCTCCTGAGCCAGATGCTCCTCCTGAACCAGATGGCGATGGAGCACTGGGAGATAGCTCCAACTCCACAGTTAGGGTCCTCAATGACCCTCTCTTCTTCCCTGCTCGATTCTCCACTCTCCGGCAGCACCACAGAAGAGACTCCCTGGTATGAGACCAGTTCGTCAAACACTACATCGCGCAAGACGACGAACTTGTGGGTCTGCGGACCCATGCACTTCCACCCCTTCTTCCGCTCATCATAGCCGATGAAGATACACTTCCTCGCTTTCGGCTCCAACTTGGTTCTCTGAGCGTCCGGGACGGGCACGATCCAGGTAGAACCAAACACTTTCATGTGACCCACATTTGGCATCTCCCCAAACATGAGCTGGTGTGGAGACACCATCCTGTTAGGACTCAGAGGTAGCCGGTTGATCATATGAGTAGCACACGCCATTCCCTCCGCCCATAAGGCCTTGGGAATGCTCTTAGCATGTAGCCAACTCCTGGTAGTCTCCACCAGATGGCGGATCTTCCTCTCTGCCACCCCATTCTGCTGAGGGGTGTGAGCGCAGGAGAGCTCCCGCCGAATGCCGAACCTCCTACAGAAAGAAGCAAACTCATTGGAGGTAAACTCCCCTCCATTGTCGCTTCTCAGCTTCTTCACTCTGCGGTTCAGCCTTCCTTCCACAAGTACTTCTGACTTCTCCTTATATAACCTTGCGTTCTCATACGCATTCAATCTCAATTCCTCGAGCTCATTAAGTTGAAATAGCCTATTCTTACCTGCTTCCTGAAAATCAAAATTTAATTTTTTAATCGCCCAATACGCCCTATGCTCTAATTCAACGGGGAGATGACATGCTTTTCCATACACCATTTTGTAAGGGGTCAAACCTATGGGTGTTTTGAATGCAGTTCTATATGCCCACAATGCGTCGTTCAATTTCTGGGACAATTCCTTACGTGTAATGCTTACTATCTTCTCTAGAATGGACTTAATCTCTCTATTTGATAATTCAGCTAACCCATTGGTCTGTGGGTGGTAGGCCAAAGCAACCTTATGCGTTACTCCATACTTTCGTAAAAGTGCCTTAAATAGCGTATTACAGAAGTGTGATCCACCATCGCTTATAATAGATCGAGGTGTACCGAATCTAGTGAAAATATTTGTTTTTAAGAATTTAAGCACGACCTTAGCGTCATTTTTCTGCGTAGCTATGGCTTCTACCCATTTAGAGACATAATCTACTACTAGTAAAATATAGATGTTCTCATTTGAATTTACAAATGGACCCATGAAGTCAATACCCCATACATCAAATATTTCAACTTCTAAAATGTTATTTAATGGCATACTAGCCCGGCGATCTAGATTTCCTGTCTTTTGGCATCTATCACATTGTTTAGCAAATATATGAGCATCCTTAAACAATGTTGGCCAGTAAAAGCCGGCCTCTATTACCTTAATTGCAGTTCGTTCTCCCATAAAGTGCCCTCCGTAAGGAGATGCGTGACATTTCTCTAAAATACTTGGAACCTCTATTTCCGGTACACATCGACGAATCATTTGATCGGGACAAATTTTGTAGAGATATGGAACATCCCAAAGGTAGAATTTTACCAAATGGAGAAATCTCTTCTTTTGTTGATAATTCATATCGGGTGGAAGTACATTGCTAACTAAATAGTTTGCATAATCCGCATACCAAGGAATGCTACCTGCAGTGATAGCTAATATACTCTCGTCTGGAAAATTCTCTTTAATTTCTACATGACTATTCTTTTCATGCTCTTGTTCTAAGAATGATAGGTGATCAGCAATGAGATTTTCTGCCCCCTTTCGGTCTTTGATCTCAAGATCAAATTTCTGTAGGAGTAGAACCCATCTAATTAGTCTTGGCTTTGCATCCTTTTTGTTCACTAGATACCTAATAGCTGAATGATCGGTATAAGCTATAACCTGAGCGTTCATTAAATACGAATGGAACTTGTCAAAAGCGAATACTATGGCTAATAATTCCTTCTCAGTGGTGGTATAGTTCACTTGAGCATTCATAAGAGTTTTACTAGCATAGTAAATAGTGTGAAAGACCCTATTTCGCATTTGTCCTAGAACGGCTCCTACCGCATAATTACTTGCATCACACATTAGAACAAATGGTAGTGACCAATCAGGTGCTATAACCACGGGAGATGAAATCAAACTTTGTTTTAATATTTTGAAAGCTTCCAAACATTTATCATCAAAAATATAAGGTGCATCTTTTTCAAGTAAACTACATAATGGTTTGGATATTTTTGAGAAATCTTTAATGAAACGTCTATAAAACCCCGCATTGCCTAAAAAGCTACGAATGCCTTTGACATTCGTTGGCGGTAAAAGTTTGTCAATAACTTCAATCTTTGCCCTATCAACCTCCAAACCCTTGTTTGAAACTTTATGGCCTCACACGATTCCTTCACGTACCATAAAATGACACTTCTCCCAATTCAAGACCAAATTGGTCTGAACACATCTCTCTAATACCTTCTTTAGTATTTCCGAGCAGTCATTAAATGATTGTCCAAATACAGAAAAATCATCCATAAAAATTTCTATTCCTTCATCTATCAAATCAGTAAAGATAGAGATCATACAACGTTGGAAAGTAGCGGGAGCGTTACATAATCCAAAAGGCATTTTCCTAAATGCAAAAGCACCATAAGGACAAGTAAACGTGGTCTTTTCCTGATCTTCTGGTGCAACCATTATTTGATTGTAACCAGAATATCCATCCAAGAAACAGAAATATTCGCTTCCCGCTAATCTATCTAACACTTGATCAATGAATGGTAATGGAAAATGATCTTTCCTAGTAGATTTGTTTAGTTTCCTATAATCCATACAAATTCTCCATCCAGTTACAGTCCTAGATGGTATTAATTCATTATTTTCATTTTAATGACTGTCATTCCACCCTTCTTTGGTACACATTGCACCGGGCTTACCCACTTACTATCTGATATAGGATAGATAATGTCGGCATCAAGCCATTTTATAATCTCCTTCATTACTACTTCTTTCATTGGGGGACTACGCCTACGTTGATGTTCAATAGACCCATTTGCGTCCTCTTCTAATAATATTTTATGCATGCAAATGGATGGGCTAATCCCTCTAATATCGGCGATCATCCAACCCATTGCCCCCTTAAATTCTCTTAACACCTTAAGTAGTTTTTCTTCATTTTGCTGATCTAGTGAAGCATCTATGATGACCGGCAATGTTTTATTTTCTCCAAGAAATACATATTTTAAGTGTTCAGGTAAAGGCTTCAACTCTAACATTGGAGGTTCATGAATAGATGGCTCCATGGTTTTGGGCTCGCTAGATCTTTCTATTGGTTCAAACTTTTTAGTAAAAGGTAGGCTTCCATGTAACTCAAAAGCTTTAACACATTCCTCTATTTCTAGATCATCTTCCCATTTTTCATTAGTTAACAATGTTAACAGCTTTTGCTCTAAAGTTTCATTAGTGTGCATGAGTTGGCTAGGTACTTCTATATCTTCTATCGAGAAACATTCCTCGTTATCGCTTGGGTATTTAAGAGCCTAAAGAATATTAAAGGTCACCTCTTCATCATTTACTCTCATCGTTAGTTCTCCTTTTTGGACATCGATAAGCGTTCTCCCCGTAGCTAAGAAGGGTCTTCCTAGAATAATAGGTACGTCCTTGTCTTCTTCCATGTCTAACACTACGGAAGTCGGCCGGAAAAATAAATTTTTTGACCTTAATTAACACATCTTCAACCACTCCCTTAGGAAAAGCTAAAGTTCTATCGGCTAGTTGGAGGGTAAGAGATGTTGCAGCAATCTCTCCTAGGCCAAATTTCTTATAGATAGATAAGGGCATGAGATTTATACAAGCTCCCAAATCACATAATGCTTGACCGGAAAATTTCACTCCTATAGAGCATGGAATCGTAAAGCTTCCGGGATCTTTCAATTTTGGTGGTAGTTTCTTTTGTAATATTGCACTACACTCTTCCGTTAACGCTACAATCTCTTTATCTACAAACCTCCTTTTTTTAGATAATATATCTTTCATGAATTTCACATAGCAAGGCATTTGTTCCAATGCTTCTGCGAATGTAATGTTTATAGTAAGTTTCTTAAAGGTTTCCATGAATTTTTGGAATTGCTTGTCAAGCTTCGTCTTTGCTAGCCTAGATGGAAACGGTGGAGGAGGGTAAACAATTTCTTTCTTCTTAGCAATTTGTTGATCCACTTCAACTACTTCCGGTTCCTTACTTTCTGCAGGATTTTCTTGTTCACTCTTATCTGTTTTACTAGTGCTCTCATGTGGCTCATCCTCTCTAATTTTCTCCAATAACCCATCTCCACTAGCTATTTCTACCCCACTCCTTAAAGCTATGGCTTTGCAATGGTTAGGTTGAGAGTTTTGTGTGGGATTTTGTGTAGTGTCAGATGGAAGTGTTCCAACTGGTCGCTGACTTAGCGCATTTGCTAGTTGACCTAGTGTAGTTTCCATGGATCGGAGAGAAGATTCGATGCCTACCATTCTAGAATCATTCTTTTGGAACATTCCCAAAATATAGTCATCGGTCAATTTCCTAGTGTTCACTTGGTTGTTAGGAGGTGGATTTTGTATTGGATTTATATTTTGATTAAATTCTGATGGTTGATTCATTCCTTGATTATTCTTCCAGGAGAGGTTAGGATGATTACGCCACTCCGGATGATAATGATTGGCAAAACCGGGTGGAACTTGTCTAGGTTGTCCACCAATGTAATTTGCTTCTTCAGTTAGTTGATTTAGTTGCTCAACTGTTAGTGGTGCATTAGATGAGGGAGTAGATAAAGCATCTAACCTCTTGTTAATTAAATTAAATTGCGATGCCATTTGAGCAGCCAAAGATGTAATTTGATCAACTTGGTGGACTCCTACCGGATTGCTAGACCCTTGTCTTTCAAAAGCTTGGTAGTTATTAGATGTTAGATCTTCTAGAATATTATAAGCGTCTTCAGGGTATTTCTTCATTAATGATCCACCCGCAGCACCATCAACAAAAATCATAGTTGCGGTTTGTAACCCATTATAGAATGTGGACTTGTTGGTGTTGGGCTAACCCGTGATGTGGACATTTTCTTAATAAATCTTTATATCGCTCCCAAGCGTCATAAAGAGTTTCCCCGGGTCCTTGCATAAATGTTGAAATGTCCCTAATAAGCTTTGCAGTCTTTGAAGGTGGAAAATATTTATTTAAAAATTTCTCAACTAAAAGATCCCATGTGGTAATCGACTCATGTGGCACAGAGGCTAACCAATCACTAGCTCTCCCTTCTAAAGAGAATGGGAATAGTCTTAATAGAATTGCATCGTCAGATGCACCATTGCATTTAAACATATCACAAATCAGTAGGAATGTTCTTAAGTGAGCATTTGCGTCTTCATGATTTAGACCTCCAAATTTACTATGTTGTACTAGTTGCATAACTGTAGAATCCATTTTAAAATTATTTGCTTCGATTGGGGGTCTGACAATACTAAATTGCAACCCCCCTCTTAAAGGTGCATTATAATCCCGACAAGTCATTCTTGGTTCAGGAGGTTGACCATTTTGATCAACTTGTCCATTAAGGTTCGCTTGACCTTCATTTTCATTCATATTTGCGTGTCTATTGTTATTTATCACAGGATGATTAATTTGAATCACTCTACGACTCTTTCTATTCTGTTTACATGTGCGTTCAATTTCAGAATTTAACGGAAGTACTTGAGTATTCCGATATCTGGACATGCACTACACAGAATTCTTATTATAAATAAAAACAACATAAAAATAAAAACTTGATCTCTAAATACTTAGGGTTTACTAATATTGCAAGAAATAAACAATTAGACCGTACCCTTCCCCGGCAACGGCGCCAAAAACTTGATACACCCAAAATAGATATACGTAATACACACAAGTGCACGCGTCGAATCAAGTAATAAAGTGTGAGTAAAGATCGCTCCCACGAAGAAGTGTTAAATCTAATGCTCACAATTACTAGCTTAACCTTTTCTTTGAATTCAAGTAGATTAATTAAGGTGATTTGATAAGAACAAAATTTAACTCTAGTTACTAAAACGACTACTTAAAAATACGTACTTTTAAACAATTTAGGAAGGAAGTCTCATACATTGCTTTCCTTTGCTTATTGTGGTGATTTCTTCAAGTGATTCGATATGAATACTAAAATAAATATCTTGCAACGATTTGAAAGTGAATCACGTTATCTCTCGATATACGAAATCCGTTTATCCCTTATTCTCCTAGTTATCTCTAACTTAGGTAAAAATAAAGTATAACATAAAGTTTACAAATCAAAGTTGCTGCCAAGAAGACGAAATCTCTTTCTCCCTTCTTCAATATATCAAATTTATGATACACTTACACCACTGCTCTCTCGAATCTTGCAGTGTAGTATAAAGACGGAAATTTTGGTGAAATAATTACGCAACTCCTCTCTCGAATCTCGCCGCGTAAAATAAAACATTCATCTAGCCCGACTCCTCTCTCGAATCTCGCCAAGCAATTTTAAAGATGAAAACTTAAACCAAAATTTCCAAGATTAACATCATAAATTCAATAAAGATATAATCTCAAACATTCATGACGAAGAAATACGGTTCAAAACATCACAATAAGTCAAAGTAATCACAACATACAAGACTAAGAGAATTAGTTCATGATGAAGGAGAGATCACACAAAATTAGAGAGATCTTACAAGACATGATTGTTTAGAGATCTAAATACTATAGGAAATTCCACTTGATCTTGTGTAAATCTCCCCTGAAGAAAATCCGTTGAAGCCCTTTGTCTCTCACGCCAAATCCACTTCTCCCTCACGATGAAGATGATGATCGATGTTCAGCCCCTTCTTTCTCTCTCCTTGGCACCTTATATGGTCGTGAGTTTCAAAAGGAGTGAATTAATTGCTGAATAGATGCGTCCCTCCCGTCCATGTAACTGCCTGGATCTGAATAAATTCGGATTTAAAACTTCTGATTTCCGCGACATGTTGCAACATATTTTTCTAACTGTAAAGTATGTTGCAACATTTTTGTACTTTTTCTTCTATATTTAACATCAACTTAAATGTTGCAACTTAGTTTTCTGAACTGCGGGATATGTTGCAACATAATTTCCTGTACTTAATCAATTTCTTTGTCATTGATTCTCCAATATTGATACTTCAGAATTTCTGCGCAATAACATATAAAATGACGATAATACCCAATCTTATAATAAACTACTATATTACTTATGTTAATAACATTTTAACTCATAATTATCAACATTTTACTCAAACGGATATTAATTAAAACACAAGATAACTTCTTTTGGGGAAGTTATCAGTATCCCCTTAGCTGCCTCCAGATGAGGCTTCCGCGGCTCCTGCATATACCGACTAACTCGGCCGACAGCAAAGGCGATGTCCGGCCTCGTGATAGTCAGGTAGATAAGATTCCCCATCAGTGCCCGAAAGATCTTCGGATTAGGAAGAATCTTCCCTTCTTCCTTCCGAAGCTTCAGCCCAGACTCCAGAGGAACGGAACTGCTCTTCCCCTCCTTCATGCCGAATCTCTTGACGATCCTCTCGGCATACGCCCTCTGGGAAACATACAGCCCGCCTCTTCTCTTCTCAACTTGGAGGCCAAGGAAATGGTGCAGTTCACCAAGATCCTTCATCTCGAATCGTATGGAAAGCTGATGTCTCGGCACCGCGACCTCCTCAGGGTTGTTCCCTGTCACGATCATGTCGTCGACGTACAGCAGCACCAGCATGTGAAGACCTCCACTCTTCTTCACGAACATGCTGGAGTCTGAGTCTGAGGCATCGTAGCCGTAGAACTGCAAGTACTCCGCAAACTTTCCATACCAGGCTCTCGGCGCCTGTTTCAACCCGTAGAGGGCCTTCTTCAGCTTGCAGACGTGATGTGGAAGTGACTTGGACAGGTATCCAGGTGGTTGCACCATGAATATGTCTTTGTCAATCTATCCATACAGGAATGCGTTCTTCACATCAAGCTGCCACAGCTTCCAACCTCGGCACGCCGCCAGAGCGATGATCGTCCTCACCGACGCCATCTTTGCGCCGGGACTAAATGTCTCCTCGTAGTCCTCTCCGTAGGTTTGTGAGAAGCCCCGAGCGATAAGCCTCGCATTGTACCGCTCTACTTCTCCATCTGCTCTCTTCTTAACCTTGTACACCCATTTACAGGTGACAGGTTTGATGCCCTCCACCATGGGAACCAGGTCCCATGTCTCATTCTTCTCTAGGGCCTCCATCTCCTCGATCATGGCCGCATCCCACTCCTTGATGCCAGCTGCATCCTCAAGGCAGGCAGGTTCTCTCTCATCGAGTGGTCCTGCGAAGAAGCAGGAAACCAAACTCACGAAGTTCCCCTCCTTATAGCGAGCAGGCATGACGATCGTCCTCTTCAACCTCCTCAAGGCTTGGCCACTATCTACCACTCCGGTAGACTCCTCTGCTTGAGATCCTCTCTGAACTCCTCTTGAAGCAGTGCTCTCCCTGCTTCTTGATTTCGAAGCTCCCCCTGAGCCAGAAGCTCCTCCCGAGCCAGAAGCTCCTCCCGAGCCAGAAGCTCCTCCCGAGCCAGAAGCTCCTCCCGAGCCAGAAGCTCCTCCTGAGCCAGATGCTCCTCCTGAACCAGATGGCGATGGAGCACTGGGAGATAGCTACAACTCCACAGTTAGGGTCCTCAATGACCCTGAAAGTGCACAGTTAACCTCACTAGAATTCTCTAGAGGGGGGGGGGGGGTGAATAGAGATTTAAAATATTTTGTGCTAAGTTAATATATATATATATATATATATGTGTATGATCACAGATTAGAGCTTCCCACACACCAACAAGAATTAGACAAGTAATTAAAGTAAATGCAAGAGAGAAAATCACAGCACAACACAAGAAAATATAGTGGTTCCCCAAACTTTGGGTAGTCCACTTTTCTACCCCCTTGGTAGGAATTCACTATCTTGCACTGAGTCTTTTGATAAGGAGACTCTTAGAATCACCCTGAGTCTTTTGATAAGGAGACTCTTAGAACCAACTGAGTCTTTTGACAAGGAGACTCTTAGAACCAGTACACTGAATTTTTTGAAGAGAGATTCTAAAAACTCTTTTACAATATTTAAGTAAGAAAGAAAGAAAGAAAGAAACAATAATGAATATTCTTCCTAGCAAGAAGATTGGAAGCACAAGAAGTGAATTAAATCTTTCTTCTATAGAGAGAAGAAGATTTGTAGCCTTTCTCTCTTTTAGTGAGAGCAATCAGATTTTGCAGCAGTGAGATTTCAGAAGCAGAAGAAGAAATGGTTGAATATTGCTGCAGAGCTTTTTCTCAATTTCTCTCTTTTCTCTTGGGAGCTTTTCCTCTATTTCAAAATGTATGTGGTAGATCACTCAACTCTTTATTTTCTGCCGACCTCCTCTTTATTTATAGCTCTGTGTATTCAAAATAATGCTATAGGAGGATAATTAATTAGCAGTCAGAGAATTTGAAAAAATAGAAATGTTTCTATAATTAGCATACCAATAGAAGGAAAGAATTCATTCCAAATTCAAATAATATCCATAATGAGTTTTATCAGATTAGCCAAGAATCAAATAGAAGGAAGGAATGATTCAGAACGGCTATAAAATATTAACATTATTCCATATAAATTAGATCTACTGAAAGAAGGAAAGAGATCTGGCGCATATTTAAATCTGTCATATAAATCGACGTGCGTCAATTACTATTCGACGTAAGCGTCGAATTCATCCTGGCTGGACGTCGAGAGAAGAATAAGGAAGGTGCGTCGACTAAGGTGCGTCGACTTCATTAGATGCGTCGACTAGAAATCAGAGTGACGTCGACAACACATACGTCGAAATCTTCCTAAAGTTACTTCGACATAACCTGAAGAAAACGTCGACTACATTTCGACGTTGCGTCGAATACTATTCGACGTATATTTACTTAGTCTTGTTTTTCATTCATAAAACTCTTTCTTTAACTCATTTCTAGGGGTTAAGAGAAATCATTTCCCCAACAATCTCCCCCTATTTGTCTTAACCCTTCTTGGAGAGAAATTGTACTAGCATATAATTAACCCAACACAGTATTTGTAAGGATAAGAAATATATTGAGTAACCAAAAAGAGATTAGGAAAAGAAAGCATATGTCAAGTATTTGTCTTTCACAAGAATTAAACTAGAAACTTCTTTTTGTACATGAAGTTGACAAAAGCAGAATAAAGTTTCCTAGATAAGTCATGAATGGCATCAAAAATGTATCCCCTGGCTCTATCAGGTCTTTCCTGAACATTCCTGATGATTGTATGCAGTTTTTCCAAGAGTTTATCACCATCAGGGATAGTGTCATTTATGGAGTAGCCTTTGCTGATGATGATTGCTGCCTTTTCATCAATCATCTCAATGGTGATGTTGTGAGATTCTTTTTGTGCAGGCTTGGGCTCAGGAGGTCCTTTGTTATCAACCTTTGTTTTCTTCTCTGATTTCTGTTTCATAGGACTCTCAGTCATTTTTCCTTTCCCTTTCCAGGAATCTAACTTTGCAGGTCTTGATGGCTTTTTATAGGGAATGTATGTATCTTCTGTACATCCTATACCCTTCTTGTCCTTTTGACCCTTATCCAGGATAATCCCTGCCTGAGGATTTTTCTTTTGATAAGCTTCAATATCAAACAACTTATTTGGAATTTTGATAGAAGATTCAGCAAGGATTTGTTCCTTAGTCATTCCCTTGTTAATCTTTTCCATCCAAGCTTTCCTTTTATCTTCCACTTCTTTTCTAGCTGCTTCATATTCATACAATTCTCTTTCTCTTATCTCTTCATGTCTCTTTTCCATGTCAGAATCATGGTACTCCTTGACAGGACTGTTAGGACAGATACTAGGCATCTTTTCAAATCTTTTTATTTGCTCACATGCTTTTCTATACTTCTTTTCTTTTGCAAACTCCTTCCTTTCTTCTTTAGAAAATTTTTGCCAGTGGGGAGTGACTTCCCTTTTTCTCTTTATCTGTCCTCCTGGACTTTGCCTAGGTATGATCTGTTTATGGAGTCTTGCTGCTTGTGGGGGTAGAGGTAGCAGAGGAGGTAGAGAAGAAGGTAGAGGAGGAAGTTGAGGAGGAGTTTTCTCTTTGGGTGGAGAGGGAGTTATTTCAAGAAGAGTTCTTCGATGGTCTGCAGTAGAGGGCAGAGTGATTTCTGGTAGAGTGATCTCTGCTGAGGGATGATTGTCTTCTCCAAGCTCTGTTGCAGGGATGTCCTCAAGCAGAGGTGTCTTTAGCTTGAAGTAACTGGCAGAGAAGCCAGGAGAATGATGCTGCTGTTCCTCATCACAGGGGGGTGCATTAATCCATACCTGGCCATTCCAATCATCTGAGGTGGCCGCTTCTTCCTCCCCCTGGATTACTGGGTCCTTTACTACAGGAATCTCCCCCTGGGTATAAGGATCATCAGTCCTGAATGCTGAATCCACAGCATGCTCCCCTTCAGTGTTGTAAGAGGATTCACCAAAATGTTTGATGAAAGTGTAGTCAGAGTGATTTGAGAGGAGTGGAACCTATAATGAAAGAAGTTGGTGTAATCTATAATGTGTAGAATTAAAAAGGAATTTAATCCTGATCTTTTTAAGATAGATAGATGACCTGATAAGAGGGGTTTCTGGAGCAACTCTCCCCCTGGTTTACATCCTTCATGAAGGATTTAAACCTTTCTGGCGACAGAGGCCGTTCTTGAATGAGAGCATGTAGCTCAGGAAGAGAAGAAGAGAGGGTTTCGAGTTTGACTGCACAGGTGTTGATCATGGCAGCGCATTCATTGGCGAAGGTATTCAGGCGAGTCTGGAATTCACTAACTAATTGTTCAAGAGCATCATTCATCTGTTTGACGAGGGCCGAGTGATCAGAAGTTGGTGCCATTGTTGCAGAGAAAGAGAGACAGAGGTAGAAGACGAAGTTTTGGCGGGTTTTAGGAGAGTATATGTTATGAAATAAGTAGCATTATTTAAAAGGAGATGAAACGTCGAGAAAGGAAACAGAAATCAAGGTATATTAGGTAATCCGATCGTCAAAAAGAGGAAGGGAGGATTCAATTCCAATTGTAGGCAGAAGTCGACGGTAAATCGAATGAATGTCGACCAATGCGTCGATATAAAGTCGACGCTACGTGGAGATTTGTCCACGAAGCGATCTGTCGATGTGTTCATAGCCCTGCGTCGATATCAATTCGACGGAGCGTCGATAGGTTATCGATGTATCTTTGCCGAGAAGAAATCGACGCCAGCGTCGAGTTCTTCTCAAGGGTGCGTCGATAAGTATTCGACGCATATTCAATTACTTTCTTAGATTTCCTCATTTCTTTTAGGCTTCCCCACAATGGTAGTTACAGACTACCATCAAGCATTCCTAAGGTGTTGATGAAATAGTTATGCTTGGTTTCATCTAAGGGTTTTGTAAGAATGTCTGCTCTTTGATTGTCTGTGGGAATATATTCTAGGGTTATTTTACCCTTCTCAACATTGTCTCTAAGGAAGTGATGTCTGATCTCTATATGTTTGGTCCTACTATGAAGGACTGGGTTGGATGCTATGGAAATAGCACTAGAGCTATCACAATAGATCTTAGAGTTATGTATTTCCAATTTGTAATCAAGTAGTTGATTTTGCATCCATAGGATTTGTGAACAACAGCTCCCAGCAACTATGTATTCAGCTTCAGCTGTTGAGGTTGAGACTGAGGTTTGTTTCTTACTAAACCATGAGATTAATCTGTCACCTAGGAATTGGCAGGTACCAGATGTGCTTTTTCTATCAACCCTACATCCAGCATAATCTGCATCTGAGAAACCTATTAGTTCAAAGTTTGTTTCTGCTGAGTACCATAGTCCTAGTTCAGGGGTTCCTTTTAGATATCTAAGAATTCTTTTTGCAGATGTGAGATGGGATTCCTTTGGATCAACTTGGAATCTAGCACACATGCAAGTGGCAAACATGATATCAGGTCTACTGGCTGTTAGATATAGAAGGGATCCTATGATTGCCCTATAGGTCTTTTGATCTACTGATTTCCCTTTATCATCTTTTTCTATAATGGCATTGGTTGCCATGGGTGTTTTCATGGTAGATGCTGACTCCATACCAAATTTTTTGATTAGTTCTTTAGTATATTTTGATTGTGAGATAAAAATTCCTTCACTACTTTGTTTTACTTGGTGTAAGACCCTCTTTTTTTTTGCTTTTAAACTGGGTCTTACCGCCCAGAACCGCCGTCTTGCGGCGAGACCATTACACCCAATGGTCCCCGCCACAATACGCCGATCCTGCCGGCTAATCAACATCATCCAGGCCAACCACAATTCTTAGTAATAGAAGCAATTAGAAGAAGCAAGTCCACAATCACATTAAATATACAAAATACATGCTTACAATGTCCTTGATGAGAAATGAACTAAAGAGAGAAAGGGGCTTAAGCCCAGTACATATCCAAGCAAAGTATATAAACTTTCTCACTCTACATCTATGCGGAAGCTAATCAATTCTCAACTCTCGAACACCTGTATTGTAGTAGAAGTAACGCGCGGCATAAGTTCCTTGTGTCCTGTCTCCTCTTCTCTGGGGTTCCATCACCTCGTGTACCTACGGTCACAACCGACCGTTAGTCATAAAGACTAAGCCGATTTTGTCCCCGCCTCCCCCCGCGACTCATAGGGACCGTGTGGAAGGAGGAAGCGGAGGACATCAAGGGGTAAATCAAAAGCAGGTGACAGTGGCGAGACTAGCAAGTATAAAGGTACTAAACAAATAATGAAAGCATATCTACCCAAGCAGGAGTATGTATATAAGCAAAAGTAAGAAGCAGTATAAGTAACAGAGCAGTATAAGTAAAAGAGCGGTATAATTAAGGAGCAGCTACGAAAGTAACCTTAACTTATATGCACATAAAATAGCACATAAGCTAAGGGATCTGACAAGAAGTAAACTCATCGTATAAAAGAGCCCACACTAATTTATACGATGAGGTCTCAGTTTGTGCATAAATGCTATGCTATGAAGTGCAATGCAATGATGCAATGTTTGTATTATTATTTCATACACATGCAACTCACACACACGACTCTGTACGTACAGACCTTTAGTTCCCACTTTTCGGAGGTAGCTAACCTCTCGGGCACCTCCCGTCGTGGTCAAACGGTGGCAGAGGAGCGGGCGTCTCCTCACCTAGGTGGGTAAGTCACACTACCAGACCTAGGCCCAAACGTACGCTGTGATACCGGTACCCGGTACTCACGAGCTCCTGCGTACTAAACTGAAATGGCCAGGCAGGGTTTAGGGAATTCGTCCCATCGGACGCGCAGTAAAACAACCTGGCCCTAATAAACCTCTAGCACTGCCGAGTCAACGAACTGCTGTCGGTGTGACAACTAAGACAGATCCGGAGACCCACCACATCTCATTCACAAGCAACATAAGTTAGCCTTTTACAACCGAGCCTCCAGCTCGCACATCTACATCAGCATTTATAAATTAGAGCCTACAGCTCGCTAGACTTCACTAGTCTATATACAAACTACGAGCTTACCGCCCGCCAGACTACACTAGTCTTATATAAACTACGAGCTTACCGCTCGCTAGACTACACTAGTCTTATATATAAACTACGAGCTTACCGCTCGCTAGACTACACTAGTCTTATATATAAACTATGAGCTTACCACTCGCTAGACTACACTAGTCTTATATATACACTACGAGCTTACCGCCCGCCAGACTACACTAGTCTTATATAAACTACGAGCTTACCGCTCGCTAGACTACACTAGTCTTATATATAAACTACGAGCTTACCGCTCGCTAGACTACACTAGTCTTATATATAAACTACGAGCTTACCGCTCGCTAGACTACACTAGTCTTATATATACACTACGAGCTTACCGCCCGCCAGACTACACTAGTCTTATATACAAACTACGAGCTTACCGCTCGCTAGACTATCCCAGTCCATTCTTATAACCCGAGCCTACCGCTCGCCGGACTATCCCAGTCCATTCTTATATATAACGTCCCGGTTCGGAATGGAAGTTAACTTGCCGAGTTCTCCTACTTAACTAGTCTTGTCTATGATTTAGTTGAACTTAGAAGCTTTATGGTTAACCTTGGACATCCGGAGGGTTACCCTGTGAGGGGCTCGCAGCGGTACTAGGAAGTGTGGCGGGCTGACACCCCGAACTTCCTATTCCCAAGGCACTTAATCTTGTTGGTGTCTACCCCTTTTTACTTGATCCCCATTTTCCTCTCCAATTACATTACATCTCTAAGATGAGTTAAACTTGGCAATTAGGAGTGGGGGAGTTCCTTGAACTCCAACACCTCCAGCTGTGACCGGGTGCTGACTCTCCCGTCGTCACATTTTAACTCGAGTCCCCTTTCTTCACCGAGGAACTGCTCGCATTCAAATAACATTCTCAACCTTACTTGGACCCACACTCTTATTCTTCGTCATCCTTAATCCAGTGTTTGCCTAAGATACTTCTCGACTTCTCCCTCGAGTATTACCTTAAAATGGCTTCCCGGCTAAGGGTAGTTTTACTTCCATACAATTGTTTAACACTGATGAGTTGTGTGTGTGGGGCCCTTGATGAGGTCTAACCTCCTTTTCATACCACTGTAAACTCACACACCTATAGCTTTGCTAAACGCGCCCCAATCCTTATTTCCCAAGATGCCCTTAGAGATGCTCTTCCAAGTGACCTGAGCCTTAATAATTACTAAGAGTTAACAGTTCTACGTGTGAAGGTCAGTGGTGGTCTAATTCATGTAAATCAGTTTCACTATTCGCAGACCGAAACAAGGTTGATCTAGATTAGACTCCTATGGTGCGATCTTGATCACATCATATCCAAACGAGTTCCAATTATCACCATAGGTTCGCAATGAGTAGTGATCTAACAATCTCAAATCCTAATTTCATAAATTCTCCAGGGAATCCTAAGTCATAGTTTCTATTAAAGATAGGAGGTGTGCAAATAGAGATTTACACGTCAAGTATTTGATTATGATCTCAATGATCTCAGGGAAAATTACCATGACATAACGCTGGTCTAAAAACACCAAAACCTGAGTTTCACATTTTAGCAGGAATATTTGACCATAATTTCTATTTAACCTAGATGGGGTGCAAATAGGGGTTTGCACTACAAGTATTAGGTTATGACCTAAGTAAATTCTGGGAAAATTACCATAGCACCGAATTGGTCTAAAAAGAAACACCAGATCCTAAGTCTCATATTATTCCAAGTAATATTTACCCTTAATTATCATCTAATACATTTGGTGTGCGTATAAGGGTTTACACTACAAGTGCTATGTTAAGACTTCAATAAATTCTGGGAAAACTATTATAGTACCATATTAGTCTAAAAGCACCAGATCCTAAGTCTCCTATTATTCCAGTGATATTTTCCCTTAATTATCATTTAATACATTTGGTGTGCGTATATGGGTTTTCACTACAAGTGCTATGTTAAGACTTCAATAAATTCTGGGAAAACTATTATAGCAACATATTAGTCTAAAAGCACCAGATCCTAAGTCTCATACTATTCCAAGTTCATATGACCGCCTTTTTATTTTATAACCTAAATTAGGGGTAATTTAGTAAATTCCATATCTTGGGATTTTTGTACCCAAAAATCCCAAATAACTTTTGGGAAGGCATATTGCTGCCAAGGATCCATGTCCAGCATTTCAAGCCATTGGGTCAACCCCAAGGCATAGGGCTCACTCCACCCAAATTTGCTAATAGACATAAAGGGCAGTCCTAGAAAAATGGCTCTACAAGGAGCTGTAGAGCTCCAAATCACTTGATCTCAAATCCTACAGAAAGTAGACCCATAGGGCTACAAATGTTATCTCTGCCAACTTTTCATGGTATGGCCTCTAAAGCCTTCAAAAATAGCATGCAAAGTACATTAAAATCCTAGGCAGAAATATTATGGTTTGCTAATAGACATAATGAGCAGTCTTAGTAGAATGTCTCTACAAGGAGCAGTAGAGCTCCAAATCACTTAATCTCAAATCCTACAGAGAGTAGACCCATAGGGCTACAAATGTTGTCTCTGCTAACTTTTCATGGTATGGCCTCTAAAGCCTTCAAAAATAGCATGCAAAGTACATTAAAATCCTAGGCAGAAATATTATGGTTTGCTAATAGACATAATGAGCAGTCTTAGTAGAATGGCTCTACAAGGAGCTGTAGAGCTCCAAATCACTTAATCTCAAATCCTACAGAGAGTAGACCCATAGGGCTACAAATGTTGTCTCTGATAACGTTTCATGGTATGGCCTCTAAAGCCTTCAAAAATAGCATGCAAAGTACATTAAAATCCTAGGCAGAAATATTATGGTTTGCTAATAGACATAATGAGCAGTCTTAGTAGAATGGCTCTACAAGGAGCTGTAGAGCTCCAAATAACTTAATCTCAAATCCTACAGAGAGTAGACCCATAGGGCTACAAATGTTGTCTCTGCTAACTTTTCATGGTATGGCCTCTAAGGCCTTCAAAAATAGCATGCAAACTACATTAAGAACCTAGGCAGAAATATTATGGTTTGCTAATAGACATAATGAGCAGTCTTAGTAGAATGCCTCTACAAGGAGCTGTAGAGCTCCAAATCACTTAATCTTAAATCATACAGAGAGTAGACCCATAGGGCTACAAATGTTGTCTCTGCTAACTTTTCATGGTATGGCCTCTAAAGCCTTCAAAAATAGCATGCAAACTACATTAAGAACCTAGGCAGAAATATTATGGTTTGCTAATAGACATAATGAGCAGTCTTAGTAGAATGGCTCTACAAGGAGCTGTAGAGCTCCATATCACTTGATCTCAAATCCTACAGAAAGTAGACACATAGGGCTACAAATGTTGTCTCTGATCACTTTTGCAAATATGGCCTCTAAAGCCTTCAAAAATAGCATGCAAAGTACATTAAAATCCTAGGCAGAAATATTATGGTTTGCTAATAGACATAATGAGCAGTCTTAGTAGAATGGCTCTACAAGGAGCTGTAGAGCTCCAAATCACTTGATCTCAAATCCTACAGAGAGTAGACCCATAGGGCTACAAATGTTGTCTCTTCCAACTTTTCATGGTATGGCCTCTAAAGCCTTCAAAAATAGCATGCAAACTGATTAAAAACCTAGGCAGAATTAATTATGGTCTGCTAATAGAGATCAAGGAGGCGAAATCAACGGCTGTGATTTCGTCTCCTTCCTCTAGCCGACGGCCCAGAGGAAAACTGCCTTGATCCCGGCCAACCACCACCCTCCCCGGCCATCTGCCGCCGCCACCACCTCCGTTGAGGGGTTGGCCGTCGATTGGCGGTGGAATGGTGGCCGGAGGTGGAGGTTCCCGACGATCTCTGGAGCAAGCCCGATCGGAGTTCGGGAGGGAAAAGGCGCATGGTTGACGGCTCAATTGAGCTCGTCTGCCCTTTCTAGGACCTTAGATCACTAGCACAGAGGGAGGGGAGGAGAAATCGTACTGCAGGGCGGCGTGGCAGCGGCTCCGGCAGGTGTTCACCATTGTTGGTGGCGGCGGCGGCGGGTTAGGCTCGATTCCTTGATTCTTCAGCGAAAGACGACTTCCAGTAGTCGATTTTGACTGCCTTGGGGGTTCTGAGAGTGATGGTGAGGTGAATTGGAGGCAAAGGGGGGGTATATGGCTGGATGCCCTCAATGGTGGTTCGGCCACCCCTTTAGCCGCCCGAATTGGCCACTCCTGGACCCTCTCTCACTGCCCAACACTGATGGAATTAAATCCTCAGTCCAGAGGAGGGCTTGGGGAAGGGAAATGGGGTGCCATTTGGCATTCATTCCTCATTTCCCTCTTCCTTGTCTCTTCCCAAGCTAATACCTCCAAAAACCTTGGTAAATCAGCCCCAATTTCCAATTTCTGAAGGCTTGGGGGCTGGTCATCATGTGGGCTGCCATTTTGGGTCATGGGGTTGGGTTAAGTCCACCTAACTTGAGTTTGGGCTCACTTGACCCAATAGGCCAAATTGGGGATCTTTGGGTTTGGGCTTGACCCAAGACCACCCAACCCAATGTGACTGACCCACATTGCTTCCTTGTACCTTATGGACCTATTCCAAGAGGAATTCAATCATGGTGGGGGCATAAGGGGCTTAATTGCACTTATTTGCTTATAGGGGTAGTTTGGGTATTTTGGTGTTTTTGCCTTAATTCTCCAAATTGAATGTGCACCTTGGCTTGCTTATGTCTCACTCACTTCCCTTAGTGTTTGGGTAGGGTTGTGCTAGGTCAATTTGGCCAATTTGGGGCAAATTAGAAGCCAAAGGGGTGTAATTGGTAATTTGGGGCAAATTGGTAATTTGCCCAGTTTCCTCAAAATTGGCTTACACCAAGGGTCCAATGTGGGGCCATTAGACTCCCTAAGTGGCCCAAGAGTGTTAGAGGTGATCAATTTGATCACAATGGGTCAATTGAAGTTCAATTTAAGTTTTTAGTATTAATAGGTCAATTTGGGGCTTTTTTAGTAATTGGCCCATTTTCCCCAAATTGATGGCCCTATGATGGGGCTTTTGGGTTCATTAGGTCCCCTAGGGAGGTTGCCATAAGAGGGTGGGTCCAATTTGATCATTTGGAGTTCAATTGCCCTTATTCATGGAGGTTTGACCTAGGATAGCTCAAAGTTGACTTTTGGTCAATTTGGCCAATTTGGTTGACCCCAAGGGTCCCTAGTGGCCTACTCACCTCCTTGGATGGTCATAGGGGTCATGATGAGGTTATGTTGACTTGTTGGAGGTATATTGGTCAACCCTAAGCTAAGCCATCAAAATTTGCTAATTGCACCCCAATGTGCATTTCTTCTTAATTTATGGAAATCATGGGGCCTCCTTGGCCCATTTTGTCTTCTTGGAGCAATGTCATGACCTTGTCATGACAAAATGCATCTTAGGGGTCTAGTTGTTTTGGGGATGTTACACTTGGAGTCCTAGGAAATAGGAGAGTTCACCCATACTACTCATCTCAAATTTGGATTGCATAAGATTATCAAATTTTTTACATAGTTTAGGATGGGTTGAGCTAAAGATAATATCATCTACATATATTTGAACAAGGAGGAGTTGGTTTTTATGAGTTCTTGTAAATAGTGTCTTGTCTACTTTGCCTCTTTCAAAGGAGTTTTCTAAAAGAAAATTTGATAGAGTTTCATACCAAGCTCTAGGAGCCTGCTTAAGACCATATAATGCTTTGTTAAGTCTATAAACAAAGTTAGGAGAGGAAGGATTAACAAAACCTGGTGGTTGCTCCACATATACCTCTTCTTGCAGATCTCCATTTAGAAAAGCACTCTTGACATCCATTTGGTAGACTTTCATCTTCATGAAGGCTGCATAGGCAAGAAAGAGCCTGATTGCCTCTAATCTGGCTACTGGAGCAAAGGTCTGGTTATAGTCTATCCCTTCTTCTTGTCTATATCCTTGTGCTACAAGTCTTGCCTTGTTTCTCACAATTACTCCAGTGGAATCTAGTTTATTCCTGTATACCCATTTTGTACCAATTACAGGGTAGTTTCTTGGTCTTTCAACTAAGTTCCATACTTTATTTCTCTCAAATTGGCTGAATTCTTCTTGCATGGCCATAATCCAGTGAGGATCACAATTTGCTTCTTCAAACTTCTTTGGTTCAACTTGTGATAGGAAGCATTGGAGCATCATCCCATTTGAGACCTGATGTCTTGTTCTTACTCCTGTGTTGAGATCTCCAATTACTTGAGCTTGTGGATGATCTTTCAAATTGATTCCTGTTCTGCTTGAATTTGTCAGTTGTTCTTCTTCTTCATTCTCAATGGGATCATTGTTCAATTGTTCTTCCTGAATCATGTCCTCTTGTGGAAGTGGGTCTTGAATGCTCTTTTCTGAGGTTTCTTGTTCAGACTCTTCACTTGGTTCCTCTAACTGATTTTCCTTTCCTTTATCTAGAGCTAGTTGCTCAAGCTGGGTTTCTATACTGTTATTTTCCTGTGGAAAAGAACTGGTGGAAGTCTCCTCCCCCTTAAGAAGCATGTTAGTTTCATCAAATACAATGTGCATAGATTCTTCAGTTTTAAGAGTTCTTTTGTTATAGCACCTATAGGCTTTACTAGATGCTGAATATCCTAGAAATATTCCATCATCAGATTTCTTGTCAAACTTGGCAAGATGATCTTTTCCATTATTTGGGATAAAACAAGCACATCCAAAGATCTTAAAATATTTAACTATGGGTGTTTTTCCTTTCAAGAGCTCATATGGAGTTTTTGATTTAGTTTTGTGTATTAGGCTTCTATTTAGTACATAGTTGGCAGTGTTGACTGCTTCAGCCCAGAAAGTTTTTGGCAAACCTGATTCTATAAGTAATGTCCTTCCTGATTCTATTAATGTTCTATTCTTTCTTTCAGCCACTCCATTTTACTGAGGAGTTCTAGGGGCTGAAAAACTTTGTTTGATACCTAATTCTTCACAGAAACTACTCATAAACTGATTTTCAAATTCAGTCCCATGATCACTTCTGATTATGGATACCTGACTATTGAGTTCAGATTGAATTTGTTTTATGAATTTTGAGAGAGTCTGATGGGTTTCAGACTTAGCCCTTAGAAAGAATACCCAGCTGAATCTAGAGTAGTCATCTACAATGACTAGGGTATAGGATTTTCCACCTAAGCTCTGAGTGGATATGGGACCAAAAAGATCCATGTGTAACAAGTGAAGGATCCTTGGAGAGTCATCCTTACCAATTGGTTTGAAGGATGATTTGGTTTGTTTTCCTAGTTGACAAGGTCTGCATGGAGAATCCTTAGAGTATCTACCCTTTGGTAAGCCTCTAACTAGGTTATTTTTTGCTAGTTTACTAATTGTTTTGTAGTTTAAATGACCTAGTCTCCTATGCCATAATTCACTTTTATCAATAATATTATTGAATAAACAGACTTCTGTGGGTGAAGAACTAAAGTCCACTACATATACTTTTCCTTTTCTAATTCCTTTAAGTACTGTGGCACCAGTCTTGATATCAATAATATGGCAGAATAGTGTGGTGAATTTTACCTCATACTTACCATTATCACATATCTGACTTATACTTATCAGATTATGCTTTAGTCCTTTGACTACTGCCACATTCTTGAAGGTGACTTTCCCTTCATTGAAATCTCCAAAGCCCTTGGTTTGGCCACAACTAGAGTCTCCAAAAGTTACTGATGGTCCAAGTCTGTCCTCAAAGTTGATTAACAGGTTTTTGCATCCTGTCATGTGCATGGAGCATCCACTGTCCAAGTACCACACAAGCCTGGAGATGTGATACATCTGCACATAAAATTTCAAACATTAGTTTGAACCCTGCTCAGCTGGGGTCCCTTCCTATAATCAGTGAAAGAACTAATGAAGGAATAAGTAGGTTTTACAGGATATCCTTCCTCCTTTTGGGGCATTGGTCTATCATACCAATCTGTTTTGGTAATGTCACAAAAATGGTGTTCATAATAAAAGGAAAGGGAAGGAGACTTTTTGAACAAAGAGACATTTCTGTCAGATTGGTTGCGTCGATATGAATTCGACGTATGTTTAAGGTTGCGTCGATATGGAGTCGACGCTTTCTTTATTCTGTGTTTACTTTCAGTCGAAGTATGAGAAGGGTTGCGTTGAGTAGAAGTCGACGCATTTTGGTGTAAGCGTCGATTAGAAATCGACGCACGTTGATAAGAGTTCGACGCATGTTCAAAATTTTTGTGAGGATTCTTTCCTAAGATTCCTTTATTTGTAATGTGATTAGGTTGATTGAAAATAGTGGTTATTTTCTGACTTACTTGTGATCTTGCTTCTGCTAGATGATTCTCCCTAGTGAAGTGAATGGGATGTTTCCAGACAGGTTTGCTAGATGATTGAGATTTAGATGCTTCATTAGTTTTCAGTTTTAGTTGACTAAATCTATTAGTGAGATTCTCAGAAATATTTTTGATCTTCTGACCTCTTCCATTTAGAGAGTCCTCAAAGGCTTTAGCCTTTGCTAGCTCTTTTCTTAGTGTTAGATTTTCTAAATAGATTTTGTTTAGGTTTTCCTCTGAGAGTTCTAGATTGAGTTTATAATTTTTATGGTGTATATTTACTTGTTTTAGATTTTTTAATTCCATCCTTAATTCTTTTACTTCTTTTTCAGATTTGATTAAATCTAAACAGAATTCTTTGAAATCAGTAGAGGAGAAATCTATATTATCAAGTATATTTACCATAGATGTGTCATCAAGCTTCTCAGTGGCCATCAGACATGTTTCTTCTTGCTTGACCTCTTCTTGATCAATATCTGATGAGGTACTTTCTTCAGATTCTGAATCACTCCAGGATTGAGCAATGAATCCTCTTTCTTTCTTTTTCTTCTTTGGATTTGTTCTTTTCAGATCTTTCTTGCTGCTGTTCTCCTTGGGACATTCAGGAGCAATGTGTCCAGGTTTCCTGCAAGTGTAACAGATAATCTCTTTAGTGGGTGTTTTGTTATACCTGGTTTTTGAATCTCTTCTTCTGGATCCTTCTGTTTTGATCCACTTTTTGAACTTTCTGGCCAGCAAGCTGATTAGCTCCTCATCATTAGTAGATGATTCACCTTCAATAACCTTCAATGCAATACTCTTTTCTTTTGAGAGTGGAGATGCCTTTTCTTTTTCAGCTCTGGTTTTCAACAGTTGTTCATAGGATTTTAATTTACCCAATAGAACATCTGTTGATATTTCTTTTTGACTTCTGGAGTCTTTAATTGGCCAGATTCTTGAATCCCAAGAGCTGGGAAAGCAAGTCAGCAATTTATCATTTATCTCAGTGAGAGATATGTCCTTCTCAAGTGTTCTCAATTCATTGACTATGAGGCTGAATCTTGAGTACATGTCAGCAACACTTTCACTTTCTTTCTTTTGGAAGTTTTCATATTGGGAAATCAGTAGTGCCTTTCTATCCTTTTTCTCATCAACACTTCCCTCTACCATTTTGGTGAGAGCTTCCCATACTTCCTTAGCTGACTCACAATCAGCAATCTTTTGGAAAATTTCATCTGAGAGGGTTGAGACTAAGATATTCATAGCTTTGGCATCATGTCCTTGGGCTTTCTTCTCATCCTCTGTCCATTCAGCTCTTGGAGCAAGTGTTTCAGTCACTTTTCCACTTGAGTCCTTCCTGAATGGCTTGGGGGACCTGTCAAGATAATATTAAACAATTCATCATCAATAGAGTTTAAATAAATTCTAACTCTTGTCTTCCAAAGTGCAAACTTTTCAAGGTTGCAAATTGGTGGTCTGGTGGAAGCATAATCTTTGATTTGTGCCATGTGAAAAAATAGTTTTGAAGATATATATATATAAGAGGTAGAATCTTTTGATCAAGGAGTTATCCTTTTTAGATCAACCTCCCTCTGATACCAATTGAAAGTGCACAGTTAACCTCACTAGAATTCTCTAGAGGGGGGGTGAATAGAGATTTAAAATATTTTGTGCTAAGTTAATATATATATATGTGTATGATCACAGATTAGAGCTTCCCACACACCAACAAGAATTAGACAAGTAATTAAAGTAAATGCAAGAGAGAAAATCACAGCACAACACAAGAAAATATAGTGGTTCCCCAAACTTTGGGTAGTCCACTTTTCTACCCCCTTGGTAGGAATTCACTATCTTGCACTGAGTCTTTTGATAAGGAGACTCTTAGAACCACCCTGAGTCTTTTGATAAGGAGACTCTTAGAACCAACTGAGTCTTTTGACAAGGAGACTCTTAGAACCAGTACACTGAATTTTTTGAAGAGAGATTCTAAAAACTCTTTTACAATATTTAAGTAAGAAAGAAAGAAAGAAAGAAACAATAATGAATCTTCTTCCTAGCAAGAAGATTGGAAGCACAAGAAGTGAATTAAATCTTTCTTCTATAGAGAGAAGAAGATTTGTAGCCTTTCTCTCTTTTAGTGAGAGCAATCAGATTTTGCAGCAGTGAGATTTCAGAAGCAGAAGAAGAAATGGTTGAATATTGCTGCAGAGCTTTTTCTCAATTTCTCTCTTTTCTCTTGGGAGCTTTTCCTCTATTTCAAAATGTATGTGGTAGATCACTCAACTCTTTATTTTCTGCCGACCTCCTCTTTATTTATAGCTCTGTGTATTCAAAATAATGCTATAGGAGGATAATTAATTAGCAGTCAGAGAATTTGAAAAAATAGAAATGTTTCTATAATTAGCATACCAATAGAAGGAAAGAATTCATTCCAAATTCAAATAATATCCATAGTGAGTTTTATCAGATTAGCCAAGAATCAAATAGAAGGAAGGAATGATTCAGAACGGCTATAAAATATTAACATTATTCCATATAAATTAGATCTACTGAAAGAAGGAAAGAGATCTGGCGCATATTTAAATCTGTCATATAAATCGACGTGCGTCGATTACTATTCGACGTAAGCGTCGAATTCATCCTGGCTGGACGTCGAGAGAAGAATAAGGAAGGTGTGTCGACTAAGGTGCGTTGACTTCATTAGATGCGTCGACTAGAAATCAGAGTGGCGTCGACAACACATACGTCGAAATCTTCCTAAAGTTACTTCGACATAACCTGAAGAAAACGTCGATTACATTTCGACGTTGCGTCGAATACTATTCGACGTATATTTACTTAGTCTTGTTTTTCATTCAAAAAACTCTTTCTTTAACTCATTTCTAGGGGTTAAGAGAAATCATTTCCCCAACAGACCCTCTCTTCTTCCCTGCTAGATTCTCCACTCTCCGGCATCACCACAGAAGAGACTCCCTGGTATGAGACCAGTTCGTCAAACACTATGTCGCGCAAGACGACGAACTTGTGGGTCTGCGGATCCATGAACTTCCACCCCTTCTTCCGCTCATCGTAGCCGATGAAGATACACTTCCTCGCTTTCGGCTCCAACTTGGTTCTCTGAGCGTCCGGGATGGGCACGATGCAGGTAGAACCAAACACTTTCATGTGACCTACATTTGGCTTCTCCCCGAACATGAGCTGGTGTGGAGACACTATCCTGTTAGGACTCAGAGGTAGCCGGTTGATCATATGAGTAGCACACGTCATTCCCTCCGCCCATAAGGCCTTGGAAATGCTCTTAGCATGTAGCCAACTCCTGGTAGTCTCCACCAGATGGCGGATCTTCCTCTCTGCCACCCCATTCTGCTGAGGGGTGTGAGCGCAGGAGAGCTCCCGCCGAATGTCGAACCTCCTACAGAAAGAAGCAAACTCATTGGAGGTAAACTCCCCTCCATTGTCGCTTCTCAGCTTCTTCACTCTGCGGTTCAGCCTCCCTTCCACAAGTTCCTTCCACTCTTGGAACTTGTCGAGTACTTCTGACTTCTCTCTCAGAAAGTATACCCACGTATAGCGGGTGTAATCATCCACCAGAACCAGCGCATACTTATTGCCACCATAAGTAAGGGTGGCGCACGACCCCATAACGTCAGCATGTACGCACTCAAGAGGTGCCTTACACCTGGTCTCCGACTTGTCAAATGGAAGTCGATGTGACTTTCCATATTGGCATCCGTCGCACACATGGTCGTCGCCGTAGGAAGAGAGATGAGGCAGACCACTCACTAGGCCCTTTGCCGCCATCATCTTCAGCTTGTCCATCCCCACATGAGCCAGCCTCTCATGCCAGATCACTGCGTTGTCGTTTGTCTTCAGCTTGTCCACGTAGGCATTTGCAGACAGAACATACAAATCCTTCACCCTTCTCCCGGTGAGTGTGATGTCAGCATCGAAAGACGATAGGTTCTTCAGGAGCTTCACCTCCTTCGGTCCAAACAGCACGTGGTATCCAGCATCCACTCCGTTAGCCACCGAGAAGAGGTTCTTCTTCATGCCAGTCACGTGATACACACTCTTCAGTGTCACTGGCTTCTCTCTACTCCCAAGGGACACCTTCCCTTCTCGCTCCACGGGATGTACTGTATCATCTGCAGTGATGATTGCATCCGTACCTTCATATGCTTCCAAGGAGTCGAACTTCGACATATCTCCTATGAGATGATGCCCACAACCGGAATCCACTATCCAGTCATTCTCGAGGTTGATGGAGTCTAAGACATCGACTGACGTTGTCGTCATCTCTGCCAGGAAATAATTGCCCCCCTCTCACCGCCCTGGTGACCTCCACCTCTTCCTCCACCTCTCTGGTGATCTCCCTCCTTATTAGTAGCATGACCGACCTTCAGATTGGACCGACAGCTCTTTTCCATATGCACGTACTTCCTACAGGCAAAGCAAAGGGATCTCCCCATCTCATCGCGCGCAGGGAGGAACTTCCTCCCATCTCCCTGAGAGGACGTTGAAGGTCCATCTCCGGAGTTCTTCTTTTTCTTATCCCAGGATCTCCTCTTTCCTGCGAACAAAGCCTCGTCATCTCCTCCTGAGATGGATACTCCCGCCATCTGCTTCGCCAAGCTCTCCTGTGACGACAGCAGGTTCTCTAGCTCCAGTAAGGAGGGCTGAGTAGCCCACCCTTGCACGGAAGTAACGAAGGGGACATACTCCTTCCTCAAGCCTCGGAGTATGTGTCGCTTCAACTTCGCCTCTGAGATCGGCTCTTCAGGGTCCAAGGCCGAGATCTCCCCACAGGTTCACCACCTTCAGGAAGAAGGTGGATATCGCCATCTCGCCTTGAGTCGTCCTAGCCAACTCATTCTCCAGGAATTGTAGCCGCGCCACATTCTTCTTGTTGAATAACCCATCGAGGGCTATCCAGATCGCAGACGCTGACTTGCAACCTATGATGTGGTCGAACAAGTCAGGTGATATGACTCTCTTCAAGGTGAACTCCACCTTGGCGTTGGTCTTCCTCCAAGCTCTCACAGCTGAACCATTATCTCCGACAGCTACTACTTCCTCTTGATCCCCACCACCAACAACCTCCCAGAGATCCTCTCCAAGAAGGTAGCTCTCCATAAAAGACATCCACTTCTTGTAGTTGGTTTGAGTAAGCAGCTCAATGCCAAGTCCCCTAGCATATCCTCCTCCGCCGTCCATCTTGGTTGCTCAGTCCTTGTTTCCACTATCTCTCTGATACCATGTGAAATATTTTGAAGCCGGAAGAACATGTCAACCAACAGGAGAACAAGAACACTAAGAAATGAACACAAGCTTTCACAAATAATAATACTCGGCAGCTAGTTACAAATGGACAGGGCTGAATACAAGTTGCATCCAACTTGATTCACGACAGCCAAAAGTAGAAAAGAACTTGGTCACGGACAAGGTCCGCTTCTCCTCCGGAGCACACCGCGCAGGTGATACTCGCTCCTCGCTAGCGCCAGCGTTAACGCTAAAGCCCAGCGTTAGCTCTGCTCCTCGCAAGCTCGCTGCTCGCACTCCTCGGCTCCCTAGTCGCCACTAGATGAAGCTCGCTACTCGCCACACTCAACGCCACGCGTTAGCTCCAAATGCCCCCACATTAACTCGCGAGTAGGTAACTCTCTTGTCGAACTTACTCCAAGTTCGATGCTCGCCTGGAAGCACTCTGGTATCTCTAACTCGCTCAAAGTAGAGGATACTCGTCACTTTCAGAATCGATGCTCTTTAGAGGGGGGTACCCCCTCTATTTATAGGCAAAACAGGGGGGAGGTGCGAGAAGGAGCTAACACGAGCGTTAGCTCGCAACGCTGGCATTAGCTCAGCGAGATGGAGATAACGCCGGCGTTAGCTCTAACGCCGGACGTTAGTTCACTTCAAAATCTCAACAACTTTATCTAATTGTTTGTCATTGATTCTGCATAGCTCTATCTTGATCAGTAATATAGCATTTGGTAGCTTATTATTCATACAAGTCAACCAAGTGTCAAATAACCAAATGAAATTTTCAGTATCTTCAGAAGATATCAAACCATATCCCAGTAAAATTGAGTGACCATGATGATTAACCCCTACAAATGGAGCAAAAGACATGTCATATTTATTTGTCAAGTAGGTAGTATCAAATGTGATCACATCCCCAAAATCCTCATAAGCTGCTCTACATCTTGCATCAGCCCAAAATAAATTTTTGATTCGATTATCATCATCATAATCAATAGTGTAAAAGAAATTGGAATCCATTGATTGTACTTTTTTGAAATAATTTTTAAGTGAACTAGCATCATCTACACCCAATCTGAGTTGTCTTACACTTTCAATATAATTTCTGCAGTCTTTCTCTAAAAATGGAAAATTTTCATGCCCGCCCGCTTCAACCATTATTAACACATTAAAATTTTTGTTCATTCTGATACCAGCAACATCATTTAATTCAAGTTTTCTCTTTGCGATAGCTGTTAGCTTTCGATTACACCTATAATTACGTGACTTCCCAGGTTCAATACATGATTATGCTCATCTGAAAAACTTGTAACAATCCATCCACCTATTGTCCTCCAATCTTTTTGCAAGAAGTATGACCTTACACTGTGTTTTGGTAATAGGGTGGGGATTCAAAACATTTTGTGAAGAAATATTTGATTTTCCAAATATACTACATCCAATTGTTATATGTTGGGATCCCCTTGACTTTGTAGAAGATCTCTTGATACCCCAAAATCACATTGCATTCCATATTTTCTGTAATAATCATATATTTGCTCAATACTATATATCAAAGGATGTATTGATTTTTGGAGGCTCAAGCAAATCATCTTTATTTGTCACAATATTTTGATTAACTTCTTCATCACTAATGTCCATACTAGAAGACTGCACATCATCCATATTATCAGTATTTAATTTCCTGTATGAACGTTGGAAACGGACGCAAAATCCATATTATCAGTGTTTTATTGCCTGTAGAAGAATGAACATCACAATGAAATTTTGGTTTAATTGCCTGTAGAAGACTGAGCATCACAATTAATTAGGGGCAAGAATAAGCCTCATGCATACAGAGAATTCTCACTAACATATGATATACATATAACTTGAAACTAAAATATATGAGTTACAAATAAGAAAAGGAAAAACAACGGCATAACTTGATCACATATCTTGTTCATTCAAACATAGAAATCATCTGATATGGTTGTTACTTATCAAATGGAGGATGAAACCCTACCTAAAATCAAAAATTATACATAAAACAAAAAAGGAATACAAGGATTAGTTACTTCATATGCTTGGAACTCAACGTGGTAGCCACTAAGGGGTGTAAGTCGGAACCAATCGAACCGTATAACCAAACCAAACCAAACCAACCACACGGTTCGTTTCGGTTTTAGTATCCCACGATTCGGTCACGGTTCTATTTTTTGAAAAACCATGTGGTTCGGTTCGGTTCACGGTTCGGAATGTCAAACTGAACCGAGTCGAACCGAACCGAACCATATTAGCTTTAATGATATTTTAATATATTAGAAATATAAATTGTTACAAGTTTTAATTCATTAAGTTTTAATTTTTTAATCTCTATCATTTATTAAAGCTAATAAATCCAAGAAACATAGTAACATACGACCATATTAAGTTTTAATTTTCTTATATGTTCAGTCATTATTAAGTTTTATGACTTCACGCCTCACGGGTTCACCACTTCACCGTTCACTTTTCACTTCTCCTTTCTAGGTCACGATTCACGACCTCATGAATTTACGAGCCTTTGGGAGCCTGAATTTGATCCTAATCATTATTCTTGCATGAATCATATAAGATTCTTTTTAATTATCACTTGTCAGCACTTGGTTAGATGACTAATTATTAATGAGAAAAATTCTTTTATTTTTATTATTAAACCACTAAAACCAAACCGAACCAAACCATACGGTTCAGTTCGGTTCCAAAGGTATGTGTGGTTCGGCACGGTTCCAGATTTTTGGAACTACATGTGGGTGGTTCGGTTAGCCGTTTTTATCAAAAAATGAACCAATTCGAACCGTTACAACCCTAGTAGCCACAAGCAGTTGACTTCTTGGCCACATAAAAGGTCAAAAATTCAAAGCATAATTGTCTGAAATTTAAATCTATCAGCAAAAATAATACAGCAGAACAAGTAAACATGATTATCTTTCAGAGCTCACCGTCGCCGCCTGTAGCCTGTAGGAAAGCTGGATTGTCACCGCATGTAGCTTGTAGGAACGCCAGAAGAGGGAAGCCAGGGAAAATGTGCCTGTAGGAACGCTGGAAACGGCTGCCGCCTATAGGAACGCCGGAAGAGGGAAGCTAGGGAAAATGCGCCTGTAGGAATGCTGGATCGTCGCCGCCTGTAGCCTGTAGGAACGCCGAAAGAGGGAAGCCGGGGAAAATGCGCCTGTCCCTAAGGCTGGAAACGACCGTCGGTAGCCTGTAGGAACGCCAGAAGAGGGAAGCCAGGGAAATCGCCGCTATAGGAACGCCGGAAGAGGCAAGCCAGGAGAAAATTAGGTTTGCAAAGTACCGCCGGGTGTTTTTGTGTTGAGTGGGGTTGTAGGGCCCACTTTTTGTGGTTTTTTGCTATTAATTAAGCGTGTGCAGTATTTCCCTGATTTAAAATTTTGCCTCCCTCCGTCTATTATACTGTATTGCATTCCCGTATTTCATTCTACTCTCGGCTAGGGCACGACAATAATATCAGCGATTCTTCCTCTCTCGTTCTCTCTCATCATGGCTTTATGGCGTAGGCGATCATGGTCATTGTGGTTGTCTTTTTCGTCTTCCGCCGCATTACGGCGCAGAGCGAAATGATGGTGGATTCATCGGGAGGAGAAAAGTGGTGGCGGCGACTGCCGCTGGGGTGGCCATATATTGGGGATACGTTCCAGCTGTACTCTGGAAACCCAAACAATTTCTTCGCGGAGAAGCAGAGGAGGTACAACGCTATTCCATCCATCATTTTCGCCGACCTTCACTTTGAGGGGAGAAATTTCCGGAATAGCCTTAAAATTAATCTAAAGTATATAAATAGCATTCGTTTAATAAGCATTCCCAATATAGCCCCCTTTTGCAAATTTGGCAGGCACGTGGGCCCGGGTGCAGCATTGATCGAGTGTTTAAGGAGAAGAATTATACCGGCGGGCCCGGGTACAGAACCTGTCAGGTGATTAACCAGCCGGTGATTAACCAGCCAAACATGGATTTTTGTGGGGTTTTTTGTTGGTTATGATTTTTGTGAAGTTTTTTGTACAATATAACAAAATTTAGTCACACACTGCTTGCAGGTTTTCTTACATGTCATGTGAGAGCCTATAAAATAAATCAAATAGCCTTAAAACAAATCACACAAAATACAATTGCATTTCTTTAACCAAGGATTTGCTCCCTCTACAACCTGTCTGCAGGTTGAAAGAGTCAGAGTGTAATGAATCGTGGGAATGATTTTTAAATTGGTTGAAAGAGTTGCTTCCAGTTATTGCTAGTCGTCTAAATCTTTGTATTATCAGTGACAAACATGCAGACTTAATTCATGGAGTTGCATCTGAGCTTCCATATGCAAAACATAGACACTGTTTGCGACACTTGCGTGAAAATTTTAAAAAAAGCTGTTGAGGTTTTGGTTTGAATCGAATTGATGTGTTGTGTGATAAAATATATTGGGCGAGCAATGCATCCGATTTTGTAACATTTACACAAAATATGGAACACATTAAAATTGTTGATCAAAGAGCATATGATTGGTTGGTGGCTAGGGATGTTGAAAAATGAACTTTATTATATGATGGTGGCGCTAGATATGACACTATGATCGATGACAAATGCGAGTGAAAGTTTCAATGGAGTACTTAAACGAGCGAGAGAGTTGCCCATACAAGCACTGGTATCAGCTATATTTTATTACTGTATTGCATTATTTCTTAGAAGAGGTGAAGATGCGCTAAAATGGGAAAGTGATGCAGTGTCTAGATTTGTGCCTAAAGTATTGACAATGCTAGGTAACCAAGAATCACCTGCAAGAAATTTATGTAGGCCAGTCCAGATAAATCGCACTGAATTTTCATGCTGCGATGACAAAAATATAGCACATCGTTACTGCTCACTGATGATGGAAGCTCCTGCAGTTGTCATAGTATGGCTTATATCATGTCCTTTGTGCTCATATGATTGCTTCACATGCATCTATACGGTGTTCACATGAGCAGATGACATCACACTTTTATACAATTTCTTGTTACAAAAATACGTTCAACGAAAATTTTCATGGTATTCTAGATATTACAGGGTGACAACCATTAGACGCAGCACGAGGTATTATTGGGCTTCAGCCACCCACTTTAATACAAAGGACTGGACGCCCTCAACACTACAACAAAATCGCTTTACAGCGACGTTTTTTTATGTCTTTAGTGACGATTTCAAAGCGTCGCGATAGTTTTCGTGACGTTTATAAAAACGTCACAAAATCGTCGTGATTGCGCATGTCGCCGTAGCTCATTGCGACGCTTTCCAAAAAAAACGTCGTGATTGCCAGTTACTCTATTGCGATTTCAAAGCGTCGCGATAGTTTTCGTGACGTTTTAAAAATAATCGTCACAAGAGCTCAACACGTATGGTGATATTTTCCCTAAAAAACGTAGCAAATGCTATTTTTTTGCATTAACGACGTTTATGAAAAAAATCGTCGCTAAATATAAAACTAACAGCGACGCTTTCAAAAACGTCGCAAATAAAACGTCATCGTAGAGACTATATCTTGTAGTGCAAACTCGTCGACATCATAATACAATGGATGAACACATTGATCATAATAATAGAAAATGTGGTATTTGTAAACAATTGGGACACAATCGGGCAACATGCCCCGCAAATCCAGAAAATCGAAGGTAAGAATGTATTTGATTTTGAAATGTTTCTTTTAATTATCTAATACAATATTTGTAATAGTGTTTCTTTTAAAAATTTTCAGGTTTTATGGAGGGATGCACTAGATATAGCAAGGAAAAAATCGTTGGCTGTTTTTAGACGTTTTGGATGATTTGTTTCTCAGTTGTCTTAATTTTGACGTTATCTGATGTTTTGAGGATGCACTAGATGTGTATTTAGTTTATTTTGAGAATGTTAATGGGAATGACTTTTGGAATGAACTGCTCGAGATTTGTTTTAATGAGAATGACATTACAATGGTTGTGACCGCCATCAAGAAAAAACACTAGTTTTGAACATAAACGTGGATAAAGCTCCTTAGATGAATATAATTATATGTTATAATTATGAATGTAAATGCAAATGCAGCAATTATGAAAAAACAATTCCGTTGTCCAGAAATAAGAGAAATACTTAGGTGCGTTCCTACCTAAATTTTTTTCAATAAATAAACGCCATTGTTAGTTGTTACTGTGAGTATATAAGAGCCTCTGTTAATTCTTCTCCTTAAACACTCGACCAATGCTGCACCCGGGGCCCACGTGCCTGCCAAATCTGCAAAAGGGGCAATATTGGGAATGCTTATTAAACGAAGGCAATTTCTATACTTTAGATTAATTTTAAGGCTATTCCGGAAATTTGGTGAGGTAATATTGCATTTTTCTATTACTGAAACTTTAAGTAGATTTCCATTCGACGCCACATGACCGGCTGGTGACGTCTTTCCTCGAAATTCTGCAATTTCTGGACATGTTTTGTGGAATGATGTGGATAAACATGAATTTTCTCAGTAAAACTTTGAAGACTTACACAGATAGTAGAAGCTATTCTAATCACCAAAATAGCATATTCTGCATTATAAGAAGGAAACTTGCGGAGAAGATGTCTGGCAACAAAGACGCACAATATCACAACCGGAATAACTATAAAGGGAAATGGTGATGAACATTTTAGTCCCACCATTCAAAGCAGCACGATGCGAGGCGGGTGCGTCGAAATCAATTCGACGCAGCTTCGACTGGAGTCTATCCTGTCGACGCAGCTTCGAATGCCAGTCGACGCAGGTTCGAGTTATACTCGACGCAGCACTGGCAGTCGACGCGACTTGGAGTTTCACTCGACGCAAGTCGACTTCCAATCGACGTTACTCTGAATAAAAACTCAAAACTATTTTGTACAAAAATTACAATTCAATTATTCCCCAAATCCATATCCGGATCCGGATCCGGATCCGGTCTGGTCCGGTGCGGTGCGCGCGCGCGCACGTGTGGTTCATAGTTTCTCCTTATGTTCTTTTGAACAAATAAGAATGAGTGAAAACATATAAATACTCTTTGGTTAGAAAGCAAATAAGCATGGTGGGACTAAAAAGTTTATCTTTTCATTCATGAAGGTTTCCCTCCAAAAATTTGGATTCCCTCCAATTTGGTTTTGGAGCTTTTCATCTATAATGAGGAGCTAAACACCAAACACCATACAAGGCTCCAATAAACATTTATGAAATAAATGTTTTATAAATAAAATTTCTAACAGAACAAATACACCCCTACTAGTAAAATTCTTGGGGGATTTCTTGATAACTAAGGCTTAAAAATCTTATTGGGCGAAGAAGAGATGACGTCTTTCCAAGGACCATGTCATATTCATAATTATCCACTTGAGCCCATTTTTGTATGGAAAAATAAAAAGTTGTTACAAAGAGTGGAAACTCAGACACAGAGAGGTACTCGAGATATAATTATACAAAAGGCTAGTTAGTCATCCATAAGTTCCTTATATAGCGAGCGTTAATATATCCTGAATGAATGTAAGCAGAGGCAACCTCATATGATAGCCTAATACAAATTTACTGAGTGGTGATAAAATTTGAACTATTAAAAACATAGCTCATATGATTGTATACTATTTTTTTCTGGAATTCTTAAAGGAGTGAAAGTGAGAAACACTTTTAAATATGACTATGTAGATGGAGAATGGTATATTTTAGAGTCAATTCAATTTGTTGTATATTTATCTTTGCTTACAAAAACAGTTTAAGCCACCAATTTATAGTGTCATGTTTAAACAATTGGAATGATTGGTTCTCTCGGCGGTGCTTCACGGATACGTGATAGTGGGATTCAACATCAACCTATACTTGGTCAACCAATTGATAAATCCATTCCTCAGTCAGGCATCAATCAAGCTTTAAACTAGCTTACAGATTAGTTGACATGGCTTTCATTCTTAATTTCCATAACATGTTTTTAACTGCAATTGTTTCTTTTTAAACCACCATCTTTCTGAATTTTCTATCAAGATACAACCTAGTCATTTAATGCTAAATGTGCATTGAACTTGCTGGGGTTTTTCTTTCTGTCCATTTCTCTTACTCTAATTGTTGGAACATGATACAAAATTCTTAAAGGTTTACTCGCAGCAAACGCGACGGTATAGGGGGCCACACTATTTCAGTGGTACTCTGTGAGCAGCCACTTTGTGCATTTATTGTCAAAGGTTAGGTCTTTCTCCTCTGAGAGAAGTCACTTTGTACATAGTGCCAAAGGTTAGGTCTGTTTCCAATCTTCCCCCGCCCATACCCCCAATGATTTGGGGCTATATGGGTTCTGTTGTTGTTGTTGTGTTGTGTCTGAATTTGATTTTTGTCTCTTCTTCATAATTGTTGATGTTTGTTACTAAAAGAATTGTTTTCTCAGATGATCTATTTTTTGCATTAAACAATTATGTTGTTGTTGTATACAATTATTTTGTTCTTATATGCATGCCAGCTCTGAACTATGTGCGGTCGAAGGGAAAAACACTTATAACCATTTCTGACCGGCACATGTTTTTTTTTTCTAGTAGTTGCAGAAGTTTCAAATTCTGGATTATCAAATCCATCTTCCACACTTTCACTGAATGCCCCAATATCTGCACCAAAAAGTGCACAATTCCTTCAACAAAAATGGATGTCAAATCATGGGAAGCCAATACATGGAACTTCATTTCCTTTCTCCTCATTTAGGTCCCAAACAAAACAACATATATCAAAACAAAGCCAATAAAGTCCCCAGCTGCAGCAACAACAGAATTCACCACCAATGACACTAAATCAGCTAGGGGTTTTATCTTCCCAACAACAGCAACTGTAAAAACAAAAGCAACTTCAGTAACAACAACATAATATTTAATTATAGTTTATTAAATATTCTTTTATGCTGTGTTTAGTTAGTTGAGCTTGGCCATGGTAATAAGGAGTTGGTCCTTCGATGTAAATTTTTTTGTTGGTATAGGTTCAAAGTTTGCTATATTGTTTCCCGTGTTGACTACTGCACAGTGGGAAGAACGTGCTTTCACGGGATGTTTCAGCCGCCTCCGCCTCCCAGCCAGCTGCCTCCGCCCCTGCAGGTATCTCTCCCTCCGACTGGTTGTTTGACTATGGAGCCTCGTTTCACATGACGTATGATGTCACCCACCTTTTGTCCTATCAGCCTGTCTCATCTGGTCTTATTATCATGGTCGCCAACAACACCATTCTCCCCATCACTAGTCGTACTCTCCTCCATGCCAGTCATTTTCATATTCCCGATGTCGTCTACATTCCCAAACTATCCATGAACCTTATATCCGTCAGCCAACTCACACCCCATGGTTGTCTTATTATTTTTGATGAGTTTGCGTGTCATGTGCAGGATCGTCTGACAGGGACACTCCTTGGAGTTGTCCGTCGCCGTAGCGGGATGTATGTTCTTGATCGGCTTCATCTTCCATCATCTTCATTGTCACTGGCAGCGTCTACTTTTTGTCTTTCTTCGGTGAGTTTCTCTCAGTGGCATCACCGTCTTGGTCATCCTAGTGGCTCGCGTCTGGCATCTCTCATCAGTCATGGTTTTCTCGATCGTGTTACTGTCGATAGTTCTCACACTTGTACGGGTTGTAAGCTTGGTAAACAGCTACAACTCTTCTATCAGTCTAGTGAGTCTAGGTCTCAACATCCATTCTGATGTATGAGGTCCTACACCTTTTGTATCCAAGGGTGGACACCGATACTATGTTCTCTTTGTTGATGATTATTCCCGCTATTGTTGGATTTACTTAATGCATTCTCGTTCTGAATTTTTTCAGATTTATGTTACGTCTTATGTCACGGTGCGCACCCAGTTTTCCGCCTCCATTCGTATTTTTCGTTCCGACTAGGGGGCAAATACCTCTCTCATGCTTTTCGAGATCTGCTCGCTACTCACAGTACTCTCCCTCAGCTTGCATGTCCCGGTGCCCATGCTCAAAATGACACTGCTGAAAGGAAGCATCGTCATATTATTGAGACAGCTCGCACCCTTCTCATCTCCTCCCACGTTCCTCCTCATTTTTGGGCTGAGGTTATTTCCACTATTGTCTATCTTATTGACCTTCAACCATCCACTTTCCTTCAGGGATGTAGAGTCTTGGTGCGTGTATGTACTCTCGACCACCACGCTCGTGTTTTTGGCTGTCGGTGTTATGTTCTACTCCCTCCACGTGAGCGCACCAAGCTCTCTGCTCAGTCTGTCCCATGTGTTTTTCTTGGATATAGTACCGAACACAAGGGTTATCGATGTTATGATCCTGTTGCACGTCGACTTCGTATCTCACGTGATGTCACTTTTGATGAGTCTCACCCTTTCTTTGTGTCCTCCGTCCCCTCGATCTCACACTCATATGTGACTCTTGATGTGTAGTTTTTCACTCTTCCCATCTCACCGCCTCATGTCTTATTCTCTCCACTGATTGTCCACCTCCTCTCCCCTTGCCACCGGTCACACCATCTTCAACATCTCCAGTCTCACCCTCTCCCTCCTCTTCGCCACCCACTTCTCCTTCTGATGCGCTCGTCGTCCCTCTTCCATATCACTACACTCGTCGTCCTCCTCGTGTTCCTTCGTCTTCAGTGCCTCCTGACTCAGTGCCTGTCTCCTCCAACGAGTGCTCTGTAGATGATCCTCCTGCGCGTCGCAACCCACCTCGTGAGAGACGTCCTCCCGATCGCCTCAGTCTTGCTACACTACCACTTGACCTGCCTGCCCTTCCTGTTATTGCTTGTGGTATTCCAGAGCCGACTTCCTATCGTGAGGCTGCCCAGATACCTGAGTGGCAGTCTGCTATGTCTGCTGAGTTGGAGGCGCTTGAGCACACTCGTACTTGGGAATTTGTTCCTCTTCCACCTGGTGTTGTTCCCATCACTTGCAAGTGGGTCTTTAAGGTCAAGACTCGCTCAGATGGTTTTGTAGAGGGGTACAAAGCTCGGCTTGTTGCTCGTGGTTTTCAGCAGGAGCATGGACGAGACTATGATGAGACTTCTGCTCCAGTCGCTCACATGACTACGATTCGTACTCTTATTGCAGTTGCAGCTGTTCGCCACTGGTCTCTGTTCCAGCTCGATGTGAAGAACACTTTTCTTCACGGCGACCTTCAGCAGGAGGTGTACATGCCCCCTCCTCCTGGTCTCTCCTCTCCTTCAGGCCTTATATGTCATTTGAGATGAGCTCTTTAAGGGCTCACGCAAGCGCCCTGCGCGTGGTTTGCACGTTTCAGCTCAGCCATTACTGCCACCGGTTTTCAGCCGAGCCCGCATGATCCAGCCCTGTTTATGCACTCCTGTCGTGGTCTGACTCTTCTGTTACCTTATGTGGATGATATGATCATTACTGATGATGATCCCTCTCATGTGGCCTTCGTCAAGCATCACCTTCAGCAGCAGTTTCAGATGACTGATCTTGGACAACTAAGCTATTTCTTAGACCTCGAGGTCATGCCTCTACAGACCGTGGTTTTCAGCTCTCTCAGCAGCGTTACACATCAGATCTCTTAGCTCGGGCTGCCCTCTCCGACTCTCCCATTGTGGGCACCCCTATAGAGCTTCACCTTCAGCTACGACCAGATGATGGGGTTCCACTCTCTGATCCTACTCGCTACCGTCTCCTTGTCGGGAGTCTCGTCTACCTTACTATTACTCGGCCCGACATTGCCCATGTTGTTCATGTGTTGAGTCAGTTGTTAGTGCACCTACTTTTGTGCATTACAGTCACCTACTGCGGCTCCTGCGCTATCTCCGGGTGACGACTTCACGTGGTCTCTTCTACTCCAGTAGCAGTTCTCTGCAGCTCTGTGCTTACTCGGATGCTACTTAGGCCAGTGATCACGTTGACCGTCGATCCATCACTGGTTTCTGTTTGTTCTTGGGTACTTCTCTTATTGCCTGGAGGTCCAAGAAACAGACTGGGGTTTCTCGTTCCAGCACTGAGGCTGAGCTTCGTGTCATGGCTACCACTGCAGAGGACATTATCTGGCTCCGCTGGCTCCTTGAGAATCTTGGTGTCTCTTCTCCGGATCCCACTCCACTGTGATAACACCGGCGGCATTCAGATTACTCTAAATCCGGTGAAGCATTCTCTTTCCAAGCAGTGGTAGCCATGACACGAAGCTGGTGATCGTCGTGCAACAGATATTCTGAACCTGATGGTCAAGTAGGTTCATTTCTTTCATTTTCCACATATCAACTTGAATTTTGTGTCTTCTCGTAACTCAAAAATGGACCCATGCAAAACTAGTTGTTGATCCTGTATAATATATCTTCCGAGCTTGTTTACCTTAAAAGTCAAGCTAATTTGCATAACAAAATTGATCCAATGCCGAAAGGCCTTTGGTTTGGCGGCGACAGACAACTCCGGCATTCTTGCACCCTTCCATTTCTCCTGGAGGTGCAGCCATATTTGCATTTTCTGATATAAGCTGCTTGTTTGCTATGTGTGCATAAATATCAATAATATATATACATATTATAGTGAAAATGGAGATGATGATATTAGCATCAAATACTGTACTGTGAGTCTGTGACCAATATATTTTGTTATTTCATGTTTTTTGGTTTTAAATTTACTCTTTAGTACATGATAATCTGGATTTTCTTATGAAATTGGGCAAGGAGAATGTTATTCAGGTTTTAGGATTGCGCGGTATATAGTATGTAGAATGTCATTCACATTTAGGATTATTGTTTAAATTCTAGTCATATAATTCTATTGTCTAATTATTAGGAATTGGAATGGACTTTTTCCAGGAAATCATTGTTTAGTTTGAAGCGTCATTATAATTCTTTAACATTACCTTTATACAGGTTCTTTGTGCCACTGAAGAGATTTTGCATTTCCATGGAAGTTCCTGAAGGGGAAAACAATCATGGCAAGATGATTGCTGGTTCGAAAATATTTGCCCGCAGTGATGAACCGCTGTTTGGATGGTAGTTTTCAAAATTTAAGGCTCTTAATTTTCCCAGTTTTTTTGTAGAAATCAAAATTTATTGATCTGTGTATTATGAAAAGTAATGGTGGAAAATTATCTGTTCTGTTCTTCTCATGGAATTGTTATTTTGGTGGCTCTAGATTGATTCTCACCACAGGCATAAGTAATCAGTTTAGTTTTTTTTTTCTGGCATTTTAGTAGATGCAGAGAAGCAAATTTGGGTATGATTATGAAATTTTTGTGTGTGGATTCTTGCAGGTTATGGAAAGTGCAAGTATGCATGCGAAGAAATTTGTTGAATCATTTAGGAGGAGAGTTGGAGTGCAATTTGGGATGAAGTGGAAGACGAAGAATGCTATTTAAACTATAATAAAATGTAAAGTAAAAGGAAGAGCCCAAGAATGAGACAAGGCATTAAAGAAACCCAAGAAGAAGAAACTAGTTTTATTCACTGATAACTGTCATGCATACCTTAGTGTAACATGTGAGTAATGATTGTTGATTCACTGATGAAATGTCATGAAACTTAGTTTTTTCACTGATTTGTTTTTTGTTTCATAATTTTCAGACTCGCTATCCGCTCTTCCATCAAAATCCTGTTGAATGGGGATGGTGTAGGGACCTGCAATCTTTTATTTTTGTTTTAAAAACACACAACAAGTTGGACTTCTCTGCTATCACATGTAATTTTCTGCTTTTATTTAGCTGTTTAGTACATGCATGTTAGTTCTCATGCATTATTGAGAACAAACCATTGATTGTAAGATCTTCCATTTATACATTTTTATATCAAATATCTCATTTCTCAAGGTTTGTTATACACCCATAGAGGCATTGGGGTGCGTCTAGAGAAAACTCCACTAAAGAGAGGTGGGGTCAACGGTCAAAGTATAATCGCTCGAGTTGAAGAAACCGCAGCCCAGTCCACAGCCAACCGCCCGTGCAAAGACGCACGCAGAACGCGCCGCGGTGCCTCACTCAACTACCGCCGCGCGCAACTGCAGGCACTACCGCGCGCGGTAGCGGGCGCGCCACCGCCACGACACGCGTGGCGGTACCGCGCGGCGCTACCGCGCGCTAGCATGCGTGGTAGCACCGAACCCCCCCTCAAGGGGTGCGGCCGAACCGCACCCCTCTTGGGGTGCGGCCAAGGCCGCACCCCTCCTCGGGTGCGGCCAAGCCACTGCACCCCTCTAGGGGTGCGGCCGAGCCGCACCCCCTTCCCCTTTTGGGGTACGACCGGGCCGCACCCCCCTTGGGGTGAGGCCACGCCCCGTGCGGATACGGCCAGACCGCCCCCTCCTGCATAGGGTCCTGCGGAGTGCCCGGTCGGAACCCAGTTCCCCCTCAGCGGGCGCGACTTCCCTTTTTTCCGTACCCGCGCTCGCGCGCTCTGATGAGTCCTGATTATATACACCTTCATGGACTCATCCGGGCCATTATTTAGTCAATATCACGCACTTTAGCCTTATTATAGTTTATAATTGATAACCCATGCTAGGTGCACATTTTGGCCCACTTTGGTGTGTTTTCGTGTTTATTTCCTTTCATAGTACTCATATGTTGTTAAGTGCCACTTTCGGTGGCTAGATCTGTGTTTGTGCTGGAATAGGAGGCGTGCAAGTGTTTCCGGTGCAATTCTGCACAGGAACACTGCGCACGATCACTTGTTCTAGTGCGCACGACCACTGGTCGTGCGCCACTGATCGTGCGCACTTAGCCCCTTTTTACGAGTTCTGTCTGGTGCAGTGCGCACGCCCATCAACTCCAGTGCGCACGACCACCGGTCGTGCGCCACTGTCCGTGCGCACTTAATAGTAATTTTATGAGTTCTGTCTCACCTATTGCGCACGACCACCGACGCTAGTGCGCACGATCAACGGTCGTGCGCCACTGGTCGTGCGAGCATTTTATTTTATAATTTCATCTCTTGCAGGTTCTGTCCAGGCAGTGCGCACGATCGCAGGATTCCAGTGCGCACGACCACTGGTCGTGCGCCAATGATCGTGTGCAGTGTTTAATCCAGCGCCTATTTAAGCGCCTGTTGCGATTTTAGGGGGGATTATTCATTCCGGGAGCGGGATTTCTGTTCCGTACGCCGCCGACCGCCCCCTTGGATCGCCCCTACTTCATCTCCTACGCAAGGGGAAGCTTCCTCGGTCCATTCCTAGACATCCTCCATCGTCCGTGAGTGTTCTCCATCATCCGCAAGCCTCCAAGCAATCATTTTCGCTTTCCGCCCGGTGAGAAGAAGAAGAGACCTTGAGTCGAAGACGACGGAGCACGTAGGGAGATTGTGACAGCCCTCTACGCCGGAAGCATCGTCCGCCCGAGTCCGGAGGTAGCCCGACAACCTACCATTCCGGCCGTGAACGGCCGCTAGTCTTCACCGCCGGTTATCTCCTTCCTCTTTCCTTGATTGTACCCCTTTGAATCTTTTACTAAATGAATATTGTGATATTTACTTGATGAGAATGAATGTTTCTGTGTTCTTATTCATGGGTTGGTTGTGATTCACCACGTTCAAGCGCACTCACTCACACACGCACGCAAGGTGTTTGCTCCGTGTTGGCAAGAGCTAATGACGGTTGTGAAGAGGTGTTTGCGACCCTCACTCTCTCGCGCCTGAGTCCACTTCATTCGCCTCACGAAGCACGGCATCGCGGCCGTTGCATCCACCTCACGTTGTGAAGCGGTGTTCTCGACCCGCATCTCTTTTATTGTTGTTAAAATTAGGAAAACCAACCAAAAACCCCTTGTTGTGTTTGTGAAACGCTTGTGTAACAATATTCACTGCACGATTCGATCACCCATCCTGCATTCCTCAAGAGACCGACATCCGGGGAATTTATTCTCCACAATTATTACTTGACAGCGACCGGTGCACTTGCCGACGCGCATCAAGTTTTTGGCGCCGTTGCCGGGGACTGCAGACGTGATGAATTCGTCTGTGTGGAGCTTTGTTGCACAAGAATTTCCCTTTCTTTCACCTCTTTTGTTCACCTCTGTATTCGCAGCATGACCTCCATTCAGGAATGCATCTACCATGGAAGCTTAAACGATTTAAGGGATCAAGCAAAAAGGAACAATCATGACTTTGGGATCTCCGCCGACGTCATTGAGTACATGTATGGGAACTGCAAGTTCAGCGGAGATGAGCATGAAGATGCGGGGCAACACATGCGGGATTTCTTAGACATCTATTACACTTGTATTTTCAGTGGAGTTGAAAATGACCCACAGAAGATTCTGGCATTTTCATTCTCCCTGCACAAAAAAGCCAAAAGCTGGTATTGGGATACCCGGAAACGAGAGGTGATCACATGGAAACAACTCGAAGGGAGATTTTTACAAGAGTTTCAACATCGTACTCAAGCCTTGGATAAGTACAGGGAACTCATGACCTTTGAACAAGGGAAGGAGGAGACGTTAGACAATGCTTGGGAACGTTTCCAGTCCCTGCATAGGGGTTGTTACCGTGGTGATCTCTCGGAAGCTTTCTTAATTCAGATTTTTTATTTTGGAGTGCGGGAGAAATTCCGTCTTCTATTTGATGTGGCAGCCGGTGGGGCCCTGTTTAATAAATCGGGGAAGGACGCATGGGAAGTGGTCGTGAATATTGTTCACACCAGTCAGCATTGGAGTCATGTCATTTGCTCCACAAGTACTGCTGCAGTTAATGCCGTGACGCTCAAGGGAGCAGCGGATTTGGTGCCGCCTGATCAACCAGAACAGTTAGCAACCTTGGTGGTTGGGGTATTGAACAAAATGAATGACCAATCAGTCGCAATCCAACAGCTTCGCTCTACTATTGGGACTCTTTCTGATGTTGTTTCTGGACTTGCAATTCAGCATCCTGAGTCAGTAAATACCATGCGATTGAGAAGTGGGAGAAGTGTAGACAATCCCCCTCGACCGGAACCGCTTGCGGTTTCCACTGACAAGCCTAATGAAGACATCCACGAGAAGCCGACTCAGATTCATTTCGAGCCACACCCCGTGAGTGAGGCACAACCCTCGAAAAGCGCTGCTCACCCCCCATTTCCCCACAGGCTGCGCAACGAGAAATCCGAGAAGCAATTCCACAGATTCTTGGAAGTAATGAAAGGAGTGCAAGTGAGCATACCACTCATTGAAGCTATCTCTCAAATGCCGGGCTACTCCAAGTTTTTGAAAGACTTGATCTCGAAGCGGAAGCAGTTGGAGGGTCTCAAAACTATCGACCTCACCGAGGAGTGCTCCGCCATTGTTTCCAATTTACCCACAAAGTGCAAGGATCCGGGCAGCTTCACGATCCCTTGCAGGATTGGCCAGCACCGTTTCAGCCAGGCACTCTGTGACTTGGGGGCATCAATCAACTTGATGCCACTCTCTATCTTTCGTGAACTTGGTGCTGGTATCTTGAAGCCAACACAGGTAATGCTGCAACTCGCTGATCGGTCGATCAAGAAGCCATCAGGAATTGTCGAGGACCTCACAATCATTGTAAACGGTCTCGCTTTCCCAGCTGATTTTATCATTCTCGACATGAAGGTCGATACAAATGTACCCATTATCTTGGGGCGGCCCTTTCTGGCTACTGCTCGTGCTATTATTAATGTGGAGCAGGGGGAGCTCACTCTAAGACTGGGGGAGGATGCTATATCGTTCAATGTCCATAGCCCTTCGCAACTCTTTGAAATAACGGAGTGTGAGCCAGCAGAGGCACTTGAAGAATTCGATGGTCAGAACGATGTGGAGTTGGATGACCGCGAGGTGTGTTGGCAGCACAAAGACAAGGAGGAGGAGGGTGTTCACTCAAACCAGCCCGATTTGGCACATTCAATTGGAGAGCCCTCCAACGTTTCTGCTGATCCAGACCCTTGTTCGGCTCTCAAACAACTTCCGGACTCTCTCAAGTATGTCTTTCTTGGAGAAACAAACACGCATCCGGTGATTATCTCGGCAGCCCTCTCCGCTGCCAACGAAACTGCACTAGTGGGCGTGCTGAGAAGGTACCACAAGGTCTTCGGACGTTCTCTAGCTGACATCAAGGGAATCAGCCCCACGGTCTGCATGCATAAGATCCTCCTTGAAGATCAGTACAAACCGACAGCACAACCCCAAAGGCGGCTGAACCCGAAAATGCAAGAGGTTGTGAAGGCTGAAGTGATAAAGCTTTTAGATGCTGGCATCATTTACCCAATCAGCGACAGCAAATGGGTCAGTCCAGTCTAGGTGGTCCCAAAGAAGGGCGGGATCACTGTCGTTGCCAACGAGAAGAATGAGCTGCTACCGACCCGAATGATCACTGGGTGGAGAGTCTGCATTGATTACCGCAAGCTGAACGATGCGACGCGCAAGGACCATTTCCCACTCCCCTTCATTGATCAGATGCTAGAAAAGTTAGCAGGGCAGGATTACTACTGTTTCTTGGATGGGTACTCAGGGTACAATCAGATTTTAATTGACCCTTCTGATCAAGACAAGACTACATTCACATGTCCATCCGGTACCTTCGCGTTCAAAAGAATGCCATTCGGACTGTGTAATGCCCCCGCAACTTTCCAACGTTGTATGCTCGCCATTTTTGCTGACATGGTAGGGGATTTCCTCGAAGTCTTTATGGACGATTTCACTCTATTTGGCAGTAGTTTTGACAGTTGCCTCGCAAATTTGGCCAAGACATTGAAGCGGTGTGAAGACACCAATCTTATCTTAAACTGGGAGAAATGCCACTTCATGGTGCGCGAAGGAATCGTCTTGGGGCATAAAGTTTCCTGCGAAGGGCTTGAAGTGGATCAAGCGAAAGTTAGTGTCATCAGAAACCTCCCTCCACCCATGTCAGTGAAGGGCATTCGAAGTTTTCTTGGCCATGTGGGCTTCTATCGAAGGTTCATCAAGGACTTCTCCTCCATCTCAAAGCCTTTATCTCGCCTGCTGGTTAAGGACGTCCCATTCCATTTCGATGAAGCATGCATGCACGCCTTCGAAACTTTACGGGGGCAACTCATCTCAGCCCCAATTCTGGTGGCACCCGACTGGACTCTACCTTTCATTATCATGTGCGACGCAAGTGATGTGGCCGTAGGTGCTGTTCTCGGTCAAAAGAAAGACAAGACTTTTCACACTATCGCGTATGCCAGTCGAACTCTCAACAGTGCACAAGCCAATTATACCACCACGGAGAAAGAAATGCTAGCTGTGGTCTTCGCTTTTGAAAAGTTTCACTCATACTTGGTACTCTCCGAAGTGATCGTGTATACGGACCACGCCGCTCTCAGGTATCTTTTCAGTAAGAAAGAATCCAAATCGCGTCTGATTCGTTGGATTTTACTCTTGCAGGAATACAATCTGGAAATCAAAGATAAGAAAGGGGTGGAGAACGTGATTGCTGATCATCTCTCACGTTTGGAGTACGACACTCCTAATTGCGTTGTGGAGGAAACTGACGACTATTTCCCGGATGAAAAGTTATTTGCAATCACTACATCCTCCCCGACCGCACCTTGGTATGCAGATATTGCTAATTACTTGGCTTGTAGAACACTCTCCCCGAGTTTGTCCCCTCAGCAAAGACGGAAGCTTGTCTCCGACGCAAAATACTATTTTTGGGAAGATCCGCTCTTGTTCCACACATGCAGCGACGGGATTATTAGGCGTTGCATTCCGGAAGCTGAGTTTCAGTCTGTATTACAGCATTGTCATGACAGAGAGGCCGGCGGGCACTTCGGGGCCGTTCGAACAGCACGAAAAATCCTGCAATGTGGATTGTTCTGGCCGACCCTCTTCCGGGATGCCCATGCCTATGTCACCAAGTGCGACGAATGTCAAAGGACTGGGAATATTTCCCGGCGTGATGAGATGCCCCTTAATAACATGCTGGTTTGCGAACCCTTTGACGTCTGGGGAATAGACTTCATGGGCCCTTTCCCAATGTCTCATGGTAAGCATTACATTATTGTGGCAGTTGATTATGTCTCGAAGTGGGTGGAAGCTGAGGCGGTTGCCACGAATGATGCCAACACTGTGCTGCACTTTATCCACAAGAACATCTTCTCCAGGTTTGGGACGCCGAGAACTATCATCAGCGACGGCGGGAGTCATTTTTGCAATAGACAGTTTGTGCAGCTCATGAAAAAGTTTGGGGTCCATCATAAAATTTCTTTGGCTTACCACCCCCAAACATGCGGGCAAGTCGAAGTCTCCAACCGCGAGCTCAAGCGAATAATTGAGAAATCAATACATTCAAATAGGAAGGAGTGGGCTAAGAAGGTCGATGACGCATTATGGGCCTACCGGACTGCGTTCAAAACACCCATTGGAATGACTCCGTTTCAATTAGTCTATGGCAAGGCATGTCACCTCCCTGTAGAGCTGGAGCATAAAGCATTATGGGCTACCAAACTGTTGAACATGGACATTGGAGCCGCGGCCGAAGTGCGTCGGTCCCAACTCAACGAGTTAGAGGAGCTCCGTCATTTTGCTTATGAAAACGCTCGCATCTATAAGGAGAAAACGAAAAAATGGCATGATCAGCATATAATTCCTAAGGAGTTCAAAATTGGGGACCAGGTGCTGCTCTACAACTCCCGTCTCCGCCTCTTCCCAGGGAAGCTTAAATCGAGGTGGAGTGGTCCTTTCTCCGTGACCGATGTCTCGCCTTTTGGTGCCATTGAAATATCTGGAGATAAGGGGGACAAGTTTAAGGTCAATGGACATCGGCTGAAGTTATATGATGGCGCCACTATTAACAAGGAGCGTCAGTTGTTGACATTGGGAGATGGACTTCATACAAGCACCGGCAGCTGATTTCCTATTCTTGTCTCTTATCTTTTGTGTGAAACTCTAGTTCTGAACTTTTTCTTTTTAAATTCCTGCACTCTTTATAAACAATGCTAATACAGGTATTTGGTCCAGCTTAAGGACGTTAAATGAAAGCGCTACTGGGAGACAACCCAGATTTCCGGTTTTTTTTTATATTTCCTTTTATCTAACCTTTCCTAGTTCAGTTTTTGTTTTTGCTTTTGTTGTTTTGAGTTTTGCTTGCAGGTTTTGTGTTCGATGGTGGATGCTGCGGATTGTCTTGATTTTAAACGCCATTCTTCTGGTATGCTCACGTGCTGAGCATTGGGTAACTTCTTCCCTAGCTTTCAATTTTGATTTTCACTGTCATATCATTATGTTGTATGGTTTTGATTAAGTCTGGGGGAGAGCCATTTCTTTGTCACCCACTGCACATGCTCATCTCATTTGCATACTAGAAGTATTTTAATTTCAGTTATTTAGTATCGTTCATCTTCACACACCACTTCACCCACTTGAGTGCGTGCTTTCTTTTGTGTTGTTCCGTTTAAACTAGTTTGGTTGGAATGTGAAATAGGCTATTAACACAGGAATTATTATTTGGAGCGCGGTGTCGACTCATGTAGTGTTCTAGTCGCTTCGCATGCTATAGTAGAACCTGAGTAGAATTAGATTTTCTTTATGCATTTAATTTATGTGTAGTATCTCTGCGTAAATTTAGATTTAATGTACTCAAGTGGTGAATTCGAATGAAATTGATGATAACCCGGTGTTGTGTGTGTGCGGTCGCTAAACGTGTGTTGCTCGAGTCGGGAGGAAGGTTTATCTTTCTCGTGGGCTAAGAACTTGCCCCAAGCGACTCTTGAAGCATGGGTGAGAGCTACTTGTTGAGTCAAGCACGATGTAGGCCACCATTTGGCTAGTTTGAGCTTTGCTATTCCATGCCCCTTTCATTCACCTTTGCAAGCCAAATTTGTGCCTACCATTTTTATGTTCAGCTCCTCCTCATCCACCAAAGCCTGAAGCCTATCCTACGCCCGCAACCAAAAAAATGTTTTAACTGTGCTCATAATTTCCAACTTGTGTGGTGTGTGGTGTCATTGTGTTTTGAAGAGAAAATAATGTCTATCCGCTGATTTTGAACCAACTGGAGGTTGCTTGAAAGAAGAAAAATATATAAAAGAAAAAAAGAAGAGTATCCTGAAAATAATCCTCCCAAGCTAAAGAGAAAAATCTGTTGGTATTTGTAAAGTAGGCTGTGTGCACACCTGGTTTTCATGATAGGTCTGGGGGTGTGTCACACGAGCATAGTTGTTTGGTTTTGTAAGGTGCAGTGTGCCGTTGGCTCATTTGGGTTGCGTAGCCGTCATGTTTATCTTTGCATATCATTCCGTAACCTAAGCCCCGTTTTAATCCTATAAGTCCTACTGATTTGATTTGCGAGTTTGCTAGCGCCGTGGAGAGAGTGTGACCGGGCAAGCGTATGGTTCACGACGTTGATGGATTTCAGCGGAGTTATTCCTAAGCCCCGATCTTTTGCAACACCCGCCTCAGCGTCTCGTCACTTCCATACCGGGCATGATCGTCAAATTCTTCATAATTCACCCACTGAGTACAATTAAATCTTTGAGTACGCTTTAGTACTTACGTAAATTAGTTAGCATAGCTAGAATCTTCTTCTACTAGAATTCCTACTCGCATGCGTATGTTACTTCGCACTGTACTCCCCTGCGTAATTCGCTATTTTAATTATCTTTTTCAACTTCCGCCGGATTCGTTTGCTCGGGACGCGCAAACAGTTAAGTCTGGGGGTGTGATGAGTCCTGATTATATACACCTTCATGGACTCATCCGGGCCATTATTTAGTCAATATCACGCACTTTAGTCTTATTATAGTTTATAATTGATAACCCATGCTAGGTGCACATTTTGGCCAACTTTGGTGTGTTTTCGTGTTTATTTCCTTTCATAGTACTCATATGTTGTTAAGTGCCACTTTCGGTGGCTAGATCTGTGTTTGTGCTGGAATAGGAGGCGTGCAAGTGTTTCCGGTGCAATTCTGCACAGGAACACTGCGCACGATCACTTGTTCTAGTGCGCACGACCACTGGTCGTGCGCCACTGATCGTGCGCACTTAGCCCCTTTTTACGAGTTCTGTCTGGTGCAGTGCGCACGCCCATCAACTCCAGTGCGCACGACCACCGGTCGTGCGCCACTGTCCGTGCGCACTTAATAGTAATTTTATGAGTTCTGTCTCACCTATTGCGCACGACCACCGACGCTAGTGCGCACGATCAACGGTCGTGCGCCACTGGTCGTGCGAGCATTTTATTTTATAATTTCATCTCTTGCAGGTTCTGTCCAGGCAGTGCGCACGATCGCAGGATTCCAGTGCGCACGACCACTGGTCGTGCGCCAATGATCGTGCGCAGTGTTTAATCCAGCGCCTATTTAAGCGCCTGTTGCGATTTTAGGGGGGATTATTCATTCCGGGAGCGGGATTTCTGTTCCGTACGCCGCCGACCGCCCCCTTGGATCGCCCCTACTTCATCTCCTACGCAAGGGGAAGCTTCCTCGGTCCATTCCTAGACATCCTCCATCGTCCGTGAGTGTTCTCCATCATCCGCAAGCCTCCAAGCAATCATTTTCGCTTTCCGCCCGGTGAGAAGAAGAAGAGACCTTGAGTCGAAGACGACGGAGCACGTAGGGAGATTGTGACAGCCCTCTACGCCGGAAGCATCGTCCGCCCGAGTCCGGAGGTAGCCCGACAACCTACCATTCCGGCCGTGAACGGCCGCTAGTCTTCACCGCCGGTTATCTCCTTCCTCTTTCCTTGATTGTACCCCTTTGAATCTTTTACTAAATGAATATTGTGATATTTACTTGATGAGAATGAATGTTTCTGTGTTCTTATTCATGGGTTGGTTGTGATTCACCACGTTCAAGCGCACTCACTCACACACGCACGCAAGGTGTTTGCTCCGTGTTGACAAGAGCTAATGACGGTTGTGAAGAGGTGTTTGCGACCCTCACTCTCTCGCGCCTGAGTCCACTTCATTCGCCTCACGAAGCACGGCATCGCGGCCGTTGCATCCACCTCACGTTGCGAAGCGGTGTTCTCGACCCGCATCTCTTTTATTGTTGTTAAAATTAGGAAAACCAACCAAAAACCCCTTGTTGTGTTTGTGAAACGCTTGTGTAACAATATTCACTGCACGATTCGATCACCCATCCTGCATTCCTCAAGAGACCGACATCCGGGGAATTTATTCTCCACAATTATTACTTGACAGCGACCGGTGCACTTGCCGACGCGCATCACGCTCTCAGAACGCCTCCGCGCTCACGCGCGCTCAGAATGCTTCCCCAGTCGCCTAGATTGCTTCTCCGTTCATTGCGCGCTCAGAACGCTTCTGAGCGCGCTCCGCTCACTTTTTGTCTTTCTGACTTCTCACATTTTGTCTTTTTAGCGTGCTCACATTTTGTCTTTTCAGCATGCTCACTTTTTATCCTTCCAGTTTCTCAGATTTCAGGAACAACTTGTCGCCTTTTTCGCCTCCAACAAAACTGCCCGAACTGCCCGAAGGGCAAGATGGTCATTTACGAAAAATGGCGATCTGTGTGCCCCGAACCAGAAAATATGATTCGTCCGCCAGGTATTTATGGAAGTTACAACGGCGAAATTACCGGACTACCCCCGGCCAAAGCTATAAAAGGAGCCCCAGAGCTTCATTTGGGAGGACCTGGCCTTCAGCACCCGGGAGAGCTCCTTGCAGACTTTTGCGGAATTCTCCTTCGGCGCTTGAAGATTTCCTTCGCGGACTTGAAGGTTTCCTTCGTCCTGAAAGGCGACACCGCTTCTCACTTTTGTTCTCCGGAGCCTTCTCACATTTGTTCTCCGGAGCCTTCTCACTTTTGTTCTCCGGAGCCTTCTCACTTTTGTTCTCCGGAGCCTTCTCACTTTTGTTCTCCAACATTCTCAGAAGGAGAAATACTTAGTTTACCGAGAGGTGGTCTGTCACCCTCGGAGCTCTCTCCCTCTCTCTGTTATTGTAACGAGCAGCGGCCTGTCGTGCTCGAGTTCTAAGTACCAGATTGTAACCCCCAGAAGATAGTGAAGTTTCGTCGGCACAGCTCCGGCCGCGTGGTTTTTTACCCTTTCCGGGTTTTCCACGTTAAAAAGTCTCAGTGTATTCAACGAATCTCAAATTGACTGTTTGCGCGCTTGATTCGGTCCCGAGCTAAGGTGGTTCAAGTAAACCGGTCTACCAAGAGCCCTAAGCGACCCGCAACAGTTTGACGCCGTCTGTGGGAACGTTCCCAAAACTCTTTGAAGGCCAACTGCAATGGCAAGAAAGAGTTCTCGCACTACTGAAAGATCAATCCCGGAAGGGCGCGTCGACCCAGCTCCCTCCCACTCGCTTATCAATGCGCCTCCCGCGGAGGGGGCAGTGCCTGCGCCTGCAGCAGGACTGGAAGGGCGCATGCGGCAGATTGAAGAGCAGCAAACCGAGATGTTGGCTCTCGTAAGGAATCTCGGGGCTCCCCGAGTTCCAGTTCAACCGCCAGCACTGAACGTACCGCCGCCCCCGGTTCCATATCACGCCCCGAACGAAGAGGTCGTTCGAGAGGACGAAGCTTCAGAAGGATTCTCCAACGCAGCAAGCTCCGCTCACCCTGCCCCACCAGCTGGGGGCCCAGAAGCTGACCACCGTCACCATCACCCGAGAAGAGCTGCCCCTGATCGAGCAATAGAAAGAACCACGTGAGAAGAAATACGCGACATGATAGAAGAGGAATACACCCAATCAGGACGACGCGCAACCCTCGCCCGCCGTCCCGCACACCACGGCTCCCCACTATCGCCTCAAATCCTAGCCCATTCAGTTCCAAATGGTTTCAAGCTTCCCAACATCGAAATGTTCGATGGGATGGACGAACCAGTGGAACATGTCAATCACTTCACCACCATCATGAGGATCTACAGCGCCCCCGACCAGCTCCTATGTCAAGTGTTCCCGGCAACTTTGAAAGGACAAGCGTGCACTTGGTTCCACTCCCTGGGAGATGGGGCCATCAACAACTTCGCAGAAATGGCGCAGCAGTTTGTGGACCAGTTCATCGCCAATCGTAGGATTGTCTGAGATCCCTCCCATCTCTCAGGAATCCGCCAAAATGACGGAGAGACTCTCAAGGATTTTTTTCGACACTTCACCTCGGAGGCTCGGCAGATCCCGGGGGTCGACCCCGAGCTCTTGTGAGGAGTCTTCCTTGGAGGTCTCTTCCCAAGTGGCTTTTACTCAGCTCAAATGAGAGAAACCGTACCAAGCTATCCTGACCTCGTTCAGCGAGTCGAGGCCCAGATAGCAGCAGATGAGGCAATTGAAGCGCACCGCCGGCAGTTCGAGGGGAGCTCGAAGAGGAAGAAAGAGGAGTCGCTGTCGTAGACAGTTCCCAATAAGAAAAAGAAGCATTACGACAACCTCAGCCGAGACTGAGGGTCTCGCCAACATCAGGACTACACTCCTCTGAACACTACCAGGACTAACGTACTATACTCAATCAAAGACAACCAGACGCTCCGCAAGCCCAGACCCCTCGCTAAAAACTCAGGGGACCAGACAAAATATTGTGAGTTCCATCGTGGACAAGGACATGACACGGAAAATTGCTCCAAGCTTAAGGATGAAATCGAGCGTCTCGTCAAACAAGGCCTACTGGGGAAATTCCTACGAGACTAGGCGACGATTCGGCTAGCGGGAGATCAGCTAGCGGCCTGACCGGAAGGACCGGGAGCAACCCTTAAGGCAGTCATCACAGGAGAAAGCTTCATACCCATCAGCGGGGCTCTACCAGCGCCGCTGAAATATTCTGTCAACTTTGTTTCTGTCAACTTTGTTTCTATAAAAACTTTATGTAAATTGCCACTACTAATTGTTTTTAAAGTTAATCATTCCAGGCATGTCATATCCTGCGCTATCGAAACTACGTAAAGACGTCCATTTTCATAAACAGCACCTGCCTCAAGGCAGTGCGCTAATGAACAGCACCTGCCTCAAGGTAGTGCGCTAATGAACAGCACCTGCGTCAAGGCAGTGCGCTAATGAACAGCACCTGCCTCAAGGCAGTGCGCTAATGAACAGCACCTGCCTCAAGGCAGTGCGCTAATGAACAGCACCTGCCTCAAGGCAGTGCGCTAATGAACAGCACCTGCCTCAAGGCAGTGCTCTAATGAACATCACCTGCCTCAAGGCAGTGCGCTAATGAACATCACCTGCCTCAAGGCAGTGCGCTAATGAACATCACCTGCCTCAAAGCAGTGCGCTAATGAACAACACCTGCCTCAAGGCAGTGCGCTAATGAACAACACCTACCTCCAAGCAGGGCGCTAATGAACAGCACCTGCCTCCAGGCAGCGCGCTAATGAACAACAACTTCCTACAGGCAGCACGCTCACAACAATCTCTCACTGTCGTCGATTGAAGGTTCGCCCTTCTCCACCGCGGTAAGGTTCCGACGTCATAAGGGTCCGCCCCACTTACGTTCGTCCACGGTTTGAATACGTACGCCCTTCACCGACAAAAACTTATCTTTTATTATGAAAAAAGCCGCGAGCTCAGACTCGCGCAAACTAATTTTCTATTATGTAAAAGCCGCGAGCACAGACTCGCGCAAACTAATTTTCTATTATGTAAAAGCTGCGAGCTCAGACTCGCGCAAACTAATTCTTTAGTATGTAAAAGCCGCAAGCTCAGACTCGCGCAAACTAATCTCGTATTATAATGAAAAAGCCGCAGGCTTGGACCCGCGCAGACTCATCCGTTATTTTGTAAAAGGCTATCAAGCTGTTCAGGAATCAACGCTAAATAGCAAGCCAACAACAATCTCAAAGTGCGAACACCCCTCGCCGAACATCTTGGGGCATCTTCCCTCAATCGACACTTCGACGATTGTTGAAACCGATTTCTCGGCCTCTTGTGGAGTTCGGGGCCCTCACCGAAATGAGGGGCAGCTAGCCCTTACTGATCCCTCGGAGAAGGTAGACTGAAGACTAGAAAGAAGACTAAGACCTTAGTCACAGCGAGCAGGTCCCTCCACTAACCCGGAAGATCGTTGAGCGCTTCCCCTCCCAAGCCAAAGCTGAGACTTGGGCACCTTGGAGAGCTCGGAAAAGGCTAACCAAAGTAAGCCTGAGGAGAGAGAAGCTCAAATCCACCTCTCTCCAAAGGTGCCCTTGAGGTCTTATTTATAGGTTTTTTGGTCTGGCCTGCAAATAGCAGAATTACGCTTTTTGATTTTACTATCCCTACCCCAAATGGGTCTGCTAACAGCTGAACTCTGCTGTTTGGATAGGCTAATGGCAGGCCAACGGGGATAGAGAGATGATTTCGTCGATCATTGATGATCAGTGGATTCGTCGAACGCGGCCCGCACTTCGTCGGGCGCCGGACTGAGTTCGTCGACCTCGACTGAGATTCGCCGATCGCGGAAACCCTGGAAGAAAACTGGCTCGCCTGTCTTCTTGCGATCCTTCGGCGAGTTTCCTGCTCGCTCGCGTCCTTGCGAGCGTTCGGCGAGCACCTGGCTCGCTCGCCTTCTTGTCGGTCGACCTCGAGGCTCCGGCTCGTGGGAACTTGACTCGCGCCTCTTCCCGCGGGTGACCTTTGATAGATCTGGTTCGCCCCCTTTGGGAGAATGGCCCCTGAAGACCTCGTTTGCACTCCTTCCCCACTCGCACTCTTGACTTGCTCGCCTTCTCGCGAGCAGCCGGCTAAGTGCTCCGTCAATTTTGCTCTTTCTCCTATTTTCTGCCCATTAACATATATATATATATATATATATATATATATATATATATCCCGAGAACCCGACTCGCATTACTTTTATTTGATCATCCACTAGGCGAATATCGGGGTTGTACACAATCCCCGCTCTTCGCGAGGCTATTTAGGCTCGCGAAGAATCATCCAACCCTTGATATTCGCCGGCCCCTCGGTGACGTGGCGAGAATCTTTCGGTGGGCCCCATGCCCATTACTATAAATATCACTCTCCCTGGCCGTCATTCGAACTTTTTATCCTTCTCTATCTTTCCTTACTCGCCGCGGGCCCCAACGTGATGTCAAAAAAAAAGACGAGATGTTGGCTCGCCTAAAGGCCTCGCAAGCAGCCTAGAAGGGGAAAACCGCTGTCATCGCCTCCTGGAATTCTCCGCGACGCTCTCTGCCTCCGCCTTCCCTAAGAACGGCAAAGGCTGTTCAGCGCGTGGCTGATGGGGGAGGGTCTTCTTCTTCGCCGCACTCCCCTGATGACGGGCTCGTCTCGCAGGTATTATCGACAAGCTCGCCCATTTCATGTTCTTCCCTTTCGACCTTATTTATCCCATTCGCAGAATGATCCCCCGGACGAGAGCGCCTTGGGAAGGCCAATCAGGGAGATCCACCTCCCTTCTACGGGTGGAGCTGACGCTCTTCTTGTGGATGCGAGGACCGTCGGCCGACAGGACTCGCCTTCGCAACGAGGTGAGCGGCTTACCTCGTCTTCCTTCACGTCTCTTGACTCGTTAAATCACACTTACTTTTTGTGCAGTGTCCCCTCTCGCGGCCCCAGGGGAACAAGTTCCTCCTCCGGCGGACTCGCCCATCATGCCGAATCAGACTATCCTTACTCCGGGATTTGGCTTACTAGGTCAGAGGAGCCCAGGAGGGACGTTGGTTGCCGAGCCTGGACTTGGCTCTAGACCCGCGCTCGCCTCCGGTCTGGGTAAGGCCCTCACCCCTGCCTTTATCGAAGCATTCCGAGGCCAGCCGGGCACCTCCCGCCAGCGGCCCAGTACTCAAATTCCTCCACTAGGTTAGACTGTCGCCACTGAGTGTTGTTTTTCACCTTGTCGCTGATTCCTACTTTACAGGCAATCCTACGACCCCTCTCTCCGAGTCAGAATCTGGAGCGTTTGAGATATCTCCACCCCCCCTCGCCGAGTCAGGTCGCCGACTTTCTGGGGGATCCCAGCGATCCAGAGCGAATGAAGAGGCGGGTCACTGAGATATTCCAGAAGCATACCACCCTGCTGAGGGACCTACATGAGCAGAATCGGCTGGATCGGCTCGCTAATGAAGAAAGGTTCGTCGCGATGGAGGATGCGAACACACGCGTTCTCGCCGAGATACGGCCGAACGATCATGGTGATGCGACCTCCCCCGGGGTGTACATTGCTCGTATCGATGATTACATGCGGCTGACGAGCCAGGCGAACCGTTCGCTCCGTGAGTATCACTACCTACGAGTTCCCCCTCGTTCTGGTGTCCGGGGTCGCGGTCGCTGGAAGTGGCTGCGATATTGAGGATCCTAGTATTGCTTTTTATTGTTTTTCTTCCCCCCTCCTCTTCGATAGGAGGGGTCGCGAACAATTTTCATAAGTTTGTAATAATGATACTTTGACTCGCTTGCGAGCCCTTTATTTTCCCTGTTCTTCATCTCTTCTTCCACCCTACCTGGCTTGCTCTTGCGCGGATTATGTTTGTGCTTCTATTACTCGCACTCGCGTATTGCCCTTGCTTTTTTGTGTTTTATTATTTAACGCTAGCTCGCCGATGATTAGTGGGAGAAAACTCTGACAGGGTGTCGACTCGCTGGGAGCGGATAGGATCCCTAGAGGCGGAAGATTACCACGCGAATCCGCTATCCGCAGATACCGACGATTCGGCTTCTTCCCGCCTTTTTCATTTCTATAAATAGCCGACCTTTTTCCTTTCCAACTACCGCATTTACTGTTGCTCCCTCGCGTTCTCTCTCTTTCTGATTCTCTTGCAGATCTAGATCGCCCTCGCAGCTTTTGCGATTCTGCGGATCCTAGATATCATGGTCGGCGAGACAGAAACTGAGGGGTGGTCTAAGTGCGCCAGGGCCTTCCTCTATGGCATTTTCTACTGCGCCAACCTTACGAAAGAGGAGTACCAGGCCGCCGCTGACCAGTACATTCACTCTGGTTTTGTGGATCGCTGCCCTACCGAGAGGGACACCATCAGCGACCCACATCCCGACGAACTCGCAATTCCCGTTGCCCACTTCGAAAATGGGTTGCGACTCCCACTCTGGCCGGAAGTGCGCCAGGTATATGTATTTATTTCTCCACCCTTACATCCCTGACTTGCTTTGCGAATGGCGCTTAAACCTTGTTGACCCTTCTAGGTGCTCAAGTATTTCTGCGTTCTGCCGAGCCAGCTAACGCCGAACGCGATCGCCGTGGTGGTCGCGTTCGCCAGTTATCTCAGGGAGGAGAGGATCGAGTTCAGCCTGCTCGTCTTCCGCAAGGTCTTTTCGTTCCGCGCGTATAGGGACGGGACGGCTCACTTCGCGAGCCAGCACGTCACCGTCTGCGAGACGGTGAACAAGTCTCACTATTGGACGCAAAAGTTCGTCCCGGTGAAGGGCCCCTTCGGCAACGTCTCCTATACTCCCACCCAGCGAGACGAGGCCGCCTACCGCCCTCCGACCTCACTAGGGGGTTGTGATGCGGCCCTGTACCAATACCTCAAGGGAAAAAACTTCGAGGTCGCCTTCCTTCGAGAGCGAGTGGACCTCCTGCCACCCGTCCTCCCAGGAGAAGGTTTGACTCGCACTCGTCGACTTTCTTGCTCCCTCCTCCCTCGTTTTTCTTACGTCCTCCCTTATCTTCGCAGGAGAGCGTGAACTCCCGCTCAACCCTCCTCACGCGCCTCCTCCTTCCCTCACCTTTGGCTCGCTCGCGCAGGCGGCCGCCGAGGCTTGTCGTGACGTCCCGAGTTCTTCATCGGGAAAGAAACGCCCTCCTCCCCTACGCCGGTCCGCCTCGCAGGGGGCGACGAAGAAGGCCAAGAAGGCCCCTTCCGCTGCCAAGGCGAAAGAGGTCGTGGACCTGTCTGAACCCGATCTCCCCTCTCCTTTCGCTGTGGGTCAGGAGCTTGACAAAGAGGGAGGCGAGCCGGGGGAGACAGCCGCCAAGCCCAAGCGACGAGCCATACTAACTTCGGGCTCGGTATGAAGCTTGCGGATGCGGTTGGCGAGACGGTGCTTGCGTGGGACCCCGAGCAGAACAAGGTCGTCTGCTCCTCTCTGCTCCCTTCCTGGGTGGAGGACGACAAGGCCGGGGGTGAGGCGTTCGCCCTCGCCTTCGGCCTCTACGATCGCGAGGATGCCTCCCTCTTTCGGTCCTTTACGCCGAAGGGGGTCGTATATGAAGCTATGCGAGCCCACTTCCGGGCGATGGAGCTTACCCACATGGTGGGCCACCGATACTTCACAGCTGATAGGGAGATCAGGGAGCTTAATGTTGAGCTCCAGAAGTCTGCGGATGAAGTCGCGGAGCTTAAGGGGAAAGAGACCTTATCGGAGGGCCTCCTCGCCAGTCTTCAAGGTGGACTGGTAAGTAGTGCTTTGCGAAAATCCTTTCCAGTTCGCCTTCACTTTTCTCTCGCTAACCCGCTTTTTGCAGGATGCCGAGTCCGTCAGCCAGCTTCACGCGCGGATCGCTGACTTGGAGCTGGAGAATACCTGTCTCAAGGCCCAGGTCCACGACCTGACCTCGGCGGTGCTTCCTCCCCCTCTTCCGCGAGCTAGGACTCGCGGTCGGTCACGGGAAGAGAAAGAGTCCGACCGCAAGAGTTCGATGGAGATCACGGAGCTCGTCCTCGACATTCTCAAAGGAGCGGGCATGATCGTTCCCGACGCTATGGAGTTCACTGCGGAGGAAGTCGTCCCAGACCTGTTGGCGCCCATCTCCGAGGCGGAGGGTTGAGAGAGTGATTGAAATGCTAGCTGGCGAATCGCCTTAAAAATTTTTGTTGTTTATAATGTAAAAGGTTTTTCCTTTTTTGCCGGCGAGGCCGCCGTTGGACTATGATTTTTGTGAGGAATGAAAGGAAATACTTTGTCTATCTTTCCCATGTTATCACTTTGATTATTATTCGCATGTGACCTCTTCTTTCGTGCTCGCGCGATCCCCATTTTCTTATGTTCATGTCTTTAGACTTTCGCTTGCCCTTCGCGCCCGCATCTCTTTTATTGACAGCTTTTTCCTCGCTATGTTATATCTAGGTCGCTCTCGCCTACCTTTCTTCTGCGGCGACGTTGGGACTCAGTGTACAACCCCCATATCCATCGAATGAGGCCCAGCGTGGAGGGCCGCCGAGACGTGTCAACTAGACCCGAGGGGTCTTTTCGGCATTTCAGCGTTGGGACTCGGAAAACTTATAAATAGACCCTGAGGGGCACCAAAGTGAGGGACCCGGGTGGATTTCCAAATTTCGGATCTTCTTCCCTGAGAGCTCTTGACTTTTTGAGCTCTCCTTTGGTGCCTCTGGTTCAGCATTGGCTAGGGAGGGGAAGATCTCTCAGGTTTTCCGGGTGTGTGGTGGGACCTCCTCGTTGTAGCTTAGGGTCCGTTTCCAAGTCCGAGTGCTCTTGCCTAGAGAGTTGGCTCGAGGGAAGTAGGTGTGAGACCACCCCTTTTTTGGGACCCCGAACTCCACGGAGACCGAGTTGTCGGTTTCAACATTTTGGTGCGGTGAGCGTGGAGAGTGGTCAGCACAGAAGTTCTTGAACCAAATCTCATGGCAGGAGACCTCGGAGGAGGAGACGATGAGGGGTCTCACATCCCAAGTGAGGTGGTAGGAAGGGGAGAGTTCATGACGTCCATCAAGGGAATCATGGAGCTGCTCCAAGGCATCACCAGGGGAGGTGACTGCTCGGCTCCCTCCCCCCAGACACCGCCTTCTGGGTCGCAAGGAGTGCTCGCCCAGGGGGGGTCAGGAGAGGTTGCCCCAGGGGGTCGGCCAGGCAAGGAACCAGTGACTGAGAGTGGCGAGCGGGACCTCGCCGGGCGAGTGCTTTTTCCTAGCCCGGTGAGTGGGGTCTCGCTCGGAGCAGGAGTCGCGCAAGTGGAGCTCGCGAAGCCGGCGAGTGGGGGGTCACCCTTTAGCGAGCTGATCATCTCGGCTCCCATCCTGGAAGGCTTCAAGGAGCCCAACATGACTTTCTATACCGGGAAGGATGATCCCGTCCAGCACCTGCAGTGGTTCGAGGATACCGTCTCCATCAGGCCCATGACGGACGCGTTTAAGTATCGTCTCTTCGCCACCACCCTGAAGGACAAAGCTAGGGACTGGTTCCACCAGCTCCCGATTGGCTCCATTTACAGCTTCGAGGACTTGGGCCGAAGCTTCCAGCTACGCTTCTCCACATCCAAGAAGAGGAAGAAGAATGCTGAGTCCATTTTCCTGGTCAAGCAGAGGCACGAGGAGACGTTGGCCCAGTACATGGACAGATTCCAGGAGGAGATACTGAACATCCAGGAGGTGCCAGGGTATGCCCTCCAGATGGCTTTCATCGTAGGGCTACGAGAGAGCCTTTTCAAAATGCGCCTAACTAGGAAGCCTCCCTTGTCCTTTGAGAACCTGATGGAAAAAGCTGCAAAGGAGGTAGCCACCGAGGCGGCAAACCCGGGGCTGGCAAAGAAGTTGGCAAAGTTGGTAGAGGCCGAGCCAAGAGAGCAAGGTGGCCCCAGGAAGCAGGAAGGAAGGAGGAGGGAAGAGCAGAGGGGTCAAGGGTACCAGGGACCCCAGGGGGGTCAGGAGCAAGGGAGGGGTCTCGCCCAAGGAGGAGGAAACTTCTACGGAGGCCAAGGGAGGCCCAACCCTCCTCTTTGGTGACAGGCCCCTAGGCAGCTCCTACCCCCACCAGCTCAAGCTATGGCGATTCGAAGAGGAAGAGGAGTTGAAGCAAGAGACATCCCAGCCCGTAGGAGAGGGGGGGAGGGCGGTGCCATACTGCGACTACCACCAAGCAGAGGGGCATGCAACAACTACCTGCCCAGAGTTCTTGGAGGTGAGAGAGGCGAGAGGTCAGACACAACAGCAGCCGCCGGTGCGGATTGAAGAAGTTCCACCTGGAGCAGTAGTGAATGATGACATCTGCGAGGACCGAACTGACGTAGGAGCCAAAGGACGGGTCGCGGTAATCCACGGGGGGGGGGGGGGGGGGGGGGGGGGGGGGGGGGGGTAGGGGTCGAGGCCACTCGTAAGGCAAGCCTCCACTCCGTATTTTGACGCAGCGTCGCTTCGACGTCGCAAGACCCACCTCCCGAGGAGAAAATCACTTTCTCAAGCAAGGACATGTCAGATCACGAGGATCCATTCTGTGATGCGCTAGTCATTCAGACAGCCATCGAAGGTTACACTGTCTCTCGGATCCTCGTTGACAACGGGAGCTCTGTCAACGTCATTTTCAAGAAGGCATTTGATGAGTTGAAGGTGGAGGCAAGGAGGGTGCTGGCCTCAGATGGGCCCTTGTTTGGATTCTCCGGAGAAAGGAAAGAGGTAGAGGGTGGAGTTGGACTCCAAGTGACGATGGGGGGAGGTTCAAGGAACTGTCGGTTCGTCATAGTTGACGCTCCTAGCAGTTATAATGCCATCTTCGGAAGACCCCTCATCAGCGCCTTCCGATGCGTACCATCGTCCTTCCACTAGTGCCTCAAGTTCAACACTGGAGGAATCCAAGTCAGGATCCGCGGAGACCCCAGGATGGCGAGGCACTGCTACGTCACAGCTGTCAACATCATCTCTTGGAAAGCGGGGGCGGAGGAGATGGAGAAGATCATGGAGAGCATGAGCCAGATGGGAGTGGCAGGAGAAGCATAGGAATGATCATCTCACGCAAGCAGCCTGAGAGGCGAGTGCCATGGGGGAGTATGTTGTGTTTATTTTATGTTTTTTGTTTTTGTTGTTTTCCTTTGTAGCAAGTTCTACCCCTCGCTGGTTGGGCCAGGAGGTTTTGACAAGGGAAATCCCCCCATTAGATGGATGAAGATTTTGCTTATATGATTAGTAAGTTGACATCGAGATGTCCTCCTCACTCCAGGCTCTCACTAGCTGGGTGGGTCGAATGATCCTCGGATGGGTAAGTTCAACATCGAAATGTCCTCCTCACTATAGGCTCTCACTAGCTGGGTGGGTCGAATGATCCTCGGAAGGAAGAGCTTGCCATCGAGATGTCCTCCTCACTCCAGGCTCTCACTAGCTGGGTGGGTCGAATGATCCTCGGATGGGTAAGTTCAACATCGAGATGTCCTCCTCACTATAGGCTCTCACTAGCTGGGTGGGTCGAATGATCCTCGGAAGGAAGAGCTTGCCATCGAGATGTCCTCCTCACTCCAGGCTCTCACTAGCTGGGTGGGTCGAATGATCCTCGGATGGGTAAGTTCAACATCGAGATGTCCTCCTCACTCCAGGCTCTCACTAGCTGGGTGGGTCGAATGATCCTCGGAAGGAAGAGCTTGCCATCGAGATGTCCTCCTCACTCCAGGCTCTCACTAGCTGGGTGGGTCGAATGATCCTCGGATGGGTAAGTTCAACGCCGAGATGTCCTCCTCACTCCAGGCTCTCACTAGCTGGGTGGGTCGAATGATCCTCGGATGGGTAAGTTCAACATCGAGATGTCCTCCTCACTCCAGGCTCTCACTAGCTGGGTTGGTCGAATGATCCTCGGATGGGTAAGTTCAACATCGAGATGTCCTCCTCACTCCAGGCTCTCACTAGCTGGGTGGGTCGAATGATCCTCGGATGGGTAAGTTCAACATCGAGATGTCCTCCTCACTCCAGGCTCTCACTAGCTGGTTGGGTCGAATGATCCTCGGATGGGTAAGTTCAACATCGAGATGTCCTCCTCACTCCAGGCTCTCACTAGCTGGGTGGGTCGAATGATCCTCGGAAGGAAGAGCTTGCCATCGAGATGTCCTCCTCACTCCAGGCTCTCACTAGCTGCGTGGGTCGAATGATCCTCGGATGGGTAAGTTCAACATTGAGATGTCCTCCTCACTTCAGGCTCTCACTAGCTGGGTGGGTCGAATGATCCTCGGAAGGAAGAGCTTGCCATCGAGATGTCCTCCTCACTCCAGGCTCTCACTAGCTGGGTGGGTCGAATGATCCTCGGATGGGTAAGTTCAACGCCGAGATGTCCTCCTCACTCCAGACTCTCACTAGCTGGAAGGGTCCAACGTGCCTCGGGGGCGAGGTTCTGCCCCCCTCGATGGATATTTGGGCTTGGACTTTTCTTTCCGAGGTTGTGCCAACCTCGCAAAGAGCGGGGATTGTGTACAACCCCCATATCCATCGAATGAGGCCCAGCGTGGAGGGCCGCCGAGACGTGTCAACTAGACCCGAGGGGTCTTTTCGGCATTTCAGCGTTGGGACTCGGAAACCTATAAATAGACCCTGAGGGGCACCAAAGTGAGGGACCCGGGTGGATTTCCAAATTTCGGATCTTCTTCCCTGAGAGCTCTTGACTTTTTGAGCTCTCCTTTGGTGCCTATGGTTCAGCATTGGCTAGGGAGGGGAAGATCTCTCAGGTCTTCCGGGTGTGTGGTGGGACCTCCTCGCTGTAGCCTAGGGTCTGTTTCCAAGTCCGAGTGCTCTTGCCTAGAGAGTTGGCTCGAGGGAAGTAGGTGTGAGACCACACCTTTTTTGGGACCCCGAACTCCACGGAGACCGAGTTGTCGGTTTCAACACTCAGGTTGTAGGACCTTATCCCTGTTTGGGACGTACCTCATTGGGGAACCTTGCGGGAGGGATCTATATTCGCCTGCCTCATTCGCACTCGCCTTTTGCGAGCTCTTACCGTTATCCACGGATCACCGCGGAGACGGGCCCCCCTGGCTCGCCGTCTTTACTCGCTCCATTAAAATTCGTGGATGACTTTGCGAACCGCCGACCCTATTGCCCTGTCGCGATTGATCCTCGTATGCGAGCGGACCCTCGGTCTCGCCTCGCCCGGGCCTTGAGGTCGCTTGCGAGCCAAACCTCTTGTTCTGAGTAACTTATTTACCTGCCCAAACCACTTGTAGCTTTGCCAGCCTCTCCGGAGACCAACCTGAACCCCCCGCTTAGTGAGAGCCCGGGAGCGGAATCGATCTGGGGCTTTCCAGTACCAAAACTTGTCACCTTGCCAGCCTCTCCAGAGATCAACCTGAACCCCCCGTCTAGTGAGAGACCGGGAGAGGAATCGATCTGGGGCATTCCAGCACCAAAACTTGTCACCTTGCCAGCCTCTCCAGAGATCAACCTGAACCCCCCGTCTAGTGAGAGCCCGGGAGCGGAATCGATATGGGGCATTCCAGCACCAAAACTTGTCACCTTGCCAGCCTCTCCAGAGATCAACCTGAACCCCCCCCCCCCCCCCCACCCCCCCCGTCTAGTGAGAGCCCGGGAGCGGAATCGATCTGTGGCATTCCAGCACCAAAACTTGTCACCTTGCCAGCCTCTCTAGAGATCAACCTGAATCCCGGTCTAGTGAGAGCCCAAGAGCGGAATCGATCTGGGTCATTCCAGCACCAAAACTTGTCACTTTGCCAGCCTCTTCAGAGATCAACCTGAACCCCCCGTCTAGTGAGAGCCCAGGAGCGGAATCGATCTGGGGCATTCCAGCACCAAAACTTGTCACATTGCCAACCTCTCCAGAGATCAACCTGAACTCCCCGTCTAGTGAGAGCCCGGGAGCGGAATCGATCTGGGGCATTCCAGCACCAAAACTTATCACCTTGCCAGCCTCTCCAGAGATCAACCTGAACCCCTCGTCTAGTGAGAGCCCGGGAGCGGAATCGATCTGGGGCATTCAAGCACCAAAACTTATCACCTTGCCAGCCTCTCCAGAGATCAACCTGAACCCCCCGTCTAGTGAGAGCCCGGGAGCGGAATCGATCTGGGGCATTCCCGCATAACAACTATTTGAGACCTGCCAAAGGATTGCTCCAAAATGCATGTGTTGAGTAGGAAATATGAAAAGTCATCTACAAAAAGTGGCTAAGGATAAAACCTTTTTAAATCATCCCCACTCCTGGCTCGGCCAAGAGGTATCCCTTCCACATCCCGGAGGTGGTATCCTCCTGACCTGAGCACTTCGCTTACAATGTAAGGTCCTTCCCAATTGGGCTCTAGCTTGCCAACCGCGGCTCCTCTACCAGCTGCGTCAACCTTCTTTAACACTGGTCTCCTTTTCGAAGTGTTTTACTCGGATGTGCTTGTCAAAATATTGGGCCATTCGTCGCTTGATTTCTTCCTGCCTGATGGTGGCCTGGTCCCGGAGTTCTTCCATCAGGTCCAAGGATAGCCTTTGTTCCTCGTCATTGGCCACTAGCCACTCTTCATTCCCTTCACCTGCAGCGATCACCCTAGGGGTCTTTACTTCAAAATCTATGGGAAGGACTGCTTCGGACCCATGAGAAAGTTTGAACGGGGTCTCTCCGGTGGCGGTGTTTGGAGTAGTCCTCAGGGCCCAAAGAACAGATGGTAGCTGTTCTACCCAGTTTCCCCGGAGGTTCTCCACCTTTTTCTTTAGCAGGTTAACGATTATTTTGTTTGCCGCCTCCACTTGACCGTTGCTTCTCGGGTGATGGACCGATGCGAACCTGAGGTCGATGCCAAGCTGGGTGCAGAAGCCAACAAATTCTTCGCTAGCAAATTGTGGCCCATTGTCCGTCACTATAGCCAGGGGGAGGCCGTGCCTACAGATTATTTCTCCCCATACGAAATTTCTCACAACTTGAGATGTTACCTTGGCGAGCGCCTTCACTTATACCCATTTGGAGAAATAATCGATCATGACCAGTAAGAACTTTCTTTGGCCGCTAGCTTGAGTGAAAGGACCAACTAGGTCCAACCCCCATATGGCAAAGGGCCAGGGAGCAGTGATGGTTCGGAGCCTCTGAGCCGGGAGGAGTTGGAGCGGAGCATAGAGTTGGCACTTTGAGCACCTCCTTGCGAACTCCGCCGCATCCTTGCTGAGGGTGGGCCAGAAGTAGCCTTGCCTCAACACTCTCCCTTCCAGAGTTCGGCTCTCGGAGTGACTCCCACACTCCCCGGAGTGAATTTCTTCTAGGACTCTCGGAACCTCCTCCTCTAAGACACAACGGGCCAGGAGTCCCGAGAGAGTCTTCCTGTACAGCCCTCCTGCATGCAAAGAGTAATAAGCTGACTTATACCTGAAGCGCCGTTTGTCCGTGTCTCCTTCAGGGAATTTCCCTGATGATAGGAAAGTGACAAAAGGATCCATCCACGAGACCCGTTGATCCACCTCCATCAACTCTCCTTCCTCGATGGTGGGTCGGAAGAGTTCCGAAACCGTTCCTCCTACCCGGGGACCGAACTTGGCTAGGAGGTCCGCGGGGATGCTCTCTTCCCTGGGCACGTGTTTGATGGAAAAAGTGTGGAATTGACCGATGACTCCCTTGACCTTCTCCAAGTACCGTAGGAGGGTCGGGTCCTTTGCCTCAAACTCTCCCTTGACTTGGCACGATACCACCATGGAGTCCGCCGAGACCTCCACATCCAGCACTCCCAGTTCTCGAGCTAACCGCAGGCCCGCTATCACCGCCTCGTACTCCGCTTGGTTGTTGGTAATCGGGAAGTGGATGTTTAAAGCTTGCTCGATCTTGGTCCCCTGGGGGCTTACTAGGATGATCCCCCTTCCATAGGAGTGCTTTTCTGACACACCATCCACCAACATCTTCCACGCCACTGGGGGAGGCGGTTCATGTTCCCCCACTTCGGATGTGTAGTCAGCCATGAAGTCTGCCACTGCTTGGGCCTTGATTGATGTCCTGGGCACGAATGCGATGTTGAACTCACTCAGCTCCACGGACCACTTGGCCAATCTTCCCAAGTGTTCCACCCCCTCCATGACCTTGCGAAGTGGGTGTTCTGTTATCACTTTGATTGAATGAGCCTGGAAGTAGGACCGGAGCCTTCGAGCCGCCACCACCAATGCGAAAGCCAACTTCTCCAAGATTGGGTACCGGAGCTCCGCCTTCTTCAGCACTCGGCTGACATAGTAGATAGGGAATTGCTTTCTTCCTTCCTCGCGGATCAATACTGAACTTACCGCTTCAAGTCCTACTCCCAAGTATAGGGATAAGTCTTCTCCCGATCTCGGCCCTTGAAGTAGGGGGCTTGGGTGAGTTTCCCTTTCAAAGCCTGAAAAGCTTCCTCGCACTCTGGGGTCCATTCGAATTTTTTATTACCCCTTAGCGCCTTAAAGAAGGGCGCACACTTTTCTCCCGCCTTGGAGAGGAATCTGCTAAGTCCGGCCAGCTTCCCCGTGAGGCTCTGAACCTCCTTTGGGTTTCTCGGTGACCCCAATTTCATTATCGTCTTGACCTTGTCTGGGTTAGGCTCTACCCCCGTCGGGGTGAGCAAGTGGCCTAGGAACTTCCCTCGGCTAGCCCCGAAGATACACTTCAAGGGGTTGAGTTTCATCTTATACTTCCGTAGGGTCCCAAATGTCTCCTCAAGGTCTCGGAGGTGAGACCCAAGGTCCCGGCTCTTCACCATGAGATCATCAACATAGACATCCAAGTTTCTTCCCCTTTGTTCGCGAAAGACCCGATCCATCATCCTTTGATATGTGGCACCTGCATTCTTGAGCCCGAAGGGAATCATCTTATAACAGTAACATCCATCCCCCGTGATGAAGGAGACATCTTTGATGTCCGGGGGGTGCATGCGAATTTGGTGGTAACCTGAAAAAGCATCTAAGAAAGACATCATAGAGAAACCGACGACTGAGTCAACCAGCGCGTCGATTCTAGGCAGGGGGTAGCAATCTTTCGGGCATGATTTATTAAGAAGTGAAAAGTCGATACACATGCGCCACTTACCTCCCCCCCTTTTTTCCATTACCACATTGGAGACCCAGCCGGGATACTGGATCTCCGACACAAAACCTGCTTGTATGATCTTTTTCACCTCCTCGCGGATTGGTCCCTCCAGCTTGTCCGCCATGGCCCTCTTCTTTTGGCGGATGGGGCGGGTGCCGGGGTCAAGGTTGAGGCGGTGGCAAGCCACGTCCGCATCGATCCCGGGCATCTCCGCGGCGCTCCAAGCGAAGACATCCACATTCTTCTGCACGCAGGCTTGGATCTCAGCCCGCTCCTCCGAACTGAGCTCCCCGCTGACTCGGACCTTCTCCACCACCCCAAGCCGAGTGGTGACCTCAAGCTCCAAGGCCTCATCCACGGCCTCCATCCTGGATTGTTCTCCCCAAGCACTTTCCTTCTCTCCGCCGCAAGCGAGCGCTTGGTCTCCTTCCTCCGTCTCTTCCTCCTCTACCATCATCAACTCCTCCACTCCTCCTGCCTGAGTACCCCCTTCTTTCTCCTCTGCTTCTCCTTTCTCCGCCCTGGGTCCTTCAACGACCCCCTCCTGGGCACGAACTTCCTCTTCCTCCATCCTCTCCTTGACTCCATTCTCTCCTCCGGCTTCTGCCGCCTCCTCCATCACTTTATCGAACTCCTCCGCTTATCCCATCCAGGTGACGGTGTTGACAGCCGTCACATAACACTGTCTCGCCATCTTGGGATCTCCTCGGATCCGGACCTGGACTCCACCCGCGTTGAACTTGAGACACTGGTGGAAGGTGGAAGGGACGCATCTGAACGCGCTGATGAGAGGCCGTCCGAAGATGACGCTATAGCTGCTTGGGGCGTCCACTATCTGAAAGGAGAGTTTTAGTTCTTATTTATCTGTTAAAACTTTTGTGTAAGTTTTTCTTTAAATTAATGATATATGTATATATGTATGCTGAGTGAGGAATAAAGTCAAGCACTAACAGTGCATAAGAAAAATCACAACAAGCAAAGTCAGATGACACAAAATATATAGTAGTTCCCCTCAACTGGGTACATCTACTCTTCTACCCATTGGTAGGAATCCACTGGGAGGTTGTTGATAAGGTGCCCTCACACCAGGTGAGCTGTTGATAAGGTGCTCTAACCAAACTGCAGGTTTTTGCTAAGGTGCCCTGTCACGGGGATTAACTTTTGAAGGGAGTTATAACCCTGTACAGGATGGGGTAAGGAAGTAAAAGTGAAAAATAGAAGTTATATTGTTCTTCTCTGTATAAGAAGACTCTTGAAGATCCTGGTTTGAAGTTGAATGGATCTGAATGTGATGTTGAAGAATGCTCCCCCTGTCTGATTAAAGTTGTTGACAGCTTATGGATAGAGCTTCTTCTCTAGATTGTGATTCTCATCTTTTCTTCTTGCAGTTTAGATCCCTGAGCAATTGATCTAGATTGGTGTCTCAGGGTATTGATGATCTGCAAAGAAAGAGTTAGACAGAAAGAAGATGTGAAACAAAACTTGATCTGCTTCTTCTGTATTCTTTTGTCTCTCTGTATATCTCTATATATGCTCTTCTCTTATATATATATAATATGAGAAGTACTTTTGAATTCTTGGTAGGGAATTAGGAAAGAGATAAAGTCTCCTTTATTTTATTCCTTGGGAAAAAGTGTTGTCGTCTTTGACTCTTCAGCAAACGACTATAATCTTTATTGCCTGCAACGGCTACATTAGAAAAGCATAAAATAATAATATAATAATGTTAGTCGAGCAGTATACATTGATTTAATAATGTTGCTGATAACATTTTCGTCGAGCACTGTTCTGAAATAGATTTGTCGACCGCTGGCTTGAGTTTGTCGAGCGTCGTTCAGAGAATGCCTGGCCGCTGAGGTTATTCTGACTTAATTCGTCGAGCGCTGTTCGCCATTTGTCGAACGCTGTTCTGATGGAAATTTGTCGAGCGCTGGCTGGCTGGAATTTGTCGAGCGCCGTTCGACAATCGTCGAACGCAGAGAGCTTATATTATTTTCTTATGTATATTCTCCGATTCGATCGCATTAATTTAATTTATGTTTTCTTAGATTTCTTAGATGAATTATTAACAAAAGGGATGGATCCTAACTCAAATCAAAAACTAAGGTTCCAACAATCTCCCCCTATTTGAGTTGGGATCCTAAATTAAATTTAAAACTAGTGGCCTGGTAGTCTCCCCCTATTTGGTTTAGGATGCCGACGGTTTTAATTTTTATATTCTCTTTTTCTCTCTCACTTGATTTCTCTGATTTTCTCATTTTCTCTCTCACTTGGGCTTTAATAAATTTTTTTTTATTCTTAAATTATTTGAGCAACTCTGCTAGATTTCTAAGGATCTGAATTAAAATTTTCAATTGCAGCAACCTTTAATGGATTTTAAGGAATGAAAAACTTTGTCTGATACCTTCCTTCTTAAAGAATCCCCTTATCAGAAGAGACTCACACTCAGTGCTTCTGATTATTTCTAATCAATGCAACTACAGTAGAATGCTCAACATGATTTGGCGAAGGTCTGAAAGAACATTGAAGTTATCTGACATTGTTTTTGAATGAGTTTTATGCTTGCTTATTAGGAATGGAGTTTAATGGTGAAAAACTTTTTAACACCATTTTAAGGTTCTTTTAGAAATATATGTCTTAAGAACTTTAAAAGCTGATTTTTGATATTAATTGAAAGTCTTCTTTTGTAGTCATTAAAATATATGTTTGAAATTTTAAAGTTATTTTGACAATTTTTAGGTAATTTATCCTTAATTGATTTATTTTGTGCTTTTGATTTTTCTTCAGTTTTATTATTCTCAGAAGTTAAATATTTTATGCTTATTAACTTCTTTTTAATTTCCTTGTCTGTTGTTATTGGATTTGTGAGTATTAGTTTAAAACTAGTTTTAAAGGTAGAGTTATGATTTGATTTTACCTCATTTATCTTTCCTAACTCTGCTTCTGCATTTGGATTTTGGTATGATCCATTTATGGCCATCATGCAGAAAGCTCTAGCTCTGTGCTCCTTTTCTTTTTCTTCTTCACTCAGATTTATTGATGGTTCTGCATCATAAATACATTTAGTTAGAGTAAAGGAAGAAGAGGGTTCATTTACCATCCTGGAGAGGGAGTTCCAGATTCCTCTTGCAGAAGTGCAGTCTTCAACTTTTAGAAGAATGTCTCTTGACACAGATTGAGTCAAGATCTGCATAGCTTTGGCATCTGCATCTGTTGAGTGGTCTGAAGATGTGGTAGGTTCTGTAGATGGGGAAGGTCCTTTATGTTTATCAGTCTGCCCATCATCAGTACGAGCTTTGAATTTATCTGGCTTCATTTTGCAAACACGGGCAGTGACATCAGTTTCTCTGTTGGTAGTCTTCTTTGAAGAGGATATATCAGCACCAACATAAACATGCCCTTTTATTGCTCTCGAAGGGGACTTGAGACCCGTGGAACTAGGTAATGCATATGTAGCTGCCTTTGATGATATGAGGGGAGGTCCTGTCAAAATAGATCTGTAAATTTTTTCATCTATAACATTCATATATAATTTAATTCTAACTTGCCATAATGAGATATTATCTAAATTAAATATGGGTGGATCTGAGAACAGAAAGATTTCTTATGCCATTTTGAAAATCTTAAGAACTACAAGTGATCTTTGTGATTTCAGGTGTTAGCCTATGTGAGAAATCAACTCCTCTGATACCAATTGAAAGGAGAGTTTTAGTTCTTATTTATCTGTTAAAACTTTTGTTTAAGTTTTTCTTTAAATTAATGATATATGTATATATGTATGCTGAGTGAGGAATAAAGTCAAGCACTAACGGTGCATAAGAAAAATCACAACAAGCAAAGTCAGATGACACAAAATATATAGTAGTTCCCCTCAACTGGGTACATCTACTCTTCTACCCACTGGTAGGAATCCACTGGGAGGTTGTTGATAAGGTGCCCTCACACCAGGTGAGCTGTTGATAAGGTGCTCTAACCAAACTGCAGGTTTTTGCTAAGGTACCCTGTCACCGGGATTAACTTTTGAAGGGAGTTATAACCCTGTACATGATGGGGTAAGGAAGTAAAAGTGAAAAACAAAAGTTATATTGTTCTTCTCTGTATAAGAAGACTCTTGAAGATCCTGGTTTGAAGTTGAATGGATCTGAATGTGATGTTGAAGAAGGCTCCCCCTGTCTGATTAAAGTTGTTGACAGCTTGTGGATAGAGCTTCTTCTCTAGATTGTGATTCTCCTCTTTTCTTCTTGCAGTTTAGATCCCTGAGCAATTGATCTAGATTGGTGTCTCAGGGTATTGATGATCTGCAAAGAAAGAGTTAGACAGAAAGAAGATGTGAAACAAAACTTGATCTGCTTCTTCTGTATTCTTGTGTCTCTATGTATATCTCTATATATGCTCTTCTCTTATATATATATATATATATAATATGAGAAGTCCTTTTGAATTCTTGCCAGGGAATATGGAAAGAGATAAAGTCTCTTTTATTTTATTCCTTGGGAAAAGGTGTTGCCGTCTTTGACTCTTCAGCAAACGGCTATAATCTTTATTGCCTGCAACGACTACATTAGAAAAGCATAAAATAATAATATAATAATGTTAGTCGAGCAGTATAAATTGATTTAATAATGCTGCTGATAACATTTTCGTCGAGCACTGTTCTGAAATAGATTTGTCGACCGTTGTCTTGAGTTTGTCGAGCGTCGTTCAGAGAATGCCTGGCCGCTGAGGTTATTCTGACTTAATTCGTCGAGCGCTGTTCGCCATTTGTCGAACGCTGTTCTGATGGAAATTTGTCGAGCGCTGGCTGGCTGGAATTTGTCGAGCGCCGTTCGACAATCGTCGAACGCAGAGAGCTTATATTATTTTCTTATGTATATTCTCTGATTCGATCGCATCATATTTAATTTATGTTTTCTTAGATTTCTTAGATGAATTATTAACAAAAGGGATGGATCCTAACTCATATAAAAAACTAAGGTTCCAACATTATCACGAAGCGGCAGTTCCGGGACTGCCCTCCGAGGGTCACATGGAGCCCCACTCCACCCTCTACCTCCTTCCTTTCTCCTGAAAAGCCGAATAGGGGACCATCCGAGGCCAACACCCTCTTGGCCTCCACCTTCTTCTCGTCAAACGCCTTCTTGAAGACGACGTTGACCGAGCTCCCATTATCGTCTAGAATCCGCGAGACGGTGAAGTTCTCGATGGCGGTTTGGATGACCAGCGCATCGCAGAACGGGTCTTCATAACTTGACATGTCCTTCTGGGAGAAAATAATTCTTTCCGCTGGGGGTGGAGCAGTGGATGTTGAGGCCACGCTCCGCCGATAGATGGTATGGAGTCTAGCCTTGCGGGTTGCCTCCACCCCTACCCCCCCATGGATCACCCCGATCCCTCCTCTACTCCCCACATCAACTATGTCTTCACACCTTTCTTCCTCCTCCCCACGAGGCTCGACCTCCTCAATTCTCACCTGTTGTTGTTGCCTTGGCGCGGGCACTCGCCCCTTTTTGTTTCCAGGAACTCTGGGCAGGTGGCCGTCGCGTGACCTTCCTCATCGTGGAAGTCACAATATGGCAACGTCACCTCCCCTGCTTCACCTTTCGCCACCCTATTCCTCCTCCTCCTTGCTCCCGCTTCTTCTCTCGCCTCTTCTCTCCTACCTATTCCTCCTCTTCCCCGCCTGATTGCCATGGCTTGCTGAGGTGGGGGAGGCAATGACCTCAGACCCTGCCTCCATCCCAGTTGATGGGGTCTTCCTTGTCCTCCATAGAAGTTACCCCTTCCCGGACCGTAACCCCTTCCCTGACCTTGCATTCCTTCGGCACGCTGCCTCCACTCCCCCTCCGGGACCCTTGGCTCTTCCCTTCTCCTTACCTCCTGCTGCCTGACCTCTGGCTCACTGAGCTTTGCTAGCCTCTTGGTAAGCTCCGGGTTGGCCTCTTCACTCTCAATCTCCTCCGCCACCCTCTCCATCAACTCCTCGTAGGAGACGGGGGCTTTCCTCTTCAAAGCCATCTTAAAGAAACTTTCCCTCAGCCCGACCGTGAAGGCGAGCTGGAGTGCAAACCCAGGCATCTCCTGAGTGAGTAGCACTTCTTCCTGGAACCGGTCTGCGTAGCGAGCCAGCGACTCCCTTGGCTCCTGTTTCACTTTGAAGAGGGACTCGGCGTCCTTCTTCCTCTTCTTTGAAGTTGAGAATCGCAACAAAAAGCTCTGGCGCAAATATTCGAAAGCGTAGATCGACCCTGTAGGGAGTTGATGGAACCAGTCCCTGGCCTTTTCTTTAAGAGTGACGACGAAGAGCCGACACTTAAAAGCATCCGACATCGGCCTTATGGAGACCGAGTCCTCAAAAGACTGGAGGTGTTGGACAGGGTCATCCCTGCCGTTGTAGTACACCCTGTCCCACTCTCCGAACCCTGCCGGGACAGGTGCAGAAAGTACCAACTTGCAGAAGGGACTCCCCCCTTCTGCTACCCTTTCTCGTTCCACCCGACCCCCAAGCTCTCTCGCCAAACTCGGGCTCGCGGGGACTGCACTCGCGAGAACGGTATTCGCCTGGACCACTCCCACAGTCGCCATGTCTTCCGGACGCCTGCTCGCCTGCGCCGCGCTCGCCGACACAGAGCTCGCCGGCAGGGAGCTCGCCGGCACGAAGCTCGCCGGGCTGGCGAACAGCACTCGCCCTTCTAAGTCCTGCACTGATCCTCCGACGACTTCCTTTCCGGCCCTTCCCCCTGGGGCGTTCTCGCCAACCGCTGCTGGGGGAGGGGTCGCCTGAGGTGCTGGGGTCGCGAACTCACTCCGCAGCGTCGCGACCCTGAGTCCGAAAGTGTCAAGAACCTCCCTCCTGAAATCCGTGAACATCCTTGGTGTCACCACCTGCGGTGACTCGCTGAACTCCTCGCCTTGATCCTCGCCTCCTGTCATATCTGCTCCTTAGAACTTTCTTGGACCAGCCGCGCTCCATGCTCACCGCACCAAAATGTTGAAACCGATTTCTCGGCCTCTTGTGGAGTTCGGGGACCTCACTGAAATGAGGGGCAGCTAGCCCTTACTGATCCCTCGGAGAAGGTAGACTGAAGACTAGAAAGAAGACTAAGACCTTAGTCACAGCGAGGAGGTCCCTCCACTAACCCGGAAGATCATTGAGCGCTTCCCCTCCCAAGCCAAAGCTGAGACTTGGGCACCTTGGAGAGCCCGGAAAAGGCTAACCAAAGTAAGCCTGAGGAGAGAGAAGCTCAAATCCACCTCTCTCCAAAGGTGCCCTTGAGGTCTTATTTATAGGTTTTCTGGTCTGGCCTGCAAATAGCAGGATTCCGCTTTTTGATTTTACTATCCGCACCCCAAATGGGTCTGCTAACAGCTGAACTCCGCTGTTTGGATAGGCTAATGGCAGGCCAACGGGGATAGAGAGATGATTTCGTCGATCATAGATGATCAGTGGATTCGTCGAACGCGGCCCGCACTTCGTCGGGCGCCGGACTGAGTTCGTCGACCTCGACTGAGATTCGCCGATCGCGGAGACCCTGGAATAAAACTGGCTCGCCTGTTTTCTTGCGATCCTTCAGCGAGTTTCCTGCTCGCTCGCCTCTTTGCGAGCGTTCGGCGAGCACCTGGCTCGCTCGCCTTCTTGCCGGTCGACCTCGAGGCTCCGGCTCGTGGGAACTTGACTCGCGCCTCTTCCCGCAGGTAACCTTTGATAGATCTGGTTCGCCCCCTTTGGGCGAATGGCCCGTGAAGACCTCGTTTGCACTCCTGCCCCACTCGCACTCTTGACTCGCTCGCCTTCTCGCGAGCAGCCGGCTAAGTGCTCCGTCAATTTTGCTCTTTCTCCTATTTTCTGCCCATTAACATATATATCCCGAGAACCTGGCTCGCATTACTTTTATTTGATCATCCACTAGGCGAATATCGGGGTTGTACAACGATAACCAGGACAACAGAGCCACGAGAGCGCTATCACAACGCTGCGAAGAATGAGAAACGCCTAAACGGAACAAGGAAACAAAAGCAACCGCACACTCATCCTCCGACAGCAATTCCTACCCAAGGCACCGCAAAGAGAGCAATGATCAAAGCCGCCACAGAAAAATCGAAACCTCCGAACTCCTTCGCGCAAAAATTCGGACTCCGAAGGTTTGGGGGGCTTATGTTATACACCCATAGAGGCCTTGGGGTGCGTCTAGAGAAAACTCCACTAAAGAGAGGTGGGGTCAACGGTCAACGTATAATCGCTCGAGTTGAAGAAACTGCAGCCCAGTCCACAGCCAACTGATGCACAAATCTCGCACACCGCTATAGGCGGTAGCTAGACTGCGGCACGAAACGGCAGTGTACCGATCGTTCAAGTAATATAAAATGGGAATGAATCCCCAAGTATCGATCTCAAAGGAACACAGTAAGGTGGAGTTTACTGTTGAGGCAGGACTTGAGATTAAAGTCCTTTAGTCGGATGGGTGCGAAAGTGGGTGATTTGGGTTGTGGAAAATAAAGGAAAATACTACAACTACTCTTATGCAATGCCGCTATGCAATGCTTCGCTTGGCGGGATGGAGACTAGGTAGGCCTTGAGTGCGCTGCTTCACAAGGGCGGATGGACGAGTAGGCAAGCGGAATCGAACTGTGCAGGCCTTGAGCGCGCTGCTTCGTTAGGCGAATGGATTACACGGGCCGCTATGCCACGCTTCGCTAGGCGTATGGACGAGTAGGCAAGCGGATGAAATGGTTTGCACCGGCGGAGTCAGAATGGATTACACGGGCCGCTATGCCACGCTTCGCTAGGCGGATGGAAGAGTAGGCATACGGATGAGGGTCGCAAGCACCTCGTCGACAAGCACGCCACTAGCAATTGCTAGTGCGGCACACGAACGTGATAGTGGGATGGAGGATGGAATGGGGCGCACCTCAAGCAACTTAAACACCAAAGCATTTCACATAGACATGAAATAAATAAATACAAACAAGTTTAAGTGCCACTTCATCATAATATAAAGATCTAACTACATACACACATCAATAAGAGAAGAACAAGACAAGAAATCGACCGAATCCGAAGGCTCGTCGAGGAGTCACGGTTGGAATCGCTAGGTTGTCAATCTGCGTCCAAGCTCGGTCCTCAATTACGTCCGGGGTAGAGAGAGCTGTCACGACTCTCCAATGAGCCCGTCTTCTTCGTCTCACGATCCGGTAAAGGTTGCAAACTTCCCCTTGCTTGATGGTAATGGCGGCTAGATCTCCTTCGAAGCTCTAGGATGAAGGAGGAGGCCGAGATGATCTCCGGGCTCAAGATTGGCGTGAAGAACAAGCCCGGAGCACCTCCTGAAAGTGGGCGGCGATGGACGGCGAAAAGGGCGCGGAACTGGAGCTCTGGGAGCGGGGAAAAACGATCGATCCGAATAGGGCAAGACCTGCGGCTTAAATAGAAATTCTGTCAGAAAATGGTCACGCACGGTCGAACGCACGACCGTGCGCAGACCGTGCGTTATTAACTCGTAAAATGTGGCTTGGGGAAGACGCTGCGCCGCCCGTGCGAATTGCTCACGCACGACCAATACCGCCCGTGCGCTCAAACGCACGGGTAAACTCCGAAGCTCTGAAATCAGGAAGACACAGGTCACCATGCGTTTTACTCACGCACGGGCGAATCCGCCCGTGCGTCAAAACGCACGAGTAAACTCCAACGCTCAGTTTTCTGCCCAGACACAAACGCACGACCGCAACCGACCGTGCGTCAAGGAAACGCACGACCGTGCGATATGCACAGACATGAATTCTGGGGAAAACAGGTCGATCAGGTCACCTGCATACAAAGCAACCCAGCTGGGAATACCTCCAGCACCAAATAAACACAGAAAATAGATTGGGGAGCACCAAGTGCTTGCCCCCAACAGCAAAGCGTGCAATTGCACACCAAAACGGCCTAAGAATGCACCTAACAGGGAATAACAAATATGAATGCAAATATGTACGAAAACATGCCTAAAGTGTGGTGCAAAGACTATAAAATCAGCCCAGATGAGTCCATAAAAGTGTATATAATTGGGACTCATCACACCCCCAGACTTACCTGTTTGCGCGTCCCGAGCAAACTACTCTTGGCGGACGGGAAAAACAAGGGTTAGAAAGGTGATTGTGGCTAGGTGTAATATGCGAAATCAAATAATCATGTGCATAAAGCTCTCGTAGAAGAAATTTCTAATATGCAATGTAATTTACAAATATCTAAAATAGTAAATAAGAGATTAGTTTACTCAAAAGCTGAACCAAGTGAGATCTGCCAGTCACGTGTAGGGAGAATGTAGAGACGCGCTCAGACGAGTATTTCGAAAAATACGGGATACGGAACTAACTCCACCGAAAACCATCGGTGTCGGGAGCCATAAGCTCGCACTTTCGCACTCTCTCCACAGCATTAGGTAAAACTACACACTGGTCAATAGGGCTTTCGGGTAAATATGTGGCTTAGGTTGCGGTAGGGTATACAATGATAAACTCGGAGGCTAACGCACCTAACACATTTGAGCAATACAATTTGTAAACCCCAGCAACAAATAAAGTTGATGTGTTCATCGCCTACACCCAATATAAGGTAATTCCTATCAAACAATTCAGAATTTCTGAATTAAAACATAAAGCTCAGATTTTTTTCTTTTGGAGCGCTAATCTTTTCAATTTTTAGCTCGCTAATACTTTTTTTATTTTTATTTTCTTCAATTTAAGCAATCCAAATGTGTATGCATAAAACAACACAACACAATAATCAGTTATATTATAAAACTCGAAACACGTGCGCATACAGGTTTGTTAATCTTGGCTTAAGCGAGAGCGGTGGAGCTAAATAGAAAAGGTGGGATAGGCTCAAAATTGGTTAGCAAGGGTAAATTTTCTGTTTTTGGTTCAAAGCTCAAATTGTCCAAAGAATGGCCTACATCATGCTAATGTGTTAGAACTACTCGGTGCCTATGTTTCGAAAGTCGCTAGGGGTAAGTTCTTAGCCACCGAGAAAGATAACTCTTTCTCTCGACTCGAGAAATACGAATCTAGCGTTCAATACCAACTCACCTACACTACCGGTAGATCGGCACAGGTTCATGCTTTGAGTAAAATAAAACTCTAATTACTAGATTAGATAAGAATAAAGATACAAAGCATGAAAATAGAAATAGCTTCTACGCAAAATTATATGCAAAACATGAGCATTCGATTAGAACACTACTGGGGTCGACATCGTACTCCAAACCACAATTCCTAGCTAACACAATTGACTTCCCGGCTCCATTCCAAAAGGAAATTTGGCATGGTATCACTCGCAAGTAAGTGCATGCATAATGGGTGCAGTGGTGCGTGCCACATAAGAAATTGATAAGCTGAAATAAATGGAAAGCTAAAATAATAACACTACCGGGATGCGTGCGTGCGTGCACTTGCATGGTTCTCACTCTCCCCCACACTTATATGAAAGCATAATCTAAAATATGATTCTTTAAACATTAAACTAAGGAGAAAAGAGAGAGTGTACCCTATGCTCAGAAGTGAGCATACCAGAAGATTTGACGTTAAATTCTGAAAATTTTGCTCCAAGAGTCCGCCACCAAAGAAATTGCCGCACACCTGCAGGCAAAAAGGCTCCAAGCAAAAAAAATATAACACTAAACTATTAACGGGTTAGCAACAAAAACTTGGGTTGTCTCCCAGCAGCGCTTTTGTTTACCGTCCTTAAGCTGGACTAAATACCTGTATTATGCAGTTTTAATAATATTGTCTAAACATAGAAGAGAAGACCAAAATATCCTAATTATTACAAGCATGCCAAAAAGATCAACTGTATGTTGATTTAAAATGGTAACTGAGAATAAAAGAAATAGGTCTGAAGACCCAGCAGTAGGAGCATAAGGACGGATTTATCCTCCATCCCCAAATCTCTTTCTTTTTCGCCTTCTTCTTCTCTTCCAACATTAGATCAGGATATGAATATATTTTGCCTCCCTGCAGCCAATCCTTCAAGGGAAACACCATCACAGCACTGTATTTCCCCTGCAAGTATTGCTTTTCATCATTACCCAAAAATGGGTCAACATACTCAAAATCCTGCATGGATGGAAAAGAATAAGCATTAAAAATATCAGGAAGAGGAGATAGAGGTGGATCAGCAGTGGAGGGCATTTCAGGTTCAGCTTCCCAAAGATTTACCACTGCTGAATCCCCCTGCACGTGTTCAAGTAAAGAAGGATGGTCAGGAAACAAAATAGAAGAAAGACATAAATACTCTGTAATTATAGGAGTGATCCCGGTTTCACTTCCAGCAGGATCCAAGGATAGATCGCTATCATCATCGTACGTATCATAGCGAGGGGAACCCAAGAACTCAAGGGCCTCGATGGTGAGTTGGACCTCCTCGTCCCATGAGGAAGTGCAAACCTCCTCATCAGAGAGAGTATCCTCCTCATCCCACCGAGGTGCACCATCGATCGTGTTCAAAGCATTCATTCTCCCCTTCGGGGAAAATAAACTCCTCATCCCACTTTGGAGCATCACCCCACTCCTTCACTTCGATAGGATCATAAAGAATGTGTGTAGAAAAATCTTGCAAAGAAACTGGAGGAACAAAAAGATTTGATTCCTCCGCAAAAAGATCTGCTAACGCCTCCCCGATGGAAAGAATACTTTCCTCATCACACTCAGGTGCATCTAGGAGCTCCCATTCCTCTCCTTGTTGGCCAACAGATGAGTGATCATCATCACTAGGAGTGAAGCCATACACAGGGAGTGAGGAGTCCATGCACGAGACAAGCTCGGGGGTAGAGGGCACGATTGCCTCCATGGGTAAGGAATGAGTGATAGGGACAATGTTGTCATGAGGGGAGGAGCAGCGGTCAGGATTGAAAAGACTAGGACAGTCCTTCAATTCATGACCCTCTCCTCGACACAACACGAAAACAAGGTTCCTACACTGCCTAGCATTTAACTCCTTCATTTGGTCTATATAATAGACAATCTTGTCGTAAGTGCTAGGAGAAATATCCCATGAAGACATATTTGATAATTAAAGCAGATATAACGAAACTGAAATTCTTTGCAAGAAATTTTACACAAACTAATAAAACTCCTTGGATTAAACTTGCCTAATACTTTAAAACAGGAGAGGAGAAATAGTAACAAAAAAATATATAATTAAAAAGCAAACAAAGATAAAGCGGCTATTCACACTGGAAGAACTACTATCTCCTGTCTCCCTCTACAGAAAACTCACACGTCTGCGTTCCCCGGCAACGGCGCCAAAAACTTGATGCACAAGTCTCGTACACCGCTATAGGCGGTAGCTAGACTGCGGCACGAAACGGCAGTGTACCGATCGTTCAAGTAATATAAAATGGGAATGAATCCACAAGTATCGATCTCAGAGGAACACAGTAAGGTGGAGTTTACTATTGAGGCAGGACTTGAGATTGAAGTCCTTTAGTCGGATGGGTGCGAAAGTGGGTGATTTGGGTTGTGGAAAATAAAAGAAAATACTACAACTACTCTTATGCAATGTCGCTATGCAATGCTTCGCTTGGCGGGATGGAGACTAGGCAGGCCTTGAGCGCGCTGCTTCACAAGGGCGGATGGACGAGTAGGCAAGCGGAATCGAACTGTGCAGGCCTTGAGCGCGCTGCTTCGTTAGGCGAATGGATTACACTGGCCGCTATGCCACGCTTCGCTAGGTGGATGGACGAGTAGGCAAGCGGATGGAATGGTTCGCACCGGCGGAGTCGGAATGGATTACACGGGCCGCTATGCCACGCTTCGCTAGGCGGATGGAAGAGTAGGCATACGGATGAGGGTCGCAAGCACCTCGTCGACAAGCACGCCACTAGCAATTGCTAGTGCGGCACACGAACGTGACGGTGGGATGGAGGATGGAATGGGGCGCACCTCAAGCAACTTAAACACCAAAGCATTTCACATAGACATGAAATAAATAAATACAAACAAGTTTAAGTGCCACTTCATCATAATATAAAGATCTAACTACATACACACATCAATAAGAGAAGAACAAAGCAAGAAATCGACCGAATCCGAAGGCTCGTCGAGGAGTCACGGTTGGAATCGCTAGGTTGTCAATCCGCGTCCAAGCTCGGTCCTCAACTACGTCCGGGGTAGAGAGAGCTGTCACGACTCTCCAATGAGCCCGTCTTCTTCGTCTCACGATCCGGTAAAGGTCGCAAACTTCCCCTTGCTTGATGGTAATGGCGGCTAGATCTCCTTCGAAGATCTAGGATGAAGGAGGAGGCCGAGATGATCTCCGGGCTCAAGATTGGCGTGAAGAACAAGCCCGGAGCACCTCCTGAAAGTGGGCGGCGATGGACGGCGAAAAGGGCGCGGAACTGGAGCTCTGGGAGCGGGGAAAAATGATCGATCCGAATAGGGCAAGACCTGCGGCTTAAATAGAAATTCTGTCAGAAAATGGTCACGCACGGTCGAACGCACGACCGTACATTATTAACTCGTAAAATGTGGCTTGGGGAAGACGCTGCGCCGCCCGTGCGAATTGCTCACGCATGACCAATACCGCCCGTGCGCTCAAACGCACGGGTAAACTCCGAAGCTCTGAAATCAGGAAGACACAGGTCGACCGTGCGTTTTACTCACGCACGGGCGAATCCGCCCGTGCGTCAAAACGCACGAGTAAACTTTGACGCTCCATTTTCTGCCCAGACACAAACGCATGACCGCAACCGACCGTGCGTCAAGGAAACGCACGACCGTGCGATATGCACAGACATGAATTCTGGGGAAAACAGGTCGATCAGGTCACCTGCATACAAAGCAACTCAGCTGGAAATACCTCCAGCGCCAAATAAACACAGAAAATAGATTGGGGAGCACCAAGTGCTTGCCCCCAACATCAAAGCGTGCAATTGCACACCAAAACGGCCTAAGAAAGCACCTAGCAGGGAATAACAAATATGAATGCAAATACGTATGAAAACATGCCTAAAGTGTGGTGCAAAGACTATAAAATCGGCCCAGATGAGTCCATAAAAGTGTATATAATTGGGACTCATCACCAATCGCCCGTGCAAAGATGCACGCAGAACGCGCCGTGGTGCCGCACTCAACCATGCACGCAGCGGTGTCGCGCGCAACTGCAGGCACTACCACGCGCGCTACTGCGTGCGGTAGCGGGCGTGCCACCGCCACGACACGCGTGGCAGTACCGCGCGGCGCTACCGCGCGCTAGCATGCGTGGTAGCGCCGAACCCCACCTCAAGGGGTGCGGCCGAACCGCACCCCTCAAGGGGTGCGGCGCATCCGCAACCCTCTTGGGGTGCGGCCCAGCCGCACCCCTCCTGGGGTGCGGCCCAGGCGCACCCCTCCTCGGGTGCGGCCCAGCCGCACCCCTCCTCGGGTGCGGCCAAGGCAGCACCCCTCCTCGGGTGCGGCCAAGCCGCTGCACCCCTCTAGGGGTGCTGCCGAGCCGCACCCCCCTCCCCTTTTGGGGTACGACCGAGCCGCACCCCCCTTGGGGTGAGGCCACGCCCCGTGCGGATACGGCCAGACCGCCCCCTCCTGCATACGGTCCTGCGGAGTGCCCGGTCGGAACCCAGTTCCCCCTCAGCGGACGCGACTTCCCTTTTTTCCGTACCCGCGCTCGCGCGCGCTTAGAACACTTCTGAGCGCGCTCAGAACACCTCCGCGCTCACGCGCGCTCAGAACGCTTCCCCAGTCGCCTAGATTGCTTCTCCGTCGTTGCGCGCTCAGAATGCTTCTGAGCGCGCTCCGCTCACTTTTTGTCTTTCTGACTTCTCACATTTTGTCTTTTTAGCGTGCTCACATTTTGTCTTTTCATCATGCTCACTTTTTATTTTTCCAGTTTCTCAGATTACAGGAACAACTTGTCGCCTTTTTCGCCTCCAACAAAACTGCCTGAACTGCCCGAAGGGCAAGATGGTCATTTACGAAAAATGGCGATCCGTGTGCCCCGAACCAGAAAATATGATTCGTCCGCCAGGTATTTATGGAAGTTACAACAGCGAAATTACCTGACTACCCCCGACCAAAGCTATAAAAGGAGCCCCAGGGCTTCATTTGGGAGGACCTGGCCTTCAGTACCCGGGAGAGCTCCTTGCAGACTTTTGCGGAATTCTCCTTCGGCGCTTGAAGATTTCCTTCGCGGACTTGAAGATTTCCTTCGTCCCGAAAGGCGACACCGCTTCTCACTTTTGTTCTCCGGAGCCTTCTCACTTTTGTTCTCCGGAGCCTTCTCACTTTTGTTCTCCGGAGCCTTCTCACTTTTGTTCTCCGGAGCCTTCTCACTTTTGTTCTCCAACATTCTCAGAAGGAGAAATACTTAGTTTACCGAGAGGTGGCCTGTCACCCTCGGATCTCTCTCCCTCTCTCTGTTATTGTAACGAGCAGCGGCCTGTCGCGCTCGAGTTCTAAGTACCAGATTGTAACCCCCAGAAGATAGTGAAGTTTGGTCGGCACAGCTCCGGCCGCGTGGTTTTTTACCCTTTCCGGGTTTTCCACGTTAAAAAGTCTCAGTGTATTCAACGAATCTCAAATTGACTGTTTGCGCGCTTGGTTCGCTCCCGAGCTAAGGTGGTTCAAGTAAACTGGTCTACCAAGAGCCCTAAGCGACCCGCAACAAGTAGGAAGGGTGTGGACCATTTAATTTTAAATTTAATGTGTTTTATGTTCTAAGCGCAGATGTCTAATCTTGTTGTGATGTTATTTTTGTACAGATATGCTCGTTGCACGCGCTCGGTGTTTATCGGTAATTATTCTAATTTTTTGTTATTTTCTAGCATTAGTTGTGTTTGTACTAGGTGCTTGATATTGTTATTAATGTTTTAGGGTATTGCAGTTTCTCCGGTGTACCACGCGCGTTTGGCGATGTTTCGTGCAAGATATTATATTGAAGGAGAATCGGATACCGATCTGGTCCAAGTGGCCGGAAAAAGGAAGAGCCCAAGAATTAGGCGCCGAAGAAGGCAAGAAGGACGAGCCCGTGAAAAAGAATGAGATTAATTTTCATGAGCAAATTGTTTATTATAGATTTTTTCTATGCATTAAGTTTAATAAAGATAAGTGTTCTATTAATTTGTATTGAGAGGTTTGGGCTATCTCCAACTTTATTCTTTTTACTATTAATAAAAAAGTTTTTTCACTGAGATTCTTTTACAAAATAGATATTATAACTATTAATGTTTTTTCATTGATTAGCATGCCGTATCAAAGAATTAATAAAATATAATATGTTATGATTTTAGCAAAAATAACAATTGTTTAATTCATGTACAAGACGTATTTTTAAAAATTCGGTATAGTTACGATCAGGGCGACAATACGTCATGTGCGTGCATTTTTAGAAAAAATGTTCAACACGAAAGTTATATATCTCGACGAGATCTATAATTTTTGTGTTGAACACTTTTCCTAAAAATGCATGTACAAGACATATTTTCAAAAGTCGAGTAATAACTCGTAAAAAATTGGTGTGCGAATAGTCAAAACTGGTGTGCTTATAACAATTGCCTTGTTTTATAGTGTCTGCGATATGTAATATGCTATGACTCATGTAATATATTATTATTTTTGATCTCATCGATTAGTTCACAGGCCGAGTTTTTAAAACCTTAGACTTTTGTTTAACATAGGCGATTGTTATCTACACTACAGTTTTGGCTATTCGCACTCTTTTTGTATGCGTTATTACTCGCCTTTTAGAATTACGTCTTGTCCGTGCATTTTTGGGAAAAATGGTCAACACGAAAGTTGTAGATCTCGATGAGATCTACAACTATAGTGTTGAACACGTTTCCTAAAAAATGCACGCACAAGACGTATTGTCGACCCGATTGAAACATGTGCGTTACTATAGCGAATTTTTGGAAATACCTCTTGTACATGCATTTTTAGGAAACCTGTTCAACACTAAAGTTGTAGATCTTGACGAAATCTATAACTTTTGTGTTTAACACTTTTCCTAAAAATATATGTACAAAGCATATTTCGAAAAGACGTGTAATAACTCGTAAAAAAAGTGCGGATAGCCAAAACTACAATCCCATTAAAATAAGGGTAGGATGGATAAGTAAAGGGATTGTACTGACTCAGCCTTTACTTCATGCGACCACCCCGCATGCAACTGGAAAGAAACAAACGCCCGTCACCAATCACACGGCTGCAATTTCGCCCCTATAAATTTGCGAATCCGTCTCGCATACGAATTCCTTCGCATAAAACAAACCGCCCCACCGACGTTTTTTCCCCGCCGCCCCAATAATCAAGTTCTTAAAAATATAAACAACTTATCGCTCTCTTCTACCCACCGGAAAAGTTTAGGGCTCCTCGCGACGGAGGAGGAGAGCGATGATGGAGCTCTTCGTCCTATGCTGCGCAGGCGTTGTGGTGCTCCTCCACGGCGCCAATTTCTTCTTCAACGGTCTATCGCGTCACATCGGCTTCCGATCCCTGAGGTGGCCCGTCGTCTTCCCCCTTTTTTCGTTTTTTCCGCTTTCCCCCGTTCTATTTGAGCAGATTGGTTTTGATTCTTCGATTTTCTTTAGTTTTCTTACCCGGGATAGTGATTTGGTGTTTGCAGCTTCCTCGGAGTTGTCGGATGATGGGAGAATGAAGGGATGCGAGCTGCAAAATTGTCAGTGTATATTAATTGAATCCAGTAGGCCATTTCGTCAATGATTGTTGATCCTTTAAATTTAGAGACTATTCTACTGGAAATGTGATTAGAATGTTTATGCCGATTTCTAGTCCTATTTGATCTTCTCCTTCCTTCTCACTTATGATCAGTATCGGTTTGATGCAGAACAAATTCTGAAAGGATATAATCTCCATATGCCTTATGGGATTAAGCTTGATTTTGATCATCCAGTTTATTTGTCGATAATCTGGATAAGTTTTCCGGACGATGTATGGATGTTCGATCCATTTTCTTCTTGTTTTTTTGTCGATCACAGGAGATTTCCCTTCGAAGGTAAAAGATTGAAGTTGGTGATCTTTTGCTTTCTCGGTGTTGCTTGCTAAGGATTTTGATTTGAAGATGAATTTGATTTTGGATTTGATCGATCTTTTGATGTTCTTTGATTAACTTCTTCTACGTTCGAGTGAGTGACGAGAATAATGAAAAAGAAAAGAAAGAAAGTTAGAGAAGATATATATGTTTGCAAGTACCTATGAAGCATTTGTAGTTGCGGCCTTGGCGCATCCGTTGAGGTGTTGCCGTGTGATCTTGAGGTCACGGGTTCGAGTTCTGGAAGCAGTCTCTTGCTAAAATGCTGGGTAAGATTTGCCTACATTTCACTATTGTGGTGCTTACCCATTCTCAGACCCTCGTTGTGCGCGGGGATGCTTAGTGCACCGGGCTATTTTTTATAGCTTAAATAATGCCTAAAAATGATATATATATATATATATATATCTTTACCATATATAAAGAAATATCAAACTCATGAATTTTAAAGCCGTTGAAATGATTACGGCCGTTGAATCTGGCATGATATTTCGTCAGCTGTCGGATCAAACCGCTCTCTCTCTCTCTCTCCACTTTTTCATAAGTCTCCTAAACCTACTAGGGGGTGACCTAAAACTATGAATGTGTAGAGTACCATACAACATGAAATTACGATTTTATCCCTAAATTTATTGAAAAATGAGTGTCATATAACCCATTTTTTAATCTCAAAAAATTTGTCAAATGTGAGATTTGAACCCAGGTTTTCATTATGTCAAGCAAAGATGACAACCATCATACCATATGTTTTTTGTTAAACAAAATTGAATTGAGTTTTATATATACGTATATAAATATAGATCGCCCCCGCCGAAAGTCACCACCCCTTCCGAATGTCGCCCCCCTGAATGCCGCCGCCCCTGCCGATTGTCACCCCCGCCGTATGTCGCCGCCCCTTCCGAATGTCGCCCACGTCGAATGTCGCCACCCCTGTCACTCGTGTGTATATATATATATATATTTATTTATTTATTATGATCTCAAGAAAGACATGTGAAAGAAGAAATGTTAGATTAGGGAAGCGTATTATTGTGCGTCCGACGCACACAGAAGTGTGTGCTAGAGTAAATTCAGCCGTAAAATTGGTAATCCAACGGTTAAAATCAAATTGGAAATTATAGCTATAATGCAAAATATAACTATAATTTTTAGATTGATTTTCAATTAACGATTTTTATGGCCGGATTTTCCCTAGCACGCATTTCTTTGTGCGTCGGATGTACCGAAAATTGGATCTAGATTAAGGCTCTGTTTGGCGCAGTGGTGACGGCCGTGAATGCGGTGGTTATGAACCGTCGTTCGTGAACGTCCGACCTCGTCTAAGGAACTTCATCTACTTTTATGTTCAAAATTAGTTTACTTTTCTTGGTGGTGGTCATAAGCTATTAACATGCCAAACATTCCATCAAGGTGACTTTTTTGTCCAAACTCAACGGAGCAAAAACGACGTGTCAAGCGGAGCCTTAAACCCTCTTTACAAAAATGCATCACAATATTAGCATTTATGCCTTAGGCTCCGTTTGGCGGGGCATTTTTGCTCGATGAGTTTAGACAAAAATATCACCATCATAGATTGCATCATTAGTTTATTTATTTAAAAATATCCTAACATTTCGTTAACTAAGAGTCCTTTTGTTTCGGCATTTTTGCTCCCTTTCCATTGGTGGAAAAATGTCACAGCTAAAAAAAATGTTTGGTAACCCTCTAATTCCCGTCATTACTCCAAAACACGGTCACTACCCTCGATTTTCCACCGCTCCATTGTCACCGCAAAAACAAACAGACCATAAATAAAGAGCATTGTTAATAGCACACCTCATCTCGCTAATAGCAACCCAGCGATAGTAGCACCTCACAAAATTCTATTCCACACATATTGGCTATTAGCACACCACCCAAAAATTAAAAAAAAAAATATATTTGTCATACTTTTCAAAACACTACCAAAAACACATCCACATTAAATAGCATGGAGAAAAGTTACATCATACTATATCTCCTACAATTGGATCGAAAGTATAGATCAAAACTCCACAAAATCTTCAAAAATCCATGTTGAAGCAACCTACAAAAAAATAAATATACTATTAGCCTCTCCAAATATATTATGTATGCTAGTAAGCCAAAGCTAAATGGAAATTAAACAAGTCATTGTTGTTCATTACCTTTCATAACATTCTTGGTATTCATGGATCAGATACGTTGATAGTTTGCTTCATAACATTCTTGGTAGCATGAACTCTAATACGTGAGATATATGGCAAGTCCCATGTCTCGGCTATAGCACTATGATATCTTGTCCATACAGAATAAACAGGGGGAAGCGGACAATCCTCGCGCATAAGCAAGCAAATGAAATGATTCTCATCAACAAAGCCAATGAAAACAATCTTATGGTCATCCATGCGTTCGGAATGTAAAGGAAGAAATGTAATTGACTGATATTTTGAATAATGAACCACAACAATGTTATAGCATGATGCGATGACTAAGCCCATGTCTGGCATCGACATCCATTTGTCTAATGGCGCAGGAGCTACCTTACAATCCAGAGAATCCAATAACTCTTGTAGTCTTGATTTTCCATAAATGTGTGTATATCGATTCTCATTACATGTCATTTCTTTTGTTAGGTCAAGGCGCACCTGCAACCAATTTTCACCCATATGCATAGCATCACTAATAACTCGATAACCACAATGGCCATCCCCCGCCACGTTGATAGCATCAACTATGTGACTTGCAATGTAAGAAGGCATTTGTTTACGAATAGAGGTAACAAATCTACTAACGGATTGAACTTTATGTGCTAATGTCTTTCGTTCCATCTCTAACTTTTTCTGTTCACCAATAAGAACATGTTCAAAAAGAGATGGGTCTCTTTTCGTTGATTTGTAGTCCTCTTTGCATTTATTTGAACTACCTTTTGGCCGACCTTTTAATCTCTTGGGCATCACTGGTTCCAATGTTTGGCTTGTTGTTGGATCCAATATCTCACGCAGCTTCTTCTTCATTTCTTGCCGTTGTAAATCGGAAATATTTTCATATTTGTGAAGTATGCCATCCAACTCAAGGTGTATATCAGGTGCTTGTTTACTTTCTTTCTTGACATGCACAGTTTTTGGAGCCGCACTAGTTTGATTCAATGTAAGTTGTTTCCAATGTTTATGGATCATCCATAAAGGAAATGCAGTTGATTGCTTCATGTAATTCAACAACTCATGAGAACAAGGTAAACCCATAGTAGTAAACACTCTTTTGTATCAACACCACCACTTTTAGCTACTTCTTCCTCCTTTTTAATTATCTCTAACGCAAAAATAGAAATAGAACCAAGCAACTCAAAATAAAGTGATCCTCTATAACCTGTGTTGGCTTGCATCGCACTTTGACCAAAAGACCTTTTAATTTCCGTATGTTGTAGTTCAAGCATTTGATCAAATGATTTCCAAACAGAAGTTAAGTTGCAAATAGATACTTCTAAAAATCTTTTGAGTTGGCTATGGCCACTCTCCACACGATTAGTTGTGGAATTTCCCAAATGCAAATATTTATCTATCCATGCAGAAATGAAATACTCCTTGTAAGGCTATATCCAAGTAGTGACAACATACTTGATAACATTTGGATACTTCTCCGAATAAATACTTAACATTGAGTTAAATCTCTCTTGAAATACATGCAATGTTGGAGAGTTAACTAATTGGTGCCAAATGATTAAGAACTCTTCACAGTCTTTGCCTTGTTTAAAATACTTTTTGCAATGTGCTAATATATTCCTGCTTATATGCACCTGACATAATATGATTGCTGAAGTTGGAAACACCACCTTGATGGCATTTATCAATGCTATTTCACGATCAACTACAAGTACACCCGGTAGAGTACCTTGTTTTAAATTGCTCTTAAAACACTGTAGTGCCCAAACATAACTCGCTTCTGTTTCGTTAGACATAAATGCAAAAGCAGAGAAAAAACTCAAACTTGTAGAAGTGACCCCAACAATGGAAAGTAATGGTAATCGATATCGATTTGTCTTGTACGTACAGTCCATGATAAAAACATCCGTGAACATATTACTTAGTTGCACAGAGGTAGGATGAGCAAAGTACAAGCTTTCTAAGTTACTATTGAAGTTAACTTTGTTGTAACTTATATATCCAGATTCATCGATAGCTTTGTATAAAAACTGAATAGGGGTACTTCCAGCTAGCTCTTTCTTATACAACTTGAACTTTTCATTATAAATAGTTTGCATCACGGTGGAGTTGGTGGCATCTCTTTTCTTGATAGTACTTAAGATTTTTCTAGGTTTAACACCCGTGACATACATCTCTTCTACAATCTTTTGCTCACCTTCATTCAATCGTCCGGCATACGAATGCGCCTCTAAATGAACAAACTCATGATTATGAATCCCATTTTTAAGTTTAACTTTCCAATCATCTGAACAAGGTTCTTTTTGACCAAGAATTGAGAATGGACAACCACACCTCTTTGTGCTACTCTTTCTTAAATTCCTCTTAACCCATCCTTTCCTCTGATTGTCATGTTGAAAACCGGCCCTATCACAACCAAGAAATACTCTAGGCCTTGATCTATCTGCTATTTTATCGGCTCTTTGAATTGTCACCACAAATCCCAAACCTCTCCCAGTATTGCGGGTCCATTCAATTAAGTCGTCTTTACTTGGAAATAACAAATTCGTTACAAAATGAGATGACACATCTAATTGGACCGTTTTAGGTTGCTCGCCCATAGTGAGCAACTTGGGAGATTCCATAATATCAAATCAATATACCTATGATCAATCGCACAATAAATAACTTGCTATAAGAACAAACAAACACAAGTAATGGAGAAATCAAGATTATGATCCAAACCCATAGCATACCTTAGAAAGCCAAATGGAGGAGAATCAGAGGAGATCCAGATGCTGTGATTTCAAAGGAGAAAGGGAACTGGAAATCAGAGGAGAAAGGGAACTAGCGGAACTGGCATCGTCGGTGACATTACCTGCTCCAAATCAGCGACCTGAATAAAATGGGGGAAGAAATAACAAGTTAACAAACCCACATCTGGAAACGGGGAAGAAAACGGGGAAGAAGACGGGGAAGAAGAGGGTGCGACAGTACCTGCGACGGGGAAGAAGACGGGATCGACGGGGAAGAAGACGCGAAATACTCCTGCGCAAATACTCCCGCCGCCGACACTACTCCCCTATCGCAAAACCTCCCGCCGCCGGCGACCTGCGTGAGAGAAACGAGGAAGATATCGCGCGATGAGGAGCGACGGGGAAGAAGAGGCCACCGAACCCTAACCTGCTGCGCCTTCTGCTTTCACGGGAAAAAAAAGAGAGGGGTGCGATTATACCTGAACAGTTGGATGTTTATTTGGTATTTGAGCGTGTGCTAATAACACAATGGGGTGTGCTATTAACAATGCTCTAAATAAAATACCATCAACATGAGTATAAATATTAAGTCAATCATTATTTCTTTTTCCGATAAAAATAGAGACAGCGCGAGGATGGCTTAACGAAATCATTAACAATGAGAAAAGAACTTACCTCCCGTATATTTGAAATATACTGGTAAGATCTGAGCCGTTCGATCAGCCGAAAAGACAGCCGGGAAAAAAATTTGCTCCAAATTTCCAGTCGGACTTTAACAAAGCCCCAAATTGCTCTAAATTTTCGGTCGTATCTCACACAAATCAAATATGCGGGATGTATAAGCAAAAATTTCTCCACTCTATCAAACCAAGCGTGTGGGGGGCTTTCTTCAAACTTATGAAGTCTTTTTCGATTTAAAAACAAACTATTTATTTTGAATATTAATGACATGTTGTCTTTGCATAGTTAGCTTAAAGAAAAATCAAATCGTGTTCGGAAAATATTTAAGATCACAATTATTACAAATATGCAAATGATTCCTAATATCGACTTAACACGAGAGGAGAAGCGGCACAGAAATAAAAAAAATAGCGGAAAATTGAGCGAAAGAAATGACGTCGTGAATGGTAGACGTGAATTTGTAGGCGTCGAGGGCGGTGTCTAGTTTTTAAGTGGTGGAGAATGTTGAGCTTAAGGGTGCGTTTGACGCCACGTTTTTGCCACAACGGTTAGGACCGCCATAAAATATGTGTTTGGCACGACAACGGTTATGACCGTCATCACCAAAGAAAAACTAATTTTGAACATGAAAGTGATTGGAGTCCTTGGGTGAGGTCAAATCTTCACGAACGACAGTTCATAACTACCGCGTTAACCACCGGCACGAGCCTAAACCCGTGGGAGAAGCCAAGAACATGGTGCAAAAGCACAATTCCAAGATTACAAACTATAGTTAGCTTAGACTGGATTATTACAAGAAAAAAAATTCCGACAAAATTGTCTTTCTTCCCATTTTACTCCGATTGTTTTTTTCTTTTTTACAATAAAACAACAACAACACTCAAGTCATTATCCCACCATAGTGGGGTCGGCTATATGGATCATTTGTCTCCATTGCACTCTATCTTTAATCATAGTCTCACTGATGCCTAAATACATCGTATCTTATTTTTTCTTTTTGCAATAAAAAGGTAAAATGATTGAAGAAGAAATCAATTAATTATTATTATTATTTTCATTTGAGTATTTGACTCATATTTAATAAATATGTCAATCATATCACTTTTTTAATATTAGTTTATGTGATTATTTAATGTGTTATATAATTATAATTAATTTATAAACAAAATAAGTATATTTTAATTAATAACACATTACAGAGTAAAATGAAATAGAATTAAACTTGCATATGCCTTGACAATCATAGTACAGAGTCTATGATCGTCTCATGTTTAGGGGTCAGCGAAACAGAATTTTTCGCGGGCCTTGACGGTGATTGTAGTGTCACTGTAAGAGCACGGGGGAATCCCGCATAGGCACGTACGACTAGTTGCTGAGCTTATCTCCGCTGAGCTTTCAATCTAACAAACAAATGCAAATGAGCGTTGTTATTGGTACCCCACAAATGACTATTTGTAAGTCATGGATGTTTATAAACCCCAAAATTATATGTGTATTTCAACATACTATTCGTAGACCGATGTATGAAAAATCTAAACAAGCAAGAGTTGTAATGAATGATGTTAAGGACAACTTGTAAAACAAGAAAAAATTTAACAAAAAACAAGCTTATGAACTTCATGAATCTAATAACAAATGCAAAGGGGAGTTATTATTGTTACCCAACAAATGACTATTTGTAACACCTACAACAACTTGTAAAACAAGAAAAGATTTAACAAAAAACAAGCTTATGAACTTCATGAATCTAATAAACAAATGCAAAGGGGAGTTATTATTGTTACCCAACAAATGACTATTTGTAAAGCATGGATGTTTGTAGACCCAGTATTATATTCGTATTCAAACATACTATTCGTAGACCAATATATGAAAAATTCTAAACAAGCAAGAGCTCTAATGAATGATGTTAAGGGCTACCAAATGAACCCCCCTTGTATCAAGCAAGAGCTACGACAAATCAACGAGCCATCGATCTACAACTTGTAGCCAAAGCCAACCGGGATCTACATAATTTTACCTTACAAAAACTCAACAGGAATCTACAGTAATTGGGAACACAGAGGCAGGATGTTGGATGGTGGTTGGAAACACAAGTCGCCGTTCTCTAGGAACAATTGTCGGAGATTCCAAGCTCTTGGCTATCACGAATCCGTCAACGACGGGTTGGATGGGAGGAGAGGTCGAGCTCACTGTAAATGGGGATCTTGGTTATGAATTGAGTGGTGGAACCGGAGCTCCTAGCACCGGGTTCCCAAACACAAGTCACGCGGCCAGAGATGCGACGCCGGCGGACGGTGACATCATCTGGACTCGCGCGGGGGTCCAGGTCGGGGAAGAGATGGTCGGGCGAACGGAATGGGGGAGGAGGGTCTGCGATTATTAAGTCTAGAAGGCCTCTAAAATGGGAAAACTTATTTATTTATGGATTTGAATAGCCATTTGTGGGGGGTACCAATAGCAGAGACCCGAAGTTTTCTCTTGTGAGCCCCTAGTTGTAATTTCCGCCAAGATCTTGGGTCTCTCCCCATTCACAATCTTTTCTAGGACCCTGATTTAGGGTTAGGATCATTCGTATTTTTGACACATGGAAGGAGCGTCAATACAAAAGTCAGCGTTACAGCTTGACATCAGCTCGGAGGTGCGGAATGCCAATAGGGAGGCCCGCTCGACTCGAAACGTGACCTTATAAAATCAAGAATTATCTATCTGCTTGGAAATGACACACTCTTCCCCTTCTTTCTGGTAGGTTATATTTACTAGAAATGGAGAAGAATTAATAAGAAAATATCCAAATTTGATTGCGACAATTTCGAACATAAGTAATAAAGTGATGAGAAAGTATATCTCCACAGAGATTCTATATTGACCTGTGATATAGTTGAATAAAACTTATCTAGATGATCGATTGATTTGAGTTTAATTGTTTTTAAAAGAAAATGATAAAATAAATAACTATTGATTTACTACGAAATATTAAAACCAGATAATCAAATTTAAGATTAAAAACTTATAAGATTTTAGGGTGAGCTTTTCATTGCTTGAATATAAATTAGGATTAATCATTGAGCGAAGTGAAATAATTTTATAAGGAATTTTGTATAATTGATGACGAGATTTTCTAAGCATGTCGAAACTCATTGGTCCGGGCGAATCGATTATAATTTCTTAGCAGACGACAAATTGTGGACCGAACATGTCTAGAATGATGGCGAAAGCTTTAATGCACTACGAAAAGTACTAACTACCTTCAATATTTAGAATGCATCTACCGCATAGACGTGACTCGTAGGTATTTAAATTTTCAACGATATTAACGAGATTCATAAATCAATTGATTCATGATCTGTTATCAACGATTACACACGAAACTAGAGGAGTTGTCAACGAAACTAGAGTACACATTAGACACAAATAACAATCAAATCATATAAAGTATTATTAAAATTTAACTCATTCACTCATAAAAATCCAAGTATTAATTCAGATGACTACACAATCACTCTCATTGTTGGGCAAACCACATAAAAATTTGGAAAAAAAAAAGAAATTGCATGATTTCAAATAAAAAGTTTACAAAAATAAAAATAAAAATGCAAATACTACGAGAGTAAAATATTCATTAGTCATACTCTAATTCAGACTTCAAAATATTCTTCCTTCGATCTTTTGGACATTTAAAAACATTTTCTCCTATCATTTTAATTAATTAGTATTTATTTTATTATTTAGCTTCATTATTTATCTTGAGGTCACGGGTTCGAGTCCCGAAAGCAGCCTCTTGAAAAAAATGTATGGTAAGATTTGCCTAAATTTCACCTGGGCGGTGGGACCCTTCCCCGGACCCTCGCTGAGCGGGGATGCTTTGCGCATTGGGCTGCCCTTTTTATTACTTATTTTATATTTTTATTATAAAAGTTTCATTTACCCCTTATCTTAGGGAGATGTCAAGCTAAACAGGACTAAGAATTGAACTCATTTTGAGATCCCTAAATCGGTCCAACCATCAATGTAAGAAACCTGAATCTTACATAAAAAAATAGTTGTTAAAGGCACCACAGTTTTGACTAGTCGCACACAATTTTTATAATTTAACCTTAAAATTACTCCTCAAAAAATACTGGTCACACTGCACTAATTCGCACTAATTTGCACCCAATTCACACTAATTCGCAGTAATTTGCACCCAATTCTTAATTTAACCTTAAAATTACTCCCCAAAAAATACTAGTCACACCGCACTAATTTGCTCCTCTAGTACCGGCTCCAACAGAGGGTGTTTCACCACCGCCGGCGAGCGGTGGCCGCTGCGGAAGAACGAGCTTCTTTAATTTCCCACCATCATTTCCGGATTTTTTTGTTTCGATTTCTTCAATTCCTAGTAAATTCCGCTCCTCTCAGTCTATCTTCCGACATCCATCTGTTGAACTTTGATTCATTTTTCCCGTGTATGTCGGTCGGTCATCTTTGGTTTCAGACCTCGAGCTTAATGTCCTATCTCTACCATTCATTTTATGTTCATGCAACAATTGAATGGTGCAAATTCCGCCATTTTTATTTCTCACTGTCACCTCTATACTGGATTTGTTTCTTGATTTTTTAAGATTTTGCTTTGCCGATTTCTAGGTCGGGATGGTCTTTCTAATGCCTCTTCGTGGGTAGAGTTCTGTATCGACGTCGAGTCTCCTCTTTGATCTTCTCTTCCATGCTTTGCTCTACCTCTTCCTCGAGCTCCATCTGTATTATTTTTTTTTCTTCAAAGACCTGTCTTGGTGGGGAGGGGTGGGGGGGGGGGGGGGATATTTGTACCAATAAACAAGAGATAAACTTAAAATTCATGTGCTTTAACAAAATTGCGGTGCAAGTAACAAATATAGGTAGGTGCCTTTAAGAATTTCAAAAAAGTGCGGTGTCTTTAACAAAACGGTGCGACTAGCCAAAATTGCGATGCTTTAGCACCTCGCAAAAAAATATCTTCACCACTCAGCCAAATGGTACTTCTACCACAAGACTAAGCTCTGTGGGTGAACAAGTCAACCCTAAAGGCGAAAGCAAGTCAACACAAAAAACAAAGCTACAAAAGATTATTTAGTGGGATGATTACAACAATCGTCCAAGCTCTTATTAAAGGTAATGCTACAAACAAATCACCCATAAGTTTTTGTATAGCAGCCCCCACAAAAAATTCGGGACCAATAGAAATGTAGGGTTGCATGGGCCCCATGGTGCACATGTTTAATGTGTACTGCAGGGCCCACCAACTTCTACGCAACCCTGCATTTCAATTGGTCCCGGACACGGGTCATGAATGATATGAAATTTAAAGATTATTTTGATAATGACTACTTCGATGATATTTGATCTATTTTTTGTTATTCAATTAAAAATGAATAATAAATAGAGTGATTCCAATAACAATTTTTTGCGCGCACGCATAAAATCTTAAAATAAACAGAGTGATTCTAATAAGAACTTTTTGTAAGTTTGTGAGGAATGGTAATAAGGCAAAATTACAATAGAAAAAAAAATCTGAAAGCTCGCGTAACTTTTTATCCTTAAATTATTGGTTAAATATTTGATTTTGCGGATAGAGGATATTTAATTCAAATAAATTGATAGATATTTGATTTGTGGATAGAGAATTTTACTCTTCGTATAACAATTCTCTTTAATCATATAATTTTAGGAGTTTTGAATATACTTTATGCATAAATTTATTAGCATGCAAGAGGAGAATAAGGACCTCCATGAAAAAAGGTGTATTAGGCATACAATTATTGACATGTGCAGAGGCCAAAGACCCTACAATGAAGGGGCGCATCCACTACAACATCGAAAAGCTTGTCGATTCTAGTGCACTTAATATAGATCACGAGAATCTCCACAAACAATCAATTGGTCTTACCTTCGATTCATATGTTCTAACATATTCAATTCAAAAATTAATAGCATTAGCAAAGAAATTGATTAGATTTAAGGTAATACCAATGAAAGTTTGAAAAAAAGAACTTTTGAATATCAAGTTTAGCACTCTAACAAGCACTCAGGACTAGGGGTGTTCACGAACCGAATCGAATAGCTCTTCAATCGAATCCAAATTTGACATAGAATGCAAAGATTCGGATTCGTTCTAATATTCAATGTCGGAATTGTCATGAAATATTGGATTCAAATTTGAGTTCGAATTCTGATTCAAGCATGGATTTGAATTTTATAATATTTAATTATATATAATGTTCTAATATAATTATATATAATATTTAATTACATATATAAATTTTATTTAATACATGTTCTACTATTCGTGAACTATTCGTGATTCCTTCGAACAAGAATAAATTTTTTCGGATTCGAATTAAAAAAATACAAATTTTAATTGAATCTTCACGAATTGAATCCTAAATTATTCACGAACTATACTATTTATGAACAGCCCTACTTGAGACAGATGATGCGAAAAAATGATAATTCATGAAACCGACCCCAAAAATAAAATTTTGATTTGGTTCATAAGAAATAGGTAATAATACCATGAAACATTTAAAAGAGAAAAAGTATAACAAGGACACATGATCTTCCCAACTGAAACCCCATACCCTAGGTGTGACCAACAAACCCAAACTGAACTCCTCTAGAGTCTTAGAAAAATTTTGTCAAGTAATTTGTTGATCAAACTTTGACAGCAGTTTTAGATTTGAAAATTTAATACAGACCTGAAGAAAGAAAAAAATCTACATACCATGATGAATATGCTAACTGCTGGAAACAGGAACCATCTCATACATCCCAGGGCTTTTCCTTCTCCGGCAAAAGATCGATCTGCCGGAAAACCGCTGCTGAATGTATATAATTACGGCGAACAGAACGCCTGCGCACGGAATTATAATATCCCACGCGAGAGAATAGAGGTCGCCGTTAGGCCTAGCGTAGATGTAAGAGGAATCGAGATGAGGGACATAGTGGCTTGATCGGTAGGCATCGTACGCGTGAGGAAGCGCGCGAAGAATAGTCGTTCCGACGTAGAAAGGAAGAGCGAGAGATCGCTCTTTTGAATCACATAATGAGTTGAGAATCAGTTGAGGAAATAAAAATCCATCAAGTATCAATCCAGCATAAGATTGCATGTCCTCCCAGTGAGAGTGAGGAGCTTCAGCAAATAGATGTGGCACATGATGGAGAACTTTCTGAGGTCTCCGGTGAACGAACCAAGCAAGAAAGCCTCCAGCAATGCATATAACCAGGCACAATTTGATGGTTTTTCGCTCCGCAAGCCACAAACTCGTTCTCCGCTCATCACCCGATCTCGCCGACCACACAATTTGAAGCAAGCGGAAATGGAACAAGAAAGCCGCCATTGTCATCAGTCTCACCACCACCTCGTTGGCCTCCGGCCAACCACCACCTCCGCCCGGCAGCACATTCTGTTTTTTATGATTTCCGGAGAATGCCTCGAAGTTGAGCACCAAGATGATCATGTGACCTAAAGTGAGGACAACAAGCATGGTGATGGAAATCGAAGGAAGAACACCAGGGTGCTTGCTGGCATGGAGAAGTTGGAGACCTGCGAAAATGCACGAGAATGTTAGGGATATAAGGACCATGACGATCTCGATGTCCGTCCTCCAAATCGATTGGTCAACCTGCCCCCTATACATCACATGAGAGGAGATTTCGAGGGGATCGAAAAAGAGCGGATCCGCCTTATCTCTCGTGCTTCTAATCGTGCCATTTAGATTCTCTCCCGGTGCAGGATTCAGAGGAGGAATCTGTATATTGATGAGAATGTCACAGTCCTTCGAATCGAGATCGTTTCCATGTTTAACGAACGAGGAAGAAGAACGGCAGCCAACCATGCAGATCATCCCTGTTTTAGTATTGTAAATCCCTTCAGCTGATATATCCAGTGCTTCAGAACTTGTGGAAGATGCATTTAGATCATAAGAATGTCTTAAATTGTAGCTTAGATTCCAAATTCGCTGGTCTTTTGCCATTAATTCTGGGAGGTCCATTGAAGGATAGTGATAGAGCGTCTCTCCGAGAGCTACTGGATTAGCAAAGCCGCTTCCTTGATTTCCCCCGGGCGTTCTTATGAGCAAATAGAACATGAAATCTTGATAGTTTCTCGGATCGGGGTACCTCTTCTTCGCGTATTTTTTATCATCACCATCAATCTTGTCTATGCAAGATTTCCTCACAGAATCCATCTTTGTATACTTGTATCTCAAGCCATGATCACTATTGTATCCAAAGCTATGGAAAGGAACAGCGGCGAAGTATCCATGACTTGTTTCGTTCAGGATACTCCATATTCGCCCCACGATGCTGCTCCTTTTCTCGATCGTCAGGACTGTCGGGAACGCTAGGGTTATTCCAATGGTGCATTCATCCACAGGATTATCAGTCTGAGAATCAGTGACTGTTTTGATGCGGCAAGCAAGAAGACAGAGTTGGTTCTTAGTAAGATCCCAGATTCCCTCAGTAACCATGGCCGACCCAGGCTCTAACATCATCATAGATAGGAGGCCACTGTTGTTGGAAAGGGATATGAGCGCTCTAAATCTTCCAACCTCATCACAATCAATGGAATTGAATTTCAAAGATTCCGGCTGGAAACCTAAACTATTAGATAAAGGGGCACAATTCTGATTGGAGCAGCCGCTCCGGGGATGCTCCAATTTCAGCATCGTCCTGAGAAGGTTACTGGAAGCATCGCAAATTGATTGACTCCGGTCAAAAAAATTTATAGATTGATCCGCCGGATCATGCAAGACGGAGCAGGAACTCTGAGCCTGGGGGATCTTCGTGTATTCGTATTTCCTCTGGGAGTAGGCCTGGAGGGTGATCGGAGAGAAGTAATTTGGGCTGCCTACCAATTCTAAGCTCTCGAGATTTCCGATTACGACGCTGGAGGTGATGTTGGAAATACTAGGGTATTTGAGCTTGAGGACGGCGGAAAGTTCGAGATTAATACCTTGTTTGGAACGCCCGGTGCCGGCTCCGACCATGCATAGTTTGCCGGTTTCCTCGGACCAGAATCCGGAGAGATCAAACCTCAGGCTTCTCCGCCGGTTGAAGGTCTGAGGAATCCATGGATGAACGAGGCGCAGCGAGCGACCGCGGGAGGTTAGGTTCCGGTGAGAGAAGTGGATGCCGCCCCCTCGAAATATTAGGGTTCCGACAACCTGGAGAGTACCAGGGGTCTGGGTGTGCAGTACTGATCGGCTGTAGAAAGTGAAGGATCTAGGGATTGGGAAGTCAATGCTGGAATCCTGGCGCAGGAAGGGATCCCCGCCGACGAAATAGCCACTGGAGAGGCGAAATGAGCCACCGGAGTCATCACGTACAGCGGAAGGGGTAGATGCCGAGACGATGGAGCCGCAAAGGTCGGCGTAGGAGATATCGGCGGAGGAAGAGTGAGACGGGCGGGCTGCGAGGAAGAGTAGGAGGAGAAGAAAGAGATGGATCAATTGCTGATGGTCATGGGAGGGGATTAAAACGCTAACTGTAACCCTAGAATTGGAGATGGGGCGACTCGCCGGAGAAGGAAGCGACGGCGAGGTGGACGGCAGAACAGCCATTTTTAGATGTTGCTCGCCTCTTTCTTCGTATGCGAGACTTTTATCCTTCACCGCCGGCCCCACCCATGCTCTACGAAGACTGAAGAGGAGACATTTGCCTTCATTGGGTTCGTAAGTTAAAATCTATAATTAATTAATTAAAAAAATCAGTATATATTTGTTTGTGAGAATATAAGCATTTTGTCTTTTAATAAATAGCTTTAAAATTTAATAAATTATTTAAATTAATAATGGTTGAAGAAAGTGAGGTTGTATAAACGTGCAACTTGGATTGGTTCTGCACAGAAATGAAACGATCAATGTTCCTGAAACCTAGAATCATACACAAATAAAAAAATTTGTGTTTTTTTCTATGAGAATTGTTACGGGCACACCTGTTGCGGGTCGCGCACGGCTCTTCCGCAGTCCGGTCTAGATCGACCGTCTTAGCTCGAGAGTTGAGCCGGTGCGCGCAATCAGTTAATGTTGACGGTAATGGACAAGGAGACTTTTACCGTGGAAAACCCCAAGACGGGGTGAAAAACCACGTCGTCGGGGCTGTGCCGGCTGAACTTCACTATCTTCCGTGAGGTTACAATTTTTAGAGAAGGAGAGGGCGACAGGCCGCGCCTCTTTACAGTGTTGAGTGAGAGAGATGTTCGGAGGGTGACAAACCACCTCTCGCGATGCTGAGTAACTTGGGAAAATTCTCTAAGTCCTGGACTCTTCAGTCTCTGGACTGGACTCCTTCAGGATCGCGGCTTCACTTGTGCTCTAAGCTTTGCCTTGGGTGAGAGCCTCGAAGCGCACTGGGAGAGTGCGAACCTTGGGGAAGAGTGCACACGTTGAGGGTGTGCACGCGTTGAAGCGGAGTGTGCACGGTGCTCGCGTCTGCGGAACGGACGATGCTCACTTCCGCCGAACGGAGGAGGCACGTAGGAGGATTTCCCGGTGGTAGGATTCCTGTAGAGAGAGAAAGAGAGAGAGAGAGATTTCCCAGAGAGAGAGTCTGATCCTAAATGAAGACCCCTGGGGTCCTATTTATAGGATTTCGGGGTAGTTATGGTGGTTATGGTGTGCGGATAGCGCTTTTAATTAAATAAGCAATTAAATAAATAGGAAAAATAGAAAGATCGGACGGCCCATACGCGACCCTTCCATGATCGGGCGGTTTGGTAACCGCCAGGCGGTTACCTCGCCGGAGCGGCGGCGCCGGCCACCGCCGGAATCCCAAAAATGGGTGGCGGTGGCGGCGACCCTCTTCCTCGCGGGGAAGAATGGCCGACCGCCGCCCTCCCTCAAGGAGGGAGGGGCGGCCGGCCTCCTCCCTCGAAGAGGGAGGGGCGGCCGGCCTCCTCCCTCGAAGAGGGAGGGGCGGCCGCCACCTTTCAAGGAAGGGGCGGCCGAGGCCGGCCCCCCTCAAGGAGCGGCCAGCCTTCTCCCTCGAAGAGGGAGGAGGCGGCCGGCCCCTTCCAAAGAAGGGGCGGCCGAGGCCGGCCCCCTCAAGGGGGGCGGCGGCCGAGGTCGGCCCCCTCGAGGAAGGGGCGGCCGACCGGGCCGACCCCCTCCAAGGAGGGGGCGGCCGGCCCCCTCCCTCGAAGAGGGAGGGGCGGCCGGCCCCCTCAAGGGGGGCGGCGGCCGAGGCCTGCCCCCTCGAGGAAGGGGCGGCCGGCCCCCTCCCTCGAAGAGGGAGGGGCGGCCGGCCCCCTCAAGGGGGGCGGCGGCCGAGGCCGACCCCCTCCAAGGAGAGGGGGCGGCCGGCCCCCTCGAGGGAGGGGGTGGCCGTGGCCGACCCCCTCCAAGGAGGGGTCGGCCAAGGCCGGCCGACCCACTCGACGGAGGGGGTGGCGGTCGGCGGCCGGCCCCCTCTTTCGAGAGAGGAGGCGGCGGTTAGCCCGGATTGGGCTCGGCGGTTTGCCTCTCGTGAGCGATTACGCGTAGTGGTGGTTACGCCGTAGTGGGTGGTTACGCCGAGTGGCGGTTACGCCGTAGTGGAGTTGACCGTTTGACCGGACATGATGGAGGAAGTGGGGTTAGTGGGGGTTTGGAAAACCGCCCACTAACCACCCTAAACAGGGTTATAAATATGAGTACGCATCAATTGCCCCCCAAGACCTTTGACGGGGAGAACGCTCGGCTTAAGGAGGAGAAGGTCTTTACGGACGCTTGTTTCCATCATGGCGGGATGCGAGGAGATTGCTCGCGAGGTAAGTGAATCCATCGCGGGGATAGGTCGTGGGAGAAGGAGCGGAGCACCCCAAACGAGTGTGGTGAGCGGAGTGCCGCCGGGGTGCAAATGGGCGCGCCCCGGGCTGCCGCTCCCAACAGCGTGCACGGGCGTGTGCGCCCCGGGGGAGGGCGCGCGAGAGCGCGCGCGCCCCGGGGGAGTGCGCGCGGGAGCGCGCGCCCCGGGCGAGCGCGCGCTCCCCGCGCGCCCCTGGCGAGCGCGCGCGCCCCGCGCGCCCCGGGCGGGCGCCCGCGGGCGCGCGCTCGCACTGGGTGACCGGGCGCGCGCGCGCTCGGTTCGAGCGCGCGTGGATGCGCGCTCGTGCTCGCGCGCGCGCGACCGAGCGCGGGTGCACGCGTTCCGGGCGAGCGCGCGGGCGCGCGCTCTCCGAGCGAGCACGCGCGAGTGCGCGGGTGCGCGCGCTCGTGGTGTGCGTGCTCCGGGCGATCCTGCGCGGGTGCGTGTGCTTGCGGTGAACGTGTGTGGGCATGTGAGCGTGCATGCTCGCGGTGAATGCGCGCGGGAGTGTAGGGGCTAACGTTGGCCGATTCTGATCTTATTTTTCTGCTTTATTCTTGCAGGGATCCAAGCGTTGAGGTTCCGGGCGCCCAATGAGAGGTCGCTCTTTTCTGAATGTCGAGGGTATTGCTGTCTGGAGGAAGCGGTACAATATACCCGACGACTTGGAGATCAGGGTGCCGGGGGTCCAAGAGCGGGCCCAAAATCCTCCGTCCGGATGGATGACCATATGCGACTCTTCTTTCCGATCTGGCTTTCGCCTGCCTCCTTGCGAGGAGGTGGTGGAGATTCTGAGGTTCTTTGCGTGTCCGGTCTCTCAGTACACGTCGTTGGGCATGATGCGGGTGATTGGTTTGGCCGCCTTCTTTCGAGAGCACGGGTCCCGGATTTCGTTGGACTTATTCCGCGAGTTGTGCTTTGCGGAATCAGATAGTGGTGGACGCATCGAGGTTCACAGCAACAAGCGCTGGCTCAGGTTTGAAAGTCGCGTTGATCGACGGCATGGGAATACCTTATAAGGATACGTTCGCAATTCCTGGTCTCTTCCCGAGGAATGGAGATCGCTTCCAGGTCGTAGTCGTAGAGTTTCTGGACGAGAGCATGAGTTTGCCCCGGTGCTTGGCTTTATGGACGCGGGTTCGCTATCGAAGGCCCTTTTTCACCTGTCGAAGGGCGTGGAGGAGAAGCGTTTGCTTCTCTGCGGGATGTCTACCGACGCAGGACGTTCTGCTGCGGCTCCTTTGGGTCGTGGGACGAAGAGGCGCCTTGTCTTCCGTAATGTTGATCACACTTCGGCCCCTCGATCCCCAGACAGAGGGGGAGAGCAAGCAGAGGATGTGGCGGTTGGCAAGTCTCAAGCCACGGGTGCGCCCGATGTTTCAGATGTGGAGGTACTCGAGTCTCCTCCCCCCCCCCCCCCCCCCCCCCCCCCCCCCCCCCCCCCCCCCCCCCGAGTTCCTGATGAGGTCCCTCGCCGGCGCCCGGTAAAGGGAGTACGAGTATCGTCATCGCTGGAGGCGATGAAAGCTGCGGTTAGCATGATTTCGATCCTCTTTCTTCTCCCCTTTTAACGTCGTTCGTGTTCTGAGCATTTTCTTGTCTCTTGCAGATTGGTGTCCAGACGAGTATCGCCCATACCTGGAATGACCATTACGTTGGTCTGAAGGATAGCCATGAGCAGCTTCAGAGGGAGCTCCGGGAGTCCCAAGAGTCCCTGTTGACTTCCAGGGGTAGATGGGAGCGCGATACGTCGCGATTCAGCCAGGTTGAGGCAGGTCTGCGCGCCGAGCTCAGACAGTTACAGGGGGAGCTTCGTGCTGAGAAGGAGCAGGCTGACGAGTCCGCCCTCCTTCGGGTGGCGGCCCTTGAGGACGTTGCTCGTTTGGAGATAGAGGTGGGGCGCCTTTCGTCACAGGAGCGGATTGCCGAGGTAAAGGCTGCGGGGGTTGCTGAGTACCGGGACTCGCTTGACTACGAGCAGGATCGCGTGACCTTTGCCGACGAGATCCGTGGTGAGATCTGGAGCTCAAAGGTGGAGCCACAGTTGGAAGATGAGCGTGAGATCGCCTTCCGTCGAGGTGCGGCGAAGGCTTTCCGCCTGATTGCTAGAGTCCGTGGTGTGGACGTTGAGGGCCTTGGGATCGGCGACCTATCCGAATATGATGCTGATGCCTCGGAGGGCGAGATCAGCGTCTGACGCATAGCCATTTGTATATTTGTACTTATGCCCAGTTGTGTGTCGTTCGTGTGTTTTTATGTTTGTCGTGATATCTGTCCCCGTTTGTTGACCTGGTTTGTACATCATCTTACTTTGTTTTTGTGATGACATGTTTAAAAGGACACCTGGGAAGGTGCGATTGTGAATGAGCTCCGTGGTGGTTTTATTTGTCTTGATTGGCGTAGTAGCAGTCCTTTGACCGAACTTGCTCAAGAAGAGTTGAGTCTCTACTTCTTGTTCTGGGCGAGGATCGTTGGTCCGATCGTCCGTTGAGATAGGTGTTGGTGCGGTCATTTGACCGACTTTACCTTTAAGGAAGGACTGAGGGTCCTGTCCCTTGTCTTAGACGAGGACCAAGGGTCCGGTCGTCCGTTAGGATAGGCGTAGGTACGATCCTTTGACCGACCTTGCCTCGAAGGAAGGACCGAGGGTCCTGCCACTTGTCTTAGACGAGGACCAAGGGTCCGGTCGTCCGTTAGGATAGGCGTAGGTACGATCCTTTGACCGACCTTGCCTCCAAGGAAGGACCGAGGGTCCTGTCGCTTGATTTGGACGAGGACCGAGGGTCCGGTCGTCCGTTAGGATAGGCGTAGGTACGATCCTTTGACCGACCTTACCTCCAAGGAAGGACCGAGGGTCCTGTCGCTTGATTTGGACGAGGACCGAGGGTCCGGTCGTCCGTTAGGATAGGCGTATGTACGATACTTTGACCGACCTTGCCTCCAAGAAAGGACCGAGGGTCCTGTCGCTTGATTTGGACGAGGACCGAGGGTCCGGTCGTCCGCTGAGATAGGTGTAGGTACGACCCTTTGACCGACCTTGCCTCCAAGGAAGGACCTAGGGTCCTGTTGCTTGTCTTAGATGAGGACCAAGGGTCCGGTCGTCCGTCTTCTACAGGTGTAGGTGCGATCCTTTGACCGACCTTGCCTCGAAGGAAGGACCGAGGGTCCTGCCACTTGTCTTAGACGGGGACCAAGGGTCCGGTCGTCCGTTAGGATAGGCGTAGGTATGATCCTTTGACCAACTTTGCCTCCAAGGAAGGACCGAGGGTCCTATCGCTTGATTTGGACGAGGACCGAGGGTCCGGTCGTCCGCTGAGATAGGTGTAGGTACGATCCTTTGACCGACCTTGCCTCCAAGGAAGGACCGAGGGTCCTATCGCTTGTCTTAGACGAGGACCAATGGTCCAGTCGTCCGTTAGGATAGGCGTATGTATGATCCTTTGACCGACCTTGCCTCCAAGGAAGGACCGAGGGTCCTGTCGCTTGATTTGGACGAGGACCGAGGGTCCGGTCGTCCGTTAGGATAGGCGTAGGTACGATCCTTTGACCGACCTTGCCTCCAAGGAAGGACCGAGGGTCCTGTCGCTTGATTTGGACGAGGACCGAGGGTCCGGTCGTCCGCTGAGATAGGTGTAGGTACGATCCTTTGACCGACCTTGCCTCCAAGAAAGGACCGAGGGTCCTGTCGCTTGTCTTAGACGAGGACCAAGGGTCCAGTCGTCCGTCTTCTACAGGTGTAGGTGCGATCCTTTGACCGACCTTGCCTCGAAGGAAGGACCGAGTGTCCTGCCACTTGTCTTAGACGAGGACCAAGGGTCCGGTCGTCCGTCTTCTACAGGTGTAGGTGTGATCCTTTGACCGACCTTGCCACCAAGGAAGGACCGAGGGTCCTGTCTCTTGTCTTAGACGAGGACCGAGGGTCCGGTCGTCCGTCTTCTACAGGTGTAGGTGCGATCCTTTGACCGACCTTGCCACCAAGGAAGGACCGAGGGTCCTGTCGCTTGTCTTAGACAAGGACCAAGGGTCCGGTCGTCCGTCTTCTACAGGTGTAGGTGCGATCCTTTGACCGACCTTGCAACCAAGGAAGGACCGAGGGTCCTGGCGCTTGTCTTAGACGAGGACCGAGGGTCCGGTCGTCCGTATTCTACAGGTGTACGTACGATCCCTTGACCGACCTTGCCTTTGAGGAAGGACCGATGGTCCTGTCGCTTGCTCGCTATTTGCTGTATTGATACGGAGCTCCTGAGGATCCATCCTTGGAGATAATGCGATTTTGCGTATGCTCGATTGCGCGCGATTGTAAGTAAATTGGCTCTGAGAATAGCCATGCATTTACTAAGCCAGGAGAACGAGCAAGCATATGTTCACATATAACGAAATGACGGTTCATGTGCAAGTGGCTACTTGCGACCTTTGAGTTTTGTTGTTGTTCATAACGCAAACATTAGTTCATAAGATAAAAGATGAAGCCGAGGAGGTTGTTCATCTAGTGCTTGAAGTGCCGGCGTGTGAGGTTGCTCGGACATTGGGCTGCACTTGCTCTAGGTAGCATGCTCGTGCCGTCTCTTGGTCTCCGCGAACGACTCCTACCCCGGCGGGGGTGACAAATTTCATGGCGAGGTGCGGGATGGATGGGATTGCCCCAAATGCCACCTGGAGCGGACGACCGAAGATCGCGTTGTACGGTGATTCCGTTGTAACTGCCACAAACTGAACGTTGTGAGTTGCCTGCTTCGGGAACTCTCCCAAGGTTACTGGGAGGGAGATGGTCCCCTCAACGGGGACCGGGCTTCCGCTGAATCCGTTAATGGGCCCTGGGGCTTGCTGAAGCCTTTCCCTCGGGATCTTCATTCCCTGGAGAGCGGTCATGAAGATGACGTTCACCGAACTACCATTGTCGATCAGTATTCTTTTGACGCGGAAGCTGGGATCTCCTATCTCTGCGCTTATGACCAGGGGGTCTTGGTGCGGCGTGAGCAGCCCCTCGAGATCCTTGTCCCCGAAGGAGATTGTACCCGAGGTTTGAACGCTTCGCTCTTTGCCCCATTCCTCGTGCTCGGTGATGGAGTTGACTGTGTCGTAAGGTGATCCGTAGATGGTCTCTACGATCCCTACTATTTCTCTGTTCCCTGGGCCCCCTTGGGGGGCTGGTGGCTGGTTCCGGGTACGGTCCTGTATGAACCTTCCGAGGACGCCTTGACGGATGAGGCGCTCGATTTCATCCTTGAGCTTTACGCACTCCTCCGTTGTGTGCCCTGGTGCTCTGTGGAACTCGCAGTACTTCGAGGGATCTCCTTTGTTCGGCTGGATTTCCCGCGGCCTTCGCAGCGCCGGGTTGTCCTGAATCGCATAAAGCACGTTAGCACGAGAAGTGTTGAGTGGCGCATACTCTCGGTACGCGTTGGATCCTTTGTTGCCGCGCCGATCTTGTCGCCGGGCATTGTTCCGATGTTCTTCCGGCTGCTGCGGGTTCAGTTCTTCCTTCTTTCTCTTTAGTCCTCCCTCGAACTGCTGGCGATGAGCCTCTATCGCTTCGTCAGCTGCAATTTGAGCCTCTATCCGGTGGATGAGGTCGGGATAGCTTGGGACGGTTTCCCTCATCAGAGTCGAGTAGAAACCGCTGGGTCGGAGTCCGCCAAGGAAAACCCTTCGTAAGAGCTCTGGGTCTACTCTGGGGATTTGTCGAGCCTCAGTGGTGAATCGGCGGAAGAAGTCCTTAAGCGTTTCTCCTTCATTCTGACGTATTCCGGAGAGGTGGGAGGGATCCCGAACGACTCTTCTGTTCGCCACAAACTGCTCGACGAACACTTGGGTCAGCTTGACGAAGCTGTTGATCACCCCCTCTTTAAGCGAGTGGAACCACGTCCGGGCCTGCCCCTTGAGTGTCGCTGGGAAGACTTGGCACATGAGTTGATCACTAGCATTGTAGATGCGCATTACAGTTGCGAAGTGGTTGATGTGCTTGAGGGGGTCGTTGGTCCCGTCGAAGGTTTCCACGTTGGGCAGCTTGAACCCATGAGGGACCGGGTAAGCTAGGATCTAGGGAGTCAGCGGGGATCCTCGTCCAAGTGCCCCCCGAGCATAGGCGGGGGTCCGCCCCAGATGTCTGCATTCTTCTGCCACCACCTCACGGATTTCCTCCCGCGTGATTCTCCTCATCTCCTGGTCGGGGACTGTAGCCGCCGAATGTTGGTGGTGAAGCGGATGGGTGGAACTAGAGGTGTCGGACTGCCCATCTCTCGCAGCGTGATGTACGTCGGCGGTGTACCCGCCGCGGGGTTGGCTCTCTGCCAGAGGTGGTACATCGTTCGGTTGTGAAGGCGGATTGGGAGCACGCGGTGCTGCGGCGTTCCTGAGGAGCAGAAGCATCTCGGTTTGGAATTCTTCCAGTCAGTTCATTCGCTCCTCCATGGCCGCCATAGGCGTGGCGACCACTTCGCCAGCGGGGGCGATGTTGACGCCTGAGAGCGAGGGCGCAGATCCCGGCTGCCCTTCGTGAGCAGGCTCTTCGGTGGTATGAGCTGTCTTTCTTGCCATTTCCGTCGGACACGAGTATCACTGTGCTGGGATACTGTCTTCCGAATTCCAGAGCTTTGGGGAACACCTTTCCCACAGACGGCGCCAAACTGTTGCGGGTCGCACACGGCTCTTCCGCGGTCCGGTCTAGATCGACCGCCTTAGCTCGAGAGTCGAGGCGGTGCGCGCAATCAGTTAATGTTGACGGTAATGGACAAGGAGACTTTTACCGTGGAAAACCCCAAGGCGGGGTGAAAAACCACGTCGTCGGGGCTGTGCCGGCTGAACTTCACTATCTTCCATGAGGTTACAACTTTTAGAGAAGGAGAGGGCGACAGGCCGCGCCTCTTTACAGTGTTGAGTGAGAGAGATGTTCGGAGGGTGACAGGCCACCTCTCGCGATGCTGAGTAACTTGGGAAAATTCTCTAAGTCCTGGACTCTTCAGTCTCTGGACTGGACTCCTCCAGGATCGCGGCTTCACTTGTGCTCTAAGCTTTGCCTTGGGTGAGAGCCTCGAAGCGCACTAGGAGAGTGCGAACCTTGGGGAAGAGTGCACACGTTGAGGGTGTGCACGCGTTGAAGCGGAGTGTGCACGGTGCTCGCGTCGGCGGAACGGACGATGCTCACTTCCGCGGAACGGAGGAGGCACGTAGGAGGATTTCCCGGTGGTAGGTTTCCTGTAGAGAGAGAAAGAGAGAGAGATTTCTCAGAGAGAGAGAGTCTGATCCTAAATGAAGACCCCTGGGGTCCTATTTATAGGATTTCAGGGTAGTTATGGTGGTTATGGTGTGCGGATAGCGCTTTTAATTAAATAAGCAATTAAATAAATAGAAAAATAGAAAGATCGGACGGCCCATACGCGACCCTTCCATGATCGGGCGGTTTGGTAACCGCCAGGCGGTTACCTTGCCGGAGCGGCGGCGCCGGCCACCGCCGGAATCCCAAAAATGGGTGGCGGTGGCGGCGGCCCTCTTCCTCGCGGGGAAGAAGGGCCGACCGCCGCCCTCCCTCAAGGAGGGAGGGGCGGCCGGCCTCCTCCCTCGAAGAGGGAGGGGCGGCCGGCCCCTTCCAAGGAAGGGGCGGCCGAGGCCGGCCCCCCTCAAGGAGCGGCCGGCCTTCTCCCTCGAAGAGGGAGGAGGCGGCCGGCCCCTTCCAAGGAAGGGGCGGCCGAGGCCGGCCCCCTCAAGGGGGGCGGCGGCCGAGGTCGGCCCACTCGAGGAAGGGGCGGCCGGCCGGGCCGACCCCCTCCAAGGAGGGGCCGGCCGGCCCCTCCCTCGAAGAGGTTCGAGGGAGGGCGGCCGACCCCCTCAAGGGGGGCGGCTGCCGAGGCCGGCCCCCTCGAGGAAGGGCCGGCCGGCCGGGCCGACCCCCTCCAAGGAAGGGGCGGCCGCCCCCTCAAGGGGGGCGGCGGCCGAGGCCGACCCCCTCCAAGGAGAGGGGGCGGCCGGCCCCCTCGAGGGAGGGGGTGGCCGTGGCCGACCCCCTCCAAGGAGGGGTCGGCCAAGGCCGGTCGGCCCACTCGACGGAGGGGGCGGCGGCCGGCGGCCGGCCCCCTCTCGAGAGAGAGGAGGCGGCGGTTAGCCCGGATTGGGCTCGGCAGTTTGCCTCTCGTGAGCGGTTACGCGTAGTGGTGGTTACGCCGTAGTGGGTGGTTACGCCGAGTGGCGGTTACGCCGAGTGGCGGTTACGCCGTAGTGGAGTTGACCGTTTGACCGGACATGATGGAGGAAGTGGGGTTAGTGGGGGTTTGGAATGTAATAAAAGTTACGCCGTAGTGTGTAGTGACTCAAATTGAATAATGAAATGTAATAAAAGTTGTCCCCGTGAGGAAAAATAAATCAGTGTCAACTTGGCATAGTTTTGCCCGATGAGTATGAATTTCTTTGATGCTTTGTGGCGCTCGAAATGTTGGCAGAATATGAGTTTTACGTATATTTTATATGTTGGCTAACTATAAAAATATATATATGGTATATTAGTAAAGATTTGGGATGGTTATGCTGGACCGGCTTGTTTGAGTTGGAGTTCTATATAGTAACTGCTAATAGTAAATGTAAAGGAGTGCGCCTTGGTGTGCTGATAGAGGGGTTTGAAGTTGGTGTGCGTATAGACATTTCTATAATGAAAAGTGGTAGCTGTATTAAGAAAGCTTAAACCCAATTAATTTAGACGGTGGTATTGGCGGTGGGAATTGGATAAGTAATAAAAAAAAAGAGGCTTTATTTGTCTTCATTAGATCAGCACCCACCGTTTGGTTTTCCTCCAGTTTTTGCCGATCTCGCCTAGGGCTTGCCCGGTTCCTCCCTTCAATGCTCGATCGCCTCTCCTCTTCTCGTCGTTTGGGCTGGAAAAGCTTGGCAAGGGCTAGTGGATGGCTCTTGTTGTTTCTGATGTGGGGTTCGTAGGAGTTGAGTCCTTCGATCGACGCCTTTCTTCTTCCCAGCGCTCACGTGAGCTCCTCTTTCCTCTTTTCCCCTTCTTTTAATTAAATTCTGGATTATTAGTGGCTGGCTATGGCTTTATCAATTCCTGGTTATGGGGAATTTCATTAATGGTGACCTAAGAAATCTCTATATCTTTTTACTTTGGCCTTGATCGGCTAATGTTCTGTTGTTCTCTAATGGACCAGCTGCTGCTCTATTTCATGAACATGATTTGATTTGGGTTTTTGGGTTTTCCTCTACATGCTTTAGGGAGTTATGTGAGATTGAGCAGCTGCTGGCCGGCTACTACTTTTCCTCCCTATACTTGTTCTACTGCTTACTGCTCTTCTCAGAGTATGACTGAGTCTTGGAATGCATTTTCTTTTAATGATTAGTGGCCACAAACTGATTTCGAAAAAGGGGGAATTGTGTGAGTTGGCCAACTCCTATAGTTCAGCTATGGTTTAGTTGTGGGTTAATCTGAGTGAACTATTATTATGATGCCCAACTCCACTGCGATAAAAATTGGGGTTTCTCCTCCAATTAGCTGATGTAGAATTATTATGGAGATTTTCCTTCCTTATTGCCTGCGGTTAAGAATTATGTGAGGGGGATTTTGTTGCTGCACCCAGCAATTGCTGCTCCTATTGCATGTTATAATTTGGGCTTTACTTTAAATGTTGGCCGGCAGATTTTATATTATGTAAAATAGTGAGTATTTATATGTAAAATAGTGGGATGAGAAGGGTTATAACATTGATTTGAACTCGCCTCTTTGATGATCATTTAAACTAGAAGACGTGTTCAGTAGCTTCTAAATGATGTAATTATAGTAGTCAATATTGTAGCTATAGCGAGGTGCAACCCCGATATAAATGACCATAAATGATGCGATTTTAGACAGATACCGCGGAGGATGGCACTTCAACATAGCCATGACAATGATATGAATACGGATACTGATGGTGAGAGCTACCAGTTTCATTTAAGTTTTATTGCTTTATGTTCTTTTTACATATGCACACTTATTATACTGAATGTTAAATGCATAGTTCCTATCACTGATACTTATTGTCGCTATATTGTATGACCTTGATAAAGGCAAACAGGCAATTTACTTCTGAGGGGATTATAAACTGAATAATAAAATGAAGAACTCACTATTATGAAAACGTGTTTACACGAGGTTATATTACGGGCGACTTGAATTGCATGCACATGAATGATATGGATATGATGAATTGCCAAACCAGTCGAGCCGAAAGGCATAAACGCGGGTTGACCGTACTGGTTTTGGTACATGATCGATGACCCTTCGGGGTAGACCCTTCGGGGTAAAGGAAAAAGGTACATGATGACCCTTCGGGGTAGACCCTTCGGGGTAAAGGAAAAATGAACATGATGACCCTTCGGGGTAGACCCTTCGGGGTAGACCCTTCGGGGTAGACCCTTCGGGGTAAAGGAAAAAGGAACATGATGACCCTGCGGGGTAGACCCTTCGGGGTAAAGGAAAAAGGAACATGATGACCCTTCGGGGTAGACCCTTCGGGGTAAAGGAAAAAGGATTCAAATCGCCCCTAATATATCCTAAGGAACGAAACATGCATAGAAATACTGATTTTTAAGGTTACACGGGTACATTGATATATGCTTATGAACATGAAAGCTGACATGATGTTATGTATTTGTACTGCTTCCATGATGTAGAAACAGTTATGATGCTTACTTATACTGCTTCCATGATATAGATACAGTTATGATACTTGCACTGCTTACATGTTCCATAGCTCATATGAATGCTATAACTCCTTATACTGTTTATGAGTACTGACATGTTTCCCCTAGTTATTATGTTCTTTCATAGATACTGATACATGGACACACTGTTTTAATGTTACATGATATGGTTATGATTCTATACTGCTCATACTGTTTTATTGGTAATAACATGTTCATATAGTTATATGCTTCATAAGTTCACTGCTGAGACAGAAAAAGGGTTAGTATGTAAAATATATTTTGAAATGCGTAAGTTTTTCTAATTGTATGCAGCTATAAAAGAGGTATATCCTCACTTAGTCATATTTTTATGACTAAGCTCGTCGTCAAATTTTGTAGGTAACGGACATGACTTTGGATACGCAAAAACCAAAAGAACTAATTATGGTAGGACAAGAAAGATTCAACAAATAATGCAAGGTATGAAAGTAAATTTATTATTATGTGTTTTTATTTTGTATTCACTAGCCACACTTCAACCTGGGACACATGTTATGAACATAGCTTAGATACAAATGTATGTGGGGTCTAAATGGGGGTCTCACAATTTGGTATCAGAGCTAGGTTTCGAAGAAGTTCTGTTGTAGTGAGTACTAAATAAGTACACATGATATGTCGGTGAGTAGATCGTTCATAGAAATCTAGTAATTGGGAAATTTTTAAATCAAAGGACGTCCAAAGGTTTTCAAAGAATTCATGAAATGATAGAAATTAAATGAAATGTAAACAAACATAAAGCGACACGAATCTAAGTAGCAGTTGATATTGTTTCTACTGCACAAATCAATCCAAATGTTTCTAAAGAAAGATGTTCTCGTATTGGTTGCGATAGATAAACGAATATGATAGGCATAAATTAAATGACTGCGTTTCGAATTGGAAGAACGAGCATATGTAAAATAGTTGAACACGTAACGAAGGGTGTGACATATTTTCATAGAGACATTGTTAACTCTCCATAGCAAAGAATGAAAGTGGAGAAAATAGGTAATAGTAAATGAAATGAATATGCATTGTAAGTATACCTTCATCTTATTGTCATGCATACTTAGTTTTAAAACAATGTGATACACAAATATGTCAAATGATTGAATGCCTTAGCCGCATTGAGTGCCTAAGAAATATATGCATTAACGACTTGTAAAAGTAAAAAATGTTTTGTCTAATTAAGTACTTTAATAATATGCTAAGTAGGAATCAAAATAATTTTGATGAGATGAAATATGAAATAATATCAAAGATTATTGTGCTTACCATTCAGGTGCCCGTATGGGCAAAAGGATTTAGCTCCAAATTAAAGTTGACATACAAGTCCGACATGATCGGTTGTAATATTGACGAAAAATATGTTCTCCAAGAAACATTTCTTACATATGTAAAAGCAAGAGGTATCTTCGCAAAACAAAATTATAAGAATGTGCGTAAAGTGTGACATGTTAAGACTGAAACATTAAGGTGAAGCTTTAACTTAAAGTTATCTAACAACCATATTCAAAAGGAAGGATTTCCTTAAGTTAAAATTTATGTTGAATTAGGTTCCTGTCAAAATGAAATAATTTGACTATAACAAGTAAGGATAAAAACGACACGTAATCTTAGAAAACATGAAATGAATATGTATCTAAAACGGGAGAATGAAAAGAAAACATTGATGTGTGAAGAGAGAAGAGTATCGTTAAATTCAGAAATTTATGATGGCAAATGAAACAAGAAATTGTTGGGTTAATTTAATTCCAGATCGAAAAGATATTATGTTTAGATTGGATGACAAATGTCAACATATATTAAGAACTAACTGGAAATGTCGTAGAAAGAGAAGCTACTACTATAGTGTTTGCCATAAAAAATGATATATCTGATGTCTAACGTGCAACTTCAAACGAATATGGGACATTTAAAGACACAAATGTATATGAAGAGTAGCAGAGATGGAAACCCTCTCCATGTTAAAATAAGATGACCAATGATTGTAAATTAATTGATTGCATGACAATAGTCTTATATTAAAGGAAGAAGAATATATGAAAGTGGAATAGCTAAGGAAGAGTGCATAGATAAAATGTTTCTAACATCCTAAAAGACGCGATTGCTTTTAATGCAAGCTATAAAGACTATATAACTTTGAGCTAAGAATTATGAAATACTTACTGCTAAGAATAAAATGAGAATGTTATGATGAGTATGTAACATTTAAGGAAATGAATGAATTATAATATCACTTTCACTCTCTATAGTATATCTTAGATTTTGGCCGAATCTTTGATACGTTATATGGTTTTGAAAGAGGTGTTACAAAAATATTGTTGAAATATGAAGGTAAAGAAACAAGATAAAATGATACACCCTCGAACCTTTATGTCATAAACATTTTAAAGGGTTGAAAAGTTATCTTCGAGATATATATCATATTTTGGAAGTTATGGAGACACTGTTAAACGCCCGTGGAAAGGTTACATAACAAATATGCATTGTCAAATCTTTGAGACCATTTGCAAGCCATAGGTATGGAAATGAATGTGCATTGAAGTCTATTTTTGTCTTATATGGCATATATGATTTTGACCAAATGTAATACACATAGGTAAACTGAAAATGAAATAAGATTACAAGTTAAATTGTTTATAAAGTACGTCGTTTCAATCCGATGTAATGACCTCAAGAAATGTGAAACTAAGTGAGACGTTATATGCTAAATGAAACCGAGGTTGAGGTAAAGAATAAACGTTAAAAGGAAATTGCAAATGAGACCAACGTGAATATAAAAGTATGATACTACGAAAAAGAAAGTCCATTAACATGCATAGGTCGTTTGGAAAGGGTATGATAGGATAAAGAAATACGAATCTAAATCAATGATTTAGGAAGTTGACAAAGGATAGTGCATGAAACATGAAAGTCATAATGGTACGTCGAATGACGCGTAAAACGACATGGGAAGTAAAGGAAACTGTTAATGAAAAATGAAATTATGATGATCAAAGTAAGGAAAGTAGATAAAATAAGAGCCAATCTGATTCCACGGATACCGTACTAAGGAAAGTTTCAATTTAAAATAATGCAAGGAACGAGAATACCGATGAATGTTGGCATATGCGTTGAGAAAATAGTAACATGAAAGCTCATAATGTGTATATCATGGTAAAGTGTAATACTGAAAACGAAATATGAAAGTGCTTTACAATAATGTGTTACTGAATACTATATTGCAAGGTGATAAAGGTTTCACGGAACACTAATTTTCATTTCGTATTGAGTGTGGCGATTTGTCGATCGTTATACTTTAAGAAACCAAGGAAAGCGAGCGAAGGTTTGATTGCTTGAAAAAGTAAATATTATAAAATATATATTTGGGAATTGATACCGTGTCCTATTTTCAAGGACGAAAATTCCTATAAGAGGGGAATAGTTTATAACGACCCAAAAAAAATGTGTAGTGACTCAAATTGAATAATGAAATGTAATAAAAGTTGTCCCCGTGATGAAAAATAAATCAGTGTCAACTTGGCATAGTTTTGCCCGATGAGTATGAATTTCTTTGATGCTTTGTGGCGCTCGAAATGTTGGCAGAATATGAGTTTTACGTATATTTTATATGTTGGCTAACTATAAAAATATATATATGGTATATTAGTAAAGATTTGGGATGGTTATGTTGGACCGGCTTGTTTGAGTTGAAGTTCCATATAGTAACTGGAGTGCACCTTGGTGTGCTGATAGAGGGGTTTGAAGTTGGTGTGCGTATAGACATTTCTATAATGAAAAGTGGTGGCTGTATTAAGAAAGCTTAAACCCAATTAATTTAGACGGTGGTATTGGCGGGGGGAATTGGATAAGTAATAAAAAAAGGCTTTATTTGTCTTAATTAGATCGGCACCCACCGTTTGGTTTTCCTCCAGTTTTTGCCGATCTCGCCTAGGTCTTGCCCGGTTCCTCCCTTCAATGCTCGATCGCCTCTCCTCCTCTCGTCGTTTAGGCTGGAAAAGCTTGGCAAGGGCTAGTGGATGGCTCTTGTTGTTTCTGATGCGGGGTTCGTAGGAGTTGAGGCCTTCGATCGACGCCTTTCTTCTTCCCAGCGCTCACGTGAGCTCCTCTTTCCTCTTTTCCCCTTCTTTTAATTAAATTCTGGATTATTAGTGGTTGGCTATGGCTTTATCAATTCCTGGTTATGGGGAATTTCATTAATGGTGACCTAAGAAATCTCTATATCTTTTTACTTTGGCCTTAATCGGCTAATGTTCTGTTGTTCTTTAATGGGCCAGCTGCTGCTCTATTTCATGAACATGATTTGATTTGGGTTTTTGGGTTTTCCTCTACATGCTTTAGGGAGTTATGTGAGCTTGAGCAGCTGCTGGCCGGCTGCAACTTTTCCTCCCTATACTTGTTCTACTGCTTACTGCTCTTCTCAGAGTATGACTGAGTCTTGGAATGCATTTTCTTTTAATGATTAGTGGCCACAAACTGATTTCGAAAAAGGGGGAATTGTGTGAGTTGGCCAACTCCTATAGTTCAGCTATGGTTTAGTTGTGGATTAATCTGAGTGAACTATTATTATGATGCCCAACTCCACTGCGATAAAAATTGGGGTTTCTCCTCCAATTAGCTGCTGTAGAATTATTATGGGGATTTTCCTTCCTTATTGCCTGCGGTTAAGAATTATGTGGGGGGGATTTTGTTGCTGCACCCAACAATTGCTGCTCCTATTGCATGTTATAATTTGGGCTTTACTTTAAATGTTGGCCGACAGATTTTATATTATGTAAAATAGTGAGTATTTATATGTAAAACAGTGGGATGAAATGGGTTATAACATTGATTTGAACTCGCCTCTTTGATGATCATTTAAACTAGAAGACGTGTTCAGTAGCTTCCAAATGATGTAATTATAGTAGTCAATATTGTAGCTATAGCGAGGTGCAACCCCGATATAAATTACCATAAATGATGCGATTTTAGACAGATACCGCGGAGGATGGCACTTCAACATAGCCATGACAATGATATGAATATGGATACTGATGGTGAGAGCTACCTGTTTCATTTAAGCTTTATTGCTTTATGTTCTTTTTACATATGCACACTTATTATACTGAATGTTAAATGCATAGTTCCTATCACTGATACTTATTGTCGCTATGTTGTATGGCCTTGATAAAGGCAAACAGACAATTCACTTCTGAGGGGACTATAAACTGAATAATAAAATGAAGAACTCACTATTATGAAAACGTGTCGACACGAGGTTATATTACGGGCGACTTGAATTGCATGTACATGAATGATATGGATATGATGAATTGCCAAACCAGTCGAGCCGAAAGGCATAAACGCGGGTTGACCGTGCTGGTTTTGGTACATGATGACCCTTTGGGATAGCCCTTTGGGGTAAAGGAAAAAGGTACATGATGACCCTTCAGGGTAAAGGAAAAAGGTACATGATGACCCTTCGGGGTAAAGGAAAAAGGAACATGATGACGTACCCTTCGGGGTAGACCCTTCGGGGTAAAGGAAAAAGGAACATGATGACCCTTCGGGGTAGACCCTTCGGGGTAAAGGAAAAAGGAACATGATGACCCTTCGGGGTAGACCCTTCGGGGTAAAGGAAAAAGGATTCAAATTGCCCCTAATATATCATAACGAACGAAACATGCATAGAAATACTGATTTTTAAAGTTACACTGGTACATTGATATATGCGTATGAACATGAAAGCTGACATGATGTTATGTATTTGTACTGCTTCCATGATGTAGAAACAGTTATGGTGCTTACTTATACTGCTTCCATGATATAGATACAGTTATGATACTTACACTACTTACATGTTCTATAGCTCATATGAATGCTATAACTCCTTATACTGTTTATGAGTACTGACATGTTTCCCCCAGTTATTATGTTCTTTCATAGATACTGATACATGGACACACTGTTTTAATGTTACATGATATGGTTATGATTCTATACTGCTCATACTATTTTATTGGTAATGACATGTTCATATAGTTATATGATTCATAAGTTCACTGCTGAGACAGAAAAATGGTTAGTATGTGTTGTGGAACGCTTAGGGCTCTTGGTAGACCGGTTTACTTGAACCACCTTAGCTCGGGAGCGAACCAAGCGCGCAAACATTCAATTTGAGATTCGTTGATTACACTAGGACTTTTTAGCGTGAAAAACCCGGAAAGGGTAAAAAGCCACGTGGCCGGAGCTGTGCCGACCAAACTTCCACTATCTTCTGGGGGGTTACAATTAGAGATTTAGAAGTCGAGCGCGACAGGCCGCTGCTCGTTACAATAATAGAGAGAAAGAGAGAGAGAGAGAGAGAATTCCGAAGGTGACAGACCACCTCCAGAAAAACTAAGTCATTTCTCCTTCTGAGAAAGGTGGAGAACAAAAGTGAGAACGCCCTGGAGAACAAAAGTGAGCGCGCTGAGTCGCCTTTTGGGAAGAAGGAAATCTTCGAGTCCGAAGGAGAATTCTGCGGAAATCTTCAAGGAGCTCTCCCGGGTCCAGAAGGCAAGGTCCGTTCAAATGAAGCCTTGGGGATCCTTTTATAGCTTTGGCCGGAGGTAGCCCGGTAATTTTGTCGTTGTAACCACCGTAACCACCTGTCGGACGAATCATATTTTTTGGTTCAGAGCACACGAATCGCCATTTTTCGTAATTGACCATCTTGCCCCTCGGGCAGTTCGGGCAGTTTGGGCAGTTTGTTGGAGGCGAAAAAGGCGACAAGCTGTTCCTGAAATGTGAGAAACTGGAAAGACGAAAAGTGAGCGAGCCGAGTCGGAAATGTGAGCGAGTCGGAAATGTGAGAATGCTCCGAGCGCGCTCAGAAGCATTCTGAGCGCGCGACGAACATGGAAGCGCTTTGAACGCGCTTAGAGGCGTTCTGAGCGCGTGTGAGCGCGGAGGCATTCTAAGCGCGCTTAGGAGCATTCTGACGAGGGCACGAATATGGGAGGGCCCCTTGCAAGCCCCCCGGTGAGGAAAGCGGAAGGAGGAGGAGGCTCGGCCGTACCCCGCCTCGGGGAGGGGCGCGGCGTGGGCGCACCCCACAAAAAAGGGGGGTGCGGCTTGGACACACCCTGCAAGGGGGGGGGGGGGGGGGTGCGGCTTGGCCGCACCCCAAAAAGGAGGGGGTGCGGCCTGGCCGCACCCCAAGGGGGTGCGGCCCGGTCGCACCCCAAGGGGGTGCGGTCCGGCCGGCCGCACTCCTTGCGGCGAGGCCGCACCCCATGTGGGGTGTGGTCGCCCGCACCCCATTAGGGGTGCGGTTTGGCCGCACCCCATGGGGTGCGCGGTTTGACGCGGCCCGCTCACCGGGGGGCGGCGTCGCCGTGCGCGTTGCGGTTGGCGTGCTTAGCGCGTATTTTTGGATTGACGGTTGGTGGCGGGAATGGCGGTTCCGGCTTTGATCTCCCACTCTCTCCCACTAAAGTAGTGGGGGGAGTGGTTTATGGGAGTAACCTCCATTCGGTTTTTCTCATAAATGAGAGCCCATGATGAATCCTCATCACAAGCCCCCCAAACCTTCGGAGTCCGATCCTCCGTGTGAAGGAGTACGAAGGTTTCATCTCTTGCATTGACTCCGGTCATCGTTATTGTCGGCGTGCGGCGCATTGAACCATGGTGGAGGTTAGTTCTCCCATTGTTTTTGTTTCTTTCGTGAAGAAGGAGGAGATGGCGGAGCGCGCCCGCGAGGGTGGTCCCAACCGAGGGGATGAAACGCCGGGAGGACGCACGTCCGTGCGTGGGTGGTGCCGGCCGCGGGAGCCGGCGTCCGGCGGGCGCACGCAACCCGCGCGGGGGTGCAGCCGGCCGCGGGAGCGGTCCACCGATGCCCTTCGCAGCCCGCGCGCGCGGCGCTGCCGGCCGCGGGATTGGGGCACCGGCGGCCTCCGCGGCCCGTACGTGCCTCCGGTCATCGGGGGGCGCGTACGCGCCCACACGCGCGCGACGGTTGGCCACGCACGCGCCCCCACGCGCGCGCACTGTAACATCCCCAATCCTTTTAGACCCCTAGATGGTGTTAGGGCATGGGTGGTGTGCAGAGTGGCCACTAAGGCCCTTGGGCCAAGTAGAGTGTGCTAAGTGCACACCAAGGGCACAAAATCAACATAGCCCAATACCACTCCCTTAGGCCAATTGACCCTCAATTCACCAAATTGACCTCCCCAATATCACCCTAACCACTGAGGAAGACCATAACCATGGAAATTGCACTTGGGTGGGACCCAATTTCATGAAATTGACCAAAGTCAACAATAAGTCAACATTAACCAAACTAAGTCAATTAGGGTTCAATTGACCCTCAAATGTTCAAATTGACCTTACCACCACACTCTAAACACTTTGAGGAACTCATTGGACCCAAAAGCCCCATCATGGTGGGACCAATTGACCTCAATTGACCAAAGTCAAACTTTACCCAATTTTGGTCAAATCTACACCCTTTGATTAAATTGAATTAATTGGAGCCCCACCATGGACCAACCTATGTTGGGTGATGTTAAGGGACCCATGACCCCCAAGTGGGGTCAACCCACTCACCTTGGTTGACCAAAGTCAACCATGGTCAACATAGCCCATTAAAGGTGAATTTCAAGCCTAAATTGAAATGAACCCCAACATCAATCAATTAACCAATTAATCATGGACATAGGTCTTGCCCATCAGCCTTAGACTGAACCCTAAACTATGGTGTGATTAATCAAATGAAGGGGGGGGGGGGGGGGGGGACAAAAAGTGGTTCAAAAGCATAAAGTTTAAAGAGAAAGCAAAAGGTGAATTTCTCCTTAACACACTCCACCTCAGCCACCTAGGGACTTAGATGATTGCTGGGAACACCTGGAAAGGGCTGAAAAGCAGAGGTGGCAGCAAGGGGGTGGCAGCCCAAGAGAAATATGTGAGCCTCCTTTTGAATACTCCCTATACAAGCCACCCCACCTCAAAACAACTCTCCCATCAGCTTAAGAGGTAGGAAAGCAGCTGGAATCGACTCCTGGATCAAGGAAAACGATGGAAAAATGAAGTCTTGAGCAAGCTCGCCAGAGAGAGGTGCATCCATGGAAAACCACCGCCGCCGCCGCCGCCGTGCCCCCTTTAATGTTCGTTTCTCCTCCTCTCCCTCTATGCTAGCTTCCCATCTCTTCAATTTGAAGGATAAGTCTCAACTGAGACGAATCCAAATCCTCAAATCCATGGAAAATCGGGATTTTCGGCCATGCTAGATCGCCGGAAAATGCCCCCCTCTGGTCGCCATACCGCCGGGAACATGTAGCCCCGACCACCACGAAGGTGGTGGAGGTGGTGGCCGGCCGTGGTGGCCACCAGGTGGCCGGGAAAGGGAGGAGCAAGATGGCCCAGCTTCGGCTGATCGCAGCCGTTGGCTGAAGGTAGAAGATGAAGGGGGAGGGTTGGATGTGCTTTAAGATTCGTGCAGAATCATTATTTCCTGCATTTATTTAATTCAAAGTATAGCTATTCTGCCTCCATTTGTTTAGTCAACTTACAATAAAAATTAGGGCCTCTTAAGGGCTGAACTAGAAAAAGTGCCCAACATAAAAGTTGTAGGCCTTTGTCTTAACTTTCATTTGGCATTAGTTTAGGTCATTTGGTGACCTACAGCTCCCTAGGGAGCTGTTTTACTAGGACTGGTCCTACACTAGGTCAGTCCATTAGAAAAATTACCTAGGTTAAACCCTTCAAGCTTTGGAGATGTGCTTTTAACCATGGGTTGGTATACTCTAGGGGCACCCCCTGCCAAAGGGACGGCCCTTGGTGGACACTTTTACCTAGGGTTTTTGTGGTAGTTATGATATTTAAATTAAGTTGATTTTTGGAGCATTTGATGTCCAAATGACACCAAACTTTGGTGGCATACTCTTTAGTACATGAATAGTGCTTGCCTAAAGTTTCACTCCATTTGGAGTTGATTTGATATGGAAAATAGGAAACCCTAATGAGGGCCTTTAAGGGTCAAATTAGGGTTTAGGTCATGTTGAGGAGTTGAGTGTGTTAGCCTCCTCCTATCATGATGGCTATGTGGGTATGGATATACAAATGCATGTGACACACCCTATTGGTCCATTTGGAGCCATTAGGGTGGTGTGACCTAGAACCCTAAGGGCAAACCCTTAAGGGGTACAAGGTGAGATTTGTGAAGGGCATAGGACCAAATGTTCTTGCCTTGGCTCAGAACTTTGTAGATATGTTTGTAGGAGCATGAAATGACTTATTAATTAAATGAGAATTTTTGGAGGTATTTATGTATTTTTCTTCCTAATAAATGAAATAGCCACCCTTTCCTTAATAAAATGAAATGCATGGTCATAGGACCTTGTATGGTGTTGAAACTCCATCAGTGGCTCCTAAAAATGGACTATAGTAATTTTGTCATGATATATTGAAGTATTATTCCTTGTGTAGGAAATTTTTAAGTACTTGCTAGCTTAAGGGAATTTAATTTTGAAAAATGTCAAATCATGGAGCAAAATTGTGAAACTTGGTTATCTGTCATTTAATGCTATTATATGCCTATGATAATTATTTGAAAGCTTGTAGAATTATATTTCATGCACCTCATGTAGAAATTGGATTTTTCCAACCCATGTGTATTAAACCTTTTTAAAATGTCAAATCATGGGGCTTTGACATGATACTTGGTGATCTGTAATTTTAGGCTCATATGTGCGCACCCATGATAATTGTTTAGAAGCTTGTTGAATTATATTTCTTGTACCTCATGTAGAAATTGGAATTTACACCAATAGAGTATTAAATCCTCTTAAAATGTCAAATCATGGAGCTTTGACATGATACTTGGTGATCTGTAATTTTAGGCTCATATGTGCCCATGATAATTGTTTAGAAGCTTGTTGAATTATATTTCTTGTACCTCATGTAGAAATTGGAATTTACACCACTTGAGTATTAAATCCTTTTAAAATATCTGTAGTTTTATGTGTAGTGATACTTGGTTATCTGTAGTTTTATGTTAATATATGCCCATGACAACAGTTTGGAAGCTTGTAGGTTTATATTTCATGTACCTCATGTAGAAATTGGTATTTGCCACCTTTGGATGTTTAATCATTTTAAAATGTCAAATCACATGGTAATGACATAATCCTTTGGAAGAGGACTCTAGGCCCCCATTTGGACATTTGGTATTTTTTGGATCATTTTTTGGAGGACTCTAGGCCCCCATTTGGACACTTGGTAATACTAATTTTTCTAACTATAGTGGCATATTGGTAATTATGCAATTATGATGATATAGTAGGCCAAATGGCATCCTAGGGTCATGTTACTCAGTAAACCACCATGTTATGGAATATTACCTTACTGATAATTTTCATGTTGCATGAAGAATCATTTTGAGGGTAGTTCATGTGTAATTTGTCTTAAGGCCTTAACTACTTTAAATTATATTAAATACCAATTTAATATGAAAAATTATGGAAATTGGAACATACCCTATTAAGGTCAGTGGGAACCTTGGATAATTATTAGAGACCTTGGTAATGAGTATTTAGAAGGGTTCCCTTATGGGGTTGATGGATAGCTCAACTTGGTGGTCTGCGTTTAGTAAAAACAGAATTTTGAGTTTTAGACAATTTAGACCCCTAAGTAGTGTTTGAGAGTTATATACAATCAGTAAATGAGATGTAGCACACCATGATTCAAGGAGGGTCAATCCTAGGGATAGTTGTGGGGTTGTGCTAGAGTGAATGTAGAAGGAATGAAGGTACGTCCAACCCGATTGGGTGGGACGGGAGATGAGCTAAGTCACTTTAAATCTATGGAATGATGAGGGTGAACCAAATGTTAACTACCAACTAAAGTAATTGTCTTGAAGAGGATGGTGGGGTTGAGCCCATTGATCCGTAGTACCGTTAGGGGCCCATTATGGAGTACACCGCGGGAAGTCCAAGACTCACCCTAAATATAACACTAACTAAATAATAGGCAAGAGTAGCCTAAGTGGGTATGCAAACTGGTGTGGATCTCCGAGAAGGAGATGGGTTGGATCAGCTTGTGTGATGGTCCCTGAGTCGGAAGCTCGGGTGGACATTGTTAACACCTGTTACTTATTCAAACAGTGGCGAGTCTTCGGTACTAGGCTAGTCATGTCACCGACGGTAGTACGTTGACTCAGGTGAGGGTGTGGTTTAGAGGGCCGGTAAGTTTGAGTACCATAGTCTGGAGGACAATCCCTATTAACCCACCCCGACCTTAAAGTCTTATGGATTCCAGCAAGAGTACGCAGGAGCTCCGCTGTTGTGTTCTTAGCGTTGAGGCGTACATGAGGTCTAGGCTTGGTAGTGACTATACCCGCTTAGGATGTGGAGTGCCCGATCCACTACCACCGTGAGCCACGACGGTCGGTACCCGAAAGGTTGACTTCCTTTCAAACAAATTGGGAACTATAAATGTCTGTGCGCATAAAGTCGTGTGGGTGAGTCACATTGCATAAATTCATTAAAACATCATAACCATAGCATAACATAACATACACATAGCATACCCCCATCATATAAATTAGTATGAGCTCTTTTATATGATGGGTTACCTGGACATCTTAACTTATATGTCGTATGGGCATTCATATAAGTTAAGGTACGAATCTCTGATGGTAGTTTAGATTTACTTACTGCACTGCATTTCCTTTCTACTTACTGCTTACTTCATTGCTCTACTTTACTGCCTTATACATGCACTATACTGCTAGCTAGATTTTACTTCTTTACTTATACCTGCTAGAGTAGTGCCATGTCACCACCTTCTTGTTTACCCCTTGTTTGTCCTCCGCTTCTTCCTCCCGCTCGGTGACTAGGAGTCGTGGAGGGAGGCGAGGACAAAACGGCTTAGTCTTTATGACTAACGGTCGGTGTGACCGCAGGAGTCCGAGGAGGCGGAGTTGTCCCACATGCAGCAGGACGAGATGGCAGGACCTGAGCAGCAGATACAGCGCACTACCACGACGCCACAGGTTGATGATTAGATAGTTAGATTTCCGCTTTTTGATAGCTTTTGTTGTAGACTTCCGCATGTTGTAGAGAGAGAGAGAGATAGTACATTACTTTGCATATGTATCGGGTTTAAGCCCCTTTAGTTGTACTTCTCTTATGGACTTTCCGTTTTCATTATATATATATATATATGTGATGCTGTGATTGTGGACATGCCTTCTTTTATGTACTTACTTTTTGGCATATTTTACTTATGATCGTATAGCCGGCAGGATTGGTGCTGAGCGGTGTTAGTCAACCCGAGTGTTGGTGACACCGCAAGGCAGCGATTCTGGGCGAAGGTCCACCTCAACCGTGCGATACGGGAGAGGTTCGAGTTTTCAAGTACCCGAACGGGTTTTGGAAAAAGAGACCTTACACGCACGGTGGTTGGGCGCGCGCAGCGGCGGTTGGCCGCGCGCGTCCCCCCGCTCATGCGTGCGTGGCGCTCTTCCGTGTGCGTCTGCACGGCGGTTTGCCGCGCGCGTCCTCCCCGTGCGGCGGTTAACCGAGCACGCGGGGTGCCGGGTGTGCGTGTCTCGCCGCTTGTGCGGTTCGTTGCGCACGGAAGCCGTTGCGTGAATGTTTTGCTGTGCGCGTGACTTGTTGCGTGCGTGCGATTAGTTGCGTGCGAATTACGGAGTGCGCATGGCTCGTTGCTTTCATGCGGTTGGTTGGCATAATTGCGCGTTGGTGGGTTGAATTCACTTGACGCTCGTCTTTCGGGATCTTTATTCACATGCATTTATTTCGTTGGATATATGCGCTTATGTGCGCGAATTTTTCCTTGCAGGCTTTGAAATGAAGTGGCCAGTCGAGGCCAATGCGCATGCGCTCTACTCTTGATGGGGCGCGGGTTGACTCATAGCGTAAGCGGTTCGGGTTGCCCCCTGATGTTGAGGTGAAGATCCCAGTGGCGGAAGAGCGCGCCCAAAATCCGCCGACCGGTTTCATGGCCCTTTCGGAGAGCTGTTTGAAGTCCGAGTTTCGCATTCCTCCACCCGAGGAGGTCGTTGAGATATTCCGGTTCGGCGGTGTCCCGATTACCCAGTTCACACCGGCTGGGATGACGAACATTATGGGGATGGTGGTATTTTTTCGGGAACATAGCACGCGCTTCTCGCTCGAGATTTTCAAAGATTGGTGCGAGGTTTCTACCGACCCGAGCGGTCGTATTGAAGTTCGGAGCAACAAAAGCTGGTTTCACTTTGGAGCGAAGGCTGATTACCGCCATGGGAATACTCTTTATGGGTATGTCCGGAATCGATGAGAGCTACCAGAGTTATGGAGATCGCTTCCTGGACGCTGTCGTCGGCAGACTGGTCGGGAAGATGAGTTCCTTCCTATCTCTGGTTTTCCTGGCCGAGAGGGGCTGTCGAAGGCCTTGATTTCCATTTCTGGTTGCGTGGATGAACGTCGACTGCACTCGGTGGGGCTTTCCTGGGATCCCGAGCGGGAGGCTGCTGTTCCCTTAGATCGTCGGAAAAAGAGGAAGATCGTTATTAAGAACGGCCCTTCCGGTCCGCGCCCTATTCCACTGGCGCATATGAGTCAAGATTGCGAGGCCGGCCCGAGCCGTCCTAGGAGAGAGCCGGTTTTGCCCGATCCGGAGGTGGAGATTTTGGCGTCTCCTATTGCCGACCGGGTCCCGCCGGATGATTTGCCGCCACCACCTCCCCTCATGTCGGCGAAGCGAGTTTCTTCCTTACTTCAGGCAATGGCTTGTGTGGTAAGTGAAGCTCTTCTTTCTTGATCTTAGCCTTTACTCTCCTTCATTATTTATGCTTGCTAACCGTTCGACTTTTGTTCGCAGGCAGAGGCTTTGACTAGCGTTGCGCTCACATGGAACGATCATTATGTGAGCCTCAAGGACAACTACTTCGCTCTTCAGGAGGAGTTACGCGTGGCGAGGTGTGACATGTCCATTTTGCATAGGAAGAGGGACCACGACGCATCTCATATCAAGCAGTTAGAGGGTGAAGTCGAGAAGCTGCGAGCAGTGTACGACGGTGATAAGGCGCTCGCCCAGGATGCCCTTCGTCAACTATCGGAGGCGCAGGGGGAGATGTTTCGCCTGGAGGGGGAGTTGGGCTTTCTACGGAGCGAGGTGGACCGGCTGTCGTCGACCGAGCAGAGTCTTGAGGAGGCTAAGGCGACTGGGGTAGCCGAGTACAAGGATTCCCTCACCTTTGCGGAAGAGCGTTTCCAGATGGTGGAAGAGATTCGCACCGAGGTGATGACGAAGGAGGTAGAGCCCCTGATAGCGGACGAGTGCGAAGTCTCTTTTCAGAGAGGCATTCAGAAGACTCTCCGTATGATGGGGTGGAAGTTCGGGTGCGACAACGATGACCTCGGAGCCGGAGATCTTTCTGGGGATGACTACTCGGACGTGGCCGAGGACTGATGTTGTTTATCTTTCATTTTCTTGCTTTCAGCTTTGTTGTTTGTTTGCGTGTTCGTCGGATGTGGTTGTATCTCCTTTATTGCATGCGTCGTACTTGTTTCCCTGCATGATCTTGTCAATCTGGTTGTTAGCACCTGCATAGTTTGATTGTTTTCAAAATTACATATGAGTTTGCGCGGATCTGAGCCCGGGGCTTTTATACTAGTTTGCACGATTCTGTGCTCGCGGCTTTTACATTATATATAAAATTAGTTTGCGCAAGTCTGTGCTTGAGGCTTTCGCACGAGTCTGGCTCGCGGCTTGGCCGGTGAATAGCGGGTGTATTCAAACCGAGGGTGAACGTAAGGGGGGCAGACCCCTACGACACCGGGACTCGACGGCGGAGGAGAAGGGCAAACCTTCAATCGACGGCAGTGCAAAGTCCCCGGGGCAGGGCTCCGAAGTGGCCGGTGAATAGCTGGTGTATTCAAACCGGGGGGAACGTAAGGGGGGCAGGCCCCTACGACACCGGGACTCGACGGCGGAGGAGAAGGGCGAGCCTTCAATCGACGGCGGTGCAAAGTCCCCGGGGCAGGGCCCCGAAGTGGCCGGTGAATAGCTGGTGTATTCAAACTGAGGGTGAACGTAAGGGGGGCAAGCCCCTACGACACCGGGACTCGACGACGGAGGAGAAGGGCGAACCTTCAATCGACGACGGTGCAAAGTCCCCAGGGCAGGGCCCCGAAGTGGCCGGTGAATAGCTGGTGTATAAAAACCGAGGGTGAACGTAAGGGGGGCAAGCCCCTACGACACCGGAATTCGACGGCGGAGGAGAAGGGCGAACCTTCAATCGACGGCAGTGCAAAGTCCCTAGGGCAGGGCCCCGAAGTGGTTCCTGCAGTAGAACAGTTTAGGACAGATAGAATATAATTAGAAAATGAACACCGGTACATGCGCAAGTGTAATCTTGTGGCTTTTGAGCTAATAAGTTTCTTGATACAAGTTTGACGAGATAGAGAAGGTAACATCGTTGCCCCCTTTGTGATGTGCTGGCTCGAGCTCTTTTGGTCGTTCAGCATGGCGAACGGCGACGACCCGGCAGCCGACCTTCAGGGGCATCCTCCTGTGCTTCTTCGCGGAAAGCCTCAAGGTGTCCCGATTGGACAAGGCGCTCAATTTCTTCTTTCAACCTGGAACAGTACTCTGTACGGTGCCCTCGGCCTTTGTGGAAATTGCAGAACTGAGATTGATCTCCGCTATGCTGGGAGAGTGCTCTGGGCCAGTTGATGATTTTGCTGTTGTAGATTACAGAAAGTATATGCTCGCGGGGGGCATTTAACGGGGTGAAGCTCCGGGAGCCTTGATATGCTAGCCCTTGGGAGCGGTCTGCTCGGTTTTGAGGGAGCAGTTCAGCCTTCTCGAACTGCTGTTGCTGCCCCTTTCTCTTGCGGCATGTATCAAACTGCAGCGGATTTGCTGATGCCTGAAATTTGGCTTTTTCAGCCAATGTGGGAGTTGCGCGATCCTTCCGCGCGCCTTGCTTCTCAGACTTTGGTTTCGGCGATGGGTCGTTGTTGATCCAAGGGAGCATGTAGGCGGGTGTGTCGAAACTGTGAATCGCGTTCCTTAGGATACTCCCTTTGTTGGTCATGCGCCCGGACATGGAAATGTCGTGGTCCAGGGCGTCCAGTAAGAGGCTCCCAAATATTGCGCTGTAGGGGGGGTCTGCCTCGGCGACGACGAACTGAACATCGTACTGGACTGGTTCTGCGCGCATCCCTACTTGGATGGGGAGGATGATGATTCCTACGGTGGGTACCGTAGTTCCGTCTGGGAGCTCTGCGTCGCTGGCCCTGAGCTTGAGGTTCCCGCTTAGGAGTTTGAGCCGCACCACGGCTGCCACGAACAGGATATTGAACGAGATGCGATGGGTTATCAGCGCCCTCCTTAGTTCACAGGCTGGATTGCCTATGCTTGCGTCTAAGGCGAAGTCCAACCATCCACGGGGATACTCCTGGTGGGAGCTTGTGTAGATCTTTTCTTGTTGCTTGCTCCGCTCCGCTTCCCCTAGGTGGGGTGGTTCGTTCGTCTCGGGCTTTTCTTGCTCTTCTTCTTGGATCCTCGGCGCGCGCGCTTCATCCCATTCAACGAGCAGCTGGGACAACTCGGTGAAGTTGTGAATCGCTCCATTTGGCAGGGATTGATACCAGCGGAGGGCGTCTCCGCGCAGTGTCTTGGTGAAGATTTTGTAGCTGATTTGGTCGGGAAGTCCGAACGTCCGCACCGTTATCAAGAAGTGATTAACGTGCACGTACGGGTCTTCTTCTCCATGGAACTCCTTGACGTGCGGGAGCTTTAGCCATGACGGGACTGGGTATGCCAAAATTGACTCTGACAGAGGGGGATCACCTTTGCTGGTGCGCGATATCGTTCGGATCCTGCCCCGCTATGAGAGGGGCCGTCTTGCTAGTCGGTCCATCTCACTGGGGCTGGATTGGTGCAGCGATGAGCGCTCTTTTCGTCGGGCCTTCAGGGATTGAGGAACTGCATGCGTCAGATAGTTCGGGGAAGTCCGAACATCCACTCTTGCTGGTTCCGTGAACTCCGGTGAAGCGGGCGCTGCGTTCGGAAATCCTTTACTCAGTATTTGGGAATCCATTCCCACAAACAGCGCCAAACTGTTGCGGGTCGCTTAGGGCTCTTGGTAGACCGGTTTACTTGAACCACCTTAGCTCAGGAGCGAACCAAGCGCGCAAACAGTCAATTTGAGATTCGTTGATTACACTAGGACTTTTTAGCGTGGAAAACCCAGAAAGGGTAAAAAACCACGTGGCCGGAGCTGTGCCAACCAAACTTCCACTATCTTCTGGAGGGATACAATTAGAGATTTAGAAATCGAGCGCGACAGGCCGCTGCTCGTTACAATAATAGAGAGAGAGAGAGAGAGAGAGAGAGAGAGAGAGAGAGAGAGAGAGAGAATTCTGAAGGTGACAGACCACCTCCAGAAAAACTAAGTCATTTCTCCTTCTGAGAAAGGTGGAGAACAAAAGTGAGAACGCCCTGGAGAACAAAAGTGAGCGCGCTGAGTCGCCTTTTGGGAAGAAGGAAATCTCCGAGTCCGAAGGAGAATTCCGCGGAAATCTTCAAGGAGCTCTCCCGGGTCCAGAAGGCAAGGTCCGTTCAAATGAAGCCCTGGAGCTCCTTTTATAGCTTTCGTCGGGGGTAGCCCGGTAATTTTGCCGTTGTAACCACCGTAACTACCAGTCAGACGAATCATATTTTCCGGTTCAGAGCACACGGATTGCCATTTTTCGTAATTGACCATCTTGCCCCTCGGGCAGTTCGGGCAGTTTGTTGGAGGGGAAAAATGCGACAAGTTGTTCCTGAAATGTGAGAAACTGGAAAGACGAAAAGTGAGCGAGCCGAGTCGGAAAAGTGAGCGAGTCGGAAATGTGAGCGAGTCGGAAATGTGAGAATGCTCCGAGCGCGCTCAGAAGCGTTCTGAGCGCACGACGAACATGGAAGCGCTTTGAACGCGCTTAGAGGCGTTCTGAGCGCGTGTGAGCGCGGAGGCGTTCTAAGCGCGCTCAGGAGCATTCTGACGAGGGCGCGAATATGGGAGGCCCCCTTGCAAGCCCCTCGGTGAGGAAAGCGGAAGGAGGAGGAGGCTCGACCGTACCCCGCCTCGGGGAGGGGCGCGGCGTGGGCGCACCTTGCAAAAAAGGGGGGGGTGCGGATTGGCCGCACCATGCAGGGGGGAGGTGAGGTTTGGCCGCACCCCAAAAAGGAGGGGGTGCGGCTTGGCCGCACCCCAAGGGGGTGCGGTCCGGCCGGCCGCACTCCTTGCGGCGAGGCCGCACCCCGTGGGTGCGGCTTGGCTGCACCCCATGTGGGTTGTGGTCAGCCGCACCCCATTAGGGGTGCGGTTTGGTCGCACCCCATGGGGTGCGCGGTTTGACGCGGCCCGCTCATCGGGGGGGGGGGGGGGGGGGGGGGGGGCGTCGATGTGCGCGTTGCGGTTGGCGTGCTTAACGCGTATTTTCGGATTGACGGTTGGTGGCGGGAATGGCGGTTCCGGCTTTGATCTCCCACTCTCTCCCACTAAAGTAGTGGGGGAGTGTTTATGGGAGTAACCGTCATCCGGTTTTTCTCATAAATGAGAGCCCATGATGAATCCTCATCATTCATATATTAAAATGTCTTGCTTTTATTTTAATAACAATAAATTTGTAATAAAGTACATACTCCATAGTTGATGATGATTGTTGAAGCCAAGCGGTCTCGGAGGATTGAAGCCGCGCGATCTGAAGCCAGCGGTCTGTGCGGTCTCCAATAATCAGACCGTGGCTTCCCCTCTGATGTACCAAATTGCGCCGGATAAAGATAAGTTGAAGCTGCGCGGTCTCGAGTCAGCGGTCTGTGCGGTCTCCCAGAATCAGACCGCTGCTCCTCCTCAGATATGCGAGATTGTGCAAGATGAAGGTCGGCGATCTCCAGCCCTATCAGACAACTGTTTGATAACCGCAGTCTGTGTGGTCTCCCAGCATCAGACCGCCACTTCTCTTCAAGTATGCGAGATCACGTCTTGTGAAGGTCAGCATCATTCCGCCTCTCCAAGCGGTCTAGAGCCAGCGGTCTCAGCGGTCTCCAAGTACCAGACTGTCGGTTCATCTCGGATATACCAGATAGCCTCTTATGAAGAGAAGCGGTCTGGCCCTCCCAGTCTCTCCCTTATGGGGGAGTGTTCACCACAACGATCTAACCGTCCGACGGTCTCCTCTGTCACACGACCTTTCTCCTATCGTGTGACCGCCAGATCTCACTCCAGATCGCAGAGGTCGCTGCGGTCTCAATATTCCTGATCGCCCAGACCGCCCAGCTCTCTTGACTATTATGTATTTGTATTTAGTCCCACATCATATATTTGTATTTTACTGTTTCCCTCCTAGTCTATATAAAGGAGGCAATACACTTGTAATATTCAGTTTTTTGGAAATAAAAATTCCTGTTATTTTCAAATTCTCACATGGTATTAGAGCGATCGATCTCTTCGACCGGTCTCTTTTTCTTTTGACCGCACAATCCGTGCGATCTCCTCTCTTCCTCCTCCAGTCCGCGCGATCTCCCTTATATCCGCGAGACCGCGCGATCTCTCTCATGGGTACCCCTTCTGTGAATGCTACCCCCCCCCCCCCCCCCCCCCCCCCGCCCACTCCTGTGGCTATTTCTACCTCTTCCTCAGGCAACCTTGACACCACATCCAAGCTCACTGGAGCTAATTATCCTGATTGGAGTGTCTCCTTCACCTTTCTCTTACGCTCTCAACGCAAACGCCACCATCTAACCGATGATCCTCCTCCCACAGGATCTGCTACCTTTGATGATTGGGATGCTAGCGATGCTCTTGTCCGCACCTGGCTTCCTAACAGTCTCTCTGATGAGTGTCTTCCTATCATTCGTCATGATGAGACAGTCAAGGCAGCATGGAAGCATCTTGCGGCCCTTTACTCCAAAGGCGCCAAAACCTCCTGCATTTACACCTTGTATGCTGATCTCTTTGCCCGCCCAACCATGGATCCCACCACAGCATATCAAGCTGTTCAGGCCCTTGGGGCTGAACTCCTTCAGCATCGCCCCTTCTCTGCTGATCTTGCTGAACAACATAAACACTTCCAAGAGCTCCTGGTTGTGTGTTACCTTCTCCGTCTTCCGGAGTCCTATGATATGATACGACAACAAATCCTTGGAGAAGCTGAATCTCCCACTCTTGATGCCACCACTGCTCGGGTCTCTGTTGTTACCTCCCTTCTCCAACGACCCTTGTTGTCTTCCCCTCCTCCTCCAGAGAGCTTTGCTCACCGGGCTGAACGTGGTCACCCCGGTGGCCGTGGTGGATCTCTTGGTGGTCGTGGACCTCCGCGACACATCTGTTCTCATTGTGTCTGGAAGGGTCACCCAATTGATCGTTGCTATCTCAAGCATCCTCACCTTCGCCCTTTGGCTGCTGCTTCTCAACCGGATACTAGATCACCGCCTGCTTCTATTGCTACCTCCTCAGGTAGCGTGCATGTGGTTACTGAAGGTAAATGGCTTATTGATTCTGGCGCAACAAATCATATGACAGGGAACCCTCACCTTTTCTCCCAATTACTAGAGCACAAGAATTTACCTCCGGTTCTAACCGCTGATGGTTCTCCCTCACATGTGTGTGGGGCTGGAATAGTTCAAGTCACTCTGACTATCTCTCTTCAGAACACTCTTTATGTGCCTACTTTTCCATGCAACTTACTATCAGTCAAGACCCTCTCTCAACAATTACAATGCTCTATTATGTTTACTCCGACTAACTGTTATTTTCAGGATCTTTATACGAAGGAGACAGTTGCTACCGGGACTGAGAGTGGAGGCCTCTACTTCCTTGACGTTCTTGCTGCTCACTCTGCCTCTACCGTCTCTGATTCTCTCCATCAATGGCACATCCGTCTTGGTCACCCTCCACCTCGGCTGCTGTATCAACTTCTACCTCACCTCACCAGAGATACCTCTCCTCTCAACTGTGAAGCTTGTCAACTAGGAAAGCACCATCGGGCTTCCTACCCTGCCAAACATGGACGTAGCTCGACTCGTCCCTTTGATCTCCTCCACTCGGACATCTGGGGTCCTTCTCCTACCAAGACTGTAGGTGGGAGTAGTTTGTATTTTGTTACTTTTATTGATGACTTCTCTCGATGTACTTGGGTGTATCTGTTAAAAGAACGCTCAGAACTTTTTTCTGTTTTCAAAACTTTCTACAATGAAATTTCCACTCAGTTTGGAGTGTCTATCAAGGCTATTCGCACTGATAATGCCAAAGAGTATGTTTCTCATCAATTTTCTGAGTTTTGCATGAATCAGGGTCTTATACATCAGACTAGTTGTCCTTATACTTCTCAACAAAATGGGATAGCGGAACGTAAGAATCGTCACCTCCTCGACATGGCTCGCACCTTACTCTTCCAGATGAATATGCCCAAAACCTATTGGGGTCATGCCATCCTCATCTCCTGTTATCTCATTAACCGCATTCCCTCCACCCTTCTTCAAGGCTCCACCCCCTTCTCTCTACTATATCCCACCTCACAACCCTTTTCATTACCTCTCAAGGTGTTCGGTTGTACTGCTTTTGTCCACACTCCTTCCCTAGGTCGGGACAAACTCTCTCCTCGGGCAGTTAAATGCATGTTTGTTGGTTATTCTCCAACTCAGAAAGGGTACCGGTGCTATGACCCCCTTCTTCGCAAACAATATGTTTCTGCTGATGTCACCTTCTTTGAAAATGTTCCATACTTTTCTACCTCTTCCACCTCGCTGCCTCCTGCGCCTAGTCCGACAACACCGCTGATTTACTCTCCACCACCACCACCTACTCTCCCAACTCCACCACCTCTTCCTTTCCCTCCACCACCTCCAGCATCTCCTTCCACCTGTCCTCCTACTCCGGGGCCTTCTCTCCCGACTCTTGGGCCAGCACTATCTTCTTCCGATGATGACTCTCCTGCAGATACAGTCACCACTGAAGACCTTCCTATTGCTCTTCGAAAGGGAGTTCGCTCATGTACGCAACATTCTATTCACGATGTTGTAACTTATGCTCAACTTACCCCCTCTGCTAGGGCATTTGCTATTGCTATTACAGATACTGCCACCCCAACAAGTTATCAGGAGGCTCTTGCCATCCCACAGTGGAAGGCTGCCATGGATGATGAAATCTCCACCCTTCAGGACCGTGGCACTTGGACTCTTGTTCCTCCACCTATTGGGATAGATGTTGTTGGGTGTAGATGGGTCTTTGTGATAAAATATCGTGTTGATGGCTCTGTTGACCGCTACAAAGCTCGCTTGGTTGCCAAAGGTTTTACTCAGACATATGGAGTAGACTTCTTTGACACTTTCTCACCTGTCGCTCGTCTTACAACCATCAGGGTCCTCTTCTCTGTGGTCGTTAACAAAGGTTGGCAACTCTCTCAATTGGAAGTCAAGAATGCTTTTCTCTATGGTGATCTTCAAGAAGTTGTTTTCATGGAGCAACCTCCAGGGTATGTTGCTCCGGGGGAGACTCGTGTATGTAAGCTAAAGAAGGCCATCTATGGTCTTAAGCAAAGTCCCCGCGCCTGGTTCGAAAAATTTAACGAAGTTATCGAGATCATTGGATTTGTCGGTAGTTCTGTGGATCACTCTCTCTTCATTCGCAAGACATCTTATGGAATGGTTGTTCTGGCTGTATACGTTGATGACATCCTTCTCACAGGTGATGACGTTGAAGGTGTCTCCCTTATAAAGAAACATCTTCTCCAACACTTTGTGACCAAAGATATGGGGACTCCCAAGTACTTTCTGGGCATTGAAATCTCAAGGAAGCATAGCTCCATTGTTCTCTCACAACGGAAGTATGTTATTGACCTTCTAAAGGAAACAGGTCTTCTGGGTGCTAAACCTGCTAAATATCCAATGACAATTGGAGACGACAAACTCTGGACTGACAACTCTCCTCCTTTACTTGATAGCACTAGATATCATCGTCTTGTAGGCAAGCTCATCTACCTAACTGTAACAAGACCTGATATCTGTTATGTTGTTGGGAAGGTCAACCAATTCATGCAAGCTCCGAAGTAATGTCATCTTCAAGCTGCTTTAAAGATATTAGAATACGTTAAGGGATCTCTAGGGAAGGGACTTCTGTTCCAAAGGAACAACCATCTCAAGATAGAATCCTACTCAGATGCTAGCTACGCTGATGATAAAGGAGACAGGAAATCCACATCTGGGTTCTGTACCTTCGTGGGAGGAAATCTGGTGAGCTGGAAGAGCAAGAAACAAGCACTAGTATCCAGATCAAGTGCTGAGGCCGAGTACAGGAGCATGGCCCAAACTACATGCGAGTTGAAGTGGTTACGAACTCTCCTTCTAGACTTAGGAGAAGTTTACAATTATCCATTGCCAATGTTCTGTGCAACAAAGCTGCAATCTATATATCTCAGAACCCAGTCTTTCATGAGAGAACCAAACACATTGAAGTGGACTGTCATTTCATCAGGGAAGAATTCTTGAAGAAACAAATCTGCACTCCCTTCGTAACTTCGGATAAAGAGCTGGCTGATATCTTCACCAAACCTATATCTTCATCCTTCTCCGATGTGTGTAACAAGCTAGGCAGGATTGATATATATGCTCCAGCTTGCGGGGGAGTGTTGAAGCCAAGCGGTCTCGAAGGATTGAAGCCGCGCGATCTGAAGCCAGCGGTCTGTGCGGTCTCCAATAATCAGACCGCGGCTTCCCCTCTGATGTACCAAATCTCGCCGGATAAAGATAAGTTGAAGCTGCGCGGTCTCGAGTCAGCGGTCGGTGCGGTCTCCCAGAATCAGACCACTGCTCCTCAGATATGCGAGATTGTGCAAGATGAAGGTCGGCGATCTCCAGCCCTATCAGACAACTGTTTGATAACCGCGGTCTGTGCGGTCTCCCAACATCAGACCGCCACTTCTCCTCAAGTATGTGAGATCGCGTCTTGTGAAGGTCAGCATCATTCCGCCTCTCCAAGCGGTCTAGAGCCAGCGGTCTCAGCGGTCTCCAAGTACTAGTCTGCCGGTTCATCTCAGATATACCAGATCGCCTCTTATGAAGAGAAGCGCTCTGGCCCTCCCGGTCTCTCCCTTATGGGGGAGTGTTCGCCACAACGATCTAACCGTCCGACGGTCTCCTCTGTCACACGACCTTTCTCCTGTCGTGTGACCGCCAGATCTCACTACAGATCGCAGAGGTCGCTGCGGTCTCAATATTCTTGATCGCCCAGACCGCCCAGCTCTATTGAGTATTGTGTATTTGTATTTAGTCCCACATCGTATATTTGTATTTTACTGTTTCCCTCCTAGTCTATATAAAGGAGGCAATACACTTGTAATACTCGGTTTTTTGGAAATAAAAGTTCCTGTTATTTTCAAATTCTCACAATGATGACATCCAAAAAAAACAAAGATAAAGAACCTATTGTGATGGAGGGAGACGAGAATACTCAACATAAAGCAAAAGAATTTCTTGTGAATGTTAAGGATGACTCAAAGCACATCTCGAAGAAAAATAAAATGGATGATGTTAGTTATGGGATTCGTCTAGCCTTCACCTAGAGGGGGGGGGTGAATATGTATTGTTGCCTTTTTTATAAACTTAGTGCGGAATAAAGAGAGTTTATGTAATAATAACACAATCACAGAAAAGTCACAGCACAAACAAAGAAAACTATAGTGGTTCCCCGAGTTGGGTACATCCACTTTCTCCCTCCGCTTATCTAGCAATGTGCTAGCCTCTCGACAAACTCCAACCAAAACTCATATCATCACATCCCACAACTCAGAGACCAAGTCTCCTACCTCAGAGGTGGTAACTGACCTCCTACCTCGGGTCACAAGGACCCTACAACTCAGAAGCTCTGGGTTGCTTCCAAACTCACACTACAAGAAAAGTCTTTATTGGCAACGTTTATTTTGCGGCGTTTTAAAAAACGTGGCCAAAACATTTGTTATCCGCAACATTTAGGTTAATAAACGTTTATAAAAACGCCACTATAACTTTGGCGGCGTTTTAAAAACGTCGCTAAAGATATTTAAAAACATCGATAATGCATGATTTTCTTGTAGTGTCAGGTCATACAAGACCCTACAACTCAGAAGATATTGCTAGCTTCCTACCTCACGTCATACAAGACCCTACAACTCAGATTCAACAAATGAATCTTACATCTTAGATCTTTGAGAGATCCTACAGTTATATAAGTTCTGATTCAAAACCTTTCGTTAGACTCAGAATAATAGATCTTGACAAATCTGGAGTCTTCTTGAAGCTTGATGTGGATTGGCTTCAACTTTGATCTTCTTGCAGAGGACTTTGAAAAAATCTATTTTCGTGAAGAATATTTCCTCTGCACTTTCGAAGATCCTTCCTCTTCTTACCGATAGATGATTTGGCTTATAGTAAATCAGCAAGATGAGTCGAACTCTTACTTCTGGAGAAAAAAAGATTTGTTTCAACGATTATCTTCTCCGTTCTTGAGCCTCCCAATGAATATGCCTCCTTTTGAAGATGACGGTGATAAGCTATTTCTTTTTGATCTTTTGATTATTAGGGTTAGTTGTGTCCCGTCGCATCCCTTTTATAGGGTCATTTAATAACAGTCTGATCCTCTGACACTTTATGTCATAGATCTATTGCTTTTATGGACAAAACTGATTTGCTCGATCAATCTGCTGCGACATTAAATGAGTTACGCCATATTTGCACTTTAATTTGAATTCTTGTCTTTCCCGCAATTCAACTAGAAGTCTGGTCGAATCTGCTTGATGTCTATTCGAATGTTTACTTGTTGTCTTCAAGACGACATTGACATTATCTAGATGATATTCCAATTCTTCTCGACTATACTTATAGCATACAAGACGATATTATTCTTCTCGATGATACTTGTAGTCTACAAGACGATATTTGACTTCCACTGTCTTCTGGTCGAATGTTAAGCTCTTATCAAGTCGACTTCTGAAATGTGGTGTAGGCTTCTCAACGACAATTGATATAATCTCGATGATAAATGACTTAGCTTATTCTCAGCTCAATATATTTCTGAAATGTCGTGTAGGCTCTTCGATGATTTTCACTTATCCTCGACGACAATTGATATAATCCCGACGATAAAGGACTTGGCCAAATTCTTCCTTCAATGAAGAGTCTTTCATACAACTTGTTGATTATCCTCAAGACAATATGAGTATAGTTGATCCTTGTCAAGACGATATCGTCTCGGATAATGTATTACAAAGACGATATTTGGAGGTTGAGTTGCTTTTTCTAATCAAGACGTATTAGACTTATGCTGAGAGTCTATAAGACGATATCGTCTTGAAGCTTATGATCTTCAAGCTGATATCGCCTTATAAGACGATATTTGGACTCTCCAAGACAATATGACTTAGTCATTTTCTGATCATTCTGAATTCAGTTCCTTTGCTTTTTGCAACGTGCTAGACCTTTCATCCTGATGATTATAAGTGAGTGACAAGTCTAATGTAGTCTAGATCATAGGTCGACATGGTATTTTACACAACGAGAGATTATATTGGCAAAACTATGTCTAATGACACTAAGTCTAGCCATATGTTAGGCTTGCACTATCTAATACCTAAAAACATCATTCTAAACACATGCATCAAATACAAAATGTGTTTATCTTTGACTTGATGATTTTTTCAAATCAGGAACATTGAGGGCAAAGTCCCCAACAGATGATTCTGATAGTAACAAGATTAAATCTACTGTGTGGGATTGCTTCACCAAGTTTAAAGACAGTTAAGGAAGGGATAAAGTGAAGTGTAAGCATTACTCAATGACCTATGTTGCCGATTCTCGAAAGAATGGAACAAGTGTTTTAAGAGCACATATGTTAACTTTATGTCATTTCAGGTTAAAAGATAACAACCAAAAGCTGTTATCTCTTAATGAGAAACGGGAAGATGGGGCAGCCGTTGGTTCACTAAAAGCCATTAAATTTGATGAAGAACATTAATGTCGTGATGTGTTAGCAAAAATGGTTGTTGTTTATGAGTTGCCCTTCAGATTTGTAGAAAATGAAGGCTTTAGAAATTATTCTAATAAGTTGGATCCAATGTTCAAAGTGCCATCTCGAACCACTATTTCCAAATACTACATTAAACTTTTCATTTCTGAGAGAAAAAATTTAAAGAAACAGTTGCGATCAGAAAGAATATGTCTAACGACAGATACATGGATCTCTATTCAAAGATATGGATATATGTGTCTTACTGAACATTGGATCGATAAAGATTGGAGATTGCAAAAATGAATTCTTAATTTTGTTATAATCATTGATCATACTAGGGAAGGTATCATCAATGAAATATTAAATTATATGGCAGAATGAGGGATAAGAAAATATTCACCATTACTATGGATAATGTATCTGCCAATGACGTGGTTGCTAGATATTTGACAAGAAAAACTAAAGAATGGAAATCTACTTTACTAGAGAATGAGTTTTTACATGTGAGATGTTCAGTACATATACTAAACTTAATTGTGAATGAAGGATTGTCTGAATATAATGAGTTCATTGAGAAGATTCAGTTAGCTATCAAGTATGTGAAAGAATCTTCTCAACGACTAGAGAAATTTAAAAAATGTGCAGCAAATGCCGAGATATCATGCAAAGCTTTTTTGTGCTTGGACGTTGACACAAGGTGGAACTTCACTTACTTGATGCTAGAGACATCTATAAAATTTGAGAAGGTTTTTAATGAAGTAGAGGATGAAAGTTCATATATAAGCTATTTTAACAATGCCAATCACACAGTTAATGGCACGTCCTAGGCAAAAGATTAGAATAATGCAAGTTTATTTCTAAAGCTTTTAAAGTTATTTTATACAGTCACTTTGGAGGTTTCCGGAACAAGTATCCAACTTCACATTTATTTTTTCAAAACATTTCAATGATGGAACATGCAATTAATTCTATATGTGAAAGTCAAGATCTTGCTATAAGCATTGTTGCACATCGGATGAAGACAAAATTAAATAAATATTCGGGGAGTTTAGATAAAAGTAATGTTCTATTATATGTTGTTTTTGTCTTGGACCCACAATGTAAGTTAAAACACATTGCTCTAATTTCAAAGCAATATATGATATAACGAGAGCAAGGACACCGATTGAGTTGACGGAAAACACATTTGTTGGAACCAAGAATCGGCCCAACGAGAGAAGTTCGCACCACAAATAGGAGGCAGCTTGCATTTACTTGGCTCGTGGAAGAACTTGGCAGAAAACTCAGAATTAAGAACCGACCCTTGGCTGCAGCGTAGAGGTCCAATCACACACTCGGAAGATCTTGGAGTGTTTCTCCTCCCAAGCCAAAGCTGTAGCTGGGCACCTTGGAGAACCTCAGACACAATTCAAAATTGTCCAGAGGAGGAAGAAGCCCCAGAATTGGATCATCTCCAAAGGTGCCCTTCAGGGTCTATTTGTAGTTTTCCCAAGTAGGTCTGCTAATAACACAAATCCGTCTTTTAGTTTTGCTAAACGCACCCCAAAATGGTCTGCCGACAGCTAAACTCCACTGTTTGAGATGACTATTGGCAGACAAGCCTGAACAAACCTGAATAACGTATTGCACCAAGAACCCAGGGGGCTAACGAAGTCGGCTCGCCTCCCCCTTGTGAGCTCGCCTCGCCCTCGCGATCCACTTGTCGCGAGGCGGCGAGCCCAACTCGCCTCACCCTAGCGACCACTTGTCGCGAGGCGGTGAGCCCAACTCGCTTCGCCCCCACAACCCACTTGTCGCGAGGCGGCGAGCCCAGCTAGCCCCACCCTTGCGACTCACTTCGCCGCAAGGCAGCGAGCCCAGCTCGCTTTGCCTATATCCGAGTCTCATTTTACCCTTATGCGAACACGGGATTGTACAACATTGATTCGGTTATACAAGCAATATGACACAAATGTAAGTGTGACATCTACTAAAAATAATTCCAGCCAAGCTTCAAGCTTCAAGATTAGTATCCATCAAATTAATGTGGAATTTAGTTTTGTTGTTTATCAAAAGAAAATGTTTATGGATGATTTTGAGGAGGATGAAGCAACTATTTGCACACATGAGATTACACTATACTAAAAGGAAGCTACACTGAAGCTACAAACCAATTTTAATATTTTGAATTTGTGAAAATTGAACTCTTCCAGATTTCCAAAATTATCCCAAGTGGCAAAAGATGTTTTAGCTATTCCAATTTCTACTGTCGCCTCAGAATCAACTTTCAGTACCAGGGGATGCATTCTTGATTTTTTTAGGAGTTCATTAGCAGCTAAGATGATTTAAGCTCTAATTTATGCTCCATATTGGTTGCTTTGCAAGTCAAACCTCAATGAGATAGAAGATATGATTTTTGATGTTGACAAATATGAAAAGCTTGAAAAAGGTAGTGTTTTTTACATTTGATTTGTAATCATTTTTACTTCTCTATTAAATTTGTAGATTGATCTTTAATATATTATTTTAAAATTTTGTATAGAGTTGGAGAAAGAAATGCAAATTAATGTGAAGGATGATGAAGTCGAAATCACTGAAAATTTAACATAAATTATGGTAAATATACTAGCATGTAACATATATTTGATTTCTATTGCAAATTTGCAATATGTATTTAAGTATTTTCTAATAATAATATATTTTTCTTTTTGTAGATTTTGTGGGTTTAAAAATTTCTAGACTTCTAGTTTGGTATTTATGGTTTTATTTTCCAGATTGTGTATTTCAGTATTTTTATGTTTATGTTTTTAATTTTGTGTGACTTATACATTCATGCAATCACCAATCTCATCATGTTTATTCCTCTGGATTTGATTAGTTTGGGTTGGATTCTGATTTCTGAATCTCTGTTACTGTCAGTTGGAAACTTAGAACTTTGTCTTCACCATTTACATCTATTGTATGTATTTTTTATGGATGTTGTATTTCTGCATGACAGATTCTTCTTTGAGCAGGAGCAGCTCATATTCGAAGTTAGCTATTGCCACTTTATGGTACTTCATGTTGATTTTTGTGTTTTTATTGTTGCTTTCATGTTTTGTTTTGTTTTGTTTTGTTTTGTTCAAATGCCAATAGACTCATAGTTTATTAATTTTGTTGTTTTGAATAGAATGTGTTATTGAATAAAATGTGTTATTGAATAGAATGTGTTATTGAATAGAATGTGTTGGAACAAAAATAACATGATGTCATTGATTTCTCAAAATTTATTAAAGAGCACAATCATTCGTTGACATTAAAGAAAGATACACATTAGTTGAGATCGCATCACCATATATCTGATGACCAAGCAGCCTTGATCAAGAATATGACGGGAGTGGAGATACGAACTGTTGACATGTTCAACTTCTTAGCAGATAAATTTGGTGGTGTCCAAAATGTTGAGTTCTCGAAAACAGATGCATATAACTTTGTACATCGAGAAAAAAGAGCGGTCATAGAAAATGAAGACTTTGAATGTAACATCCTAACTTTAAAAAGGGGACTAGCCGGTTCAGTTGAACCCTTGAAGGAGATTAGTCCTGATCATAGTGAACTACGACCCGACCTCCACCTCATATTAGTATTAGTGTAAGGTATGATGACATGATATGACAGTTGAATAAATAAACTTGGAATCAATCTCGGTTAGTGGCAGTGCTCTCACGAGATCAAAACAAACTCAATAATATCAACCACATCTCGTTTAGATATATAGTGGTAAAACTGGTTAATGCATGCTAGATCAAGCTACGTGACGACCCCAATGTGGCTTTCTGAGCAAACGAACTTCGAATTTACTTCTGTCAGTTGCATTAAACTCGTATGACTCATACAAATGCGACACAACTTATTTCGTTTGAATCTGAGGTTGTTTAGCGAAAGTGATCATTTTAGGCCGCGTTATTCGGCATGGCCACCCCGAATTATCATTTTGAGCAAATGAACTTAGAATTAACTTACGTCAATTGCATTAAACTCATATAACCTATACGAGTGCAACACAACTCGTTTCATTTGAATCTAAGGTCGTTTAGTGAAAGAAACCTTTTTAGGCTACATTGTTCGGCACGGTCACCCTGAATTATCATTCAGAGTAAATAAACTCAGAATTGACTTTTGTCGGTTGCATTAGACTCGTATGGCCGATACGAGTGAAATGCAACTCCTTTCATTCCAATCTGAGATCGTTTAGTGAAAGTGACTGTTTTAGGCCACCTGTCTGGCACGGTCACCCTGAATTATCATTCTGAGCAAACGAACTCAGAATTGACTTCCGTCAGTTGCATTAGACTCGTATGACCCATACTAGTGCATCGCAACTCGATTCGATTGAATTTGAAGTCGTTTGGTGAAAACGACCGTTGCAATTCACGATGTTCTACTCGATGACTCCGAAATTACTTTTTGAGCAAACGAACTCGTAATTAATCTCAGTCAGTTGCATTGGACTCGTATGGTTAGTACGAGTGCAACGAGACTCATTTCACTCAATTCCGATGTCGTTTAATCTAGTTAATAAAAATAATATCCTGTAAAATTATACGACGTCTCGAAAAACATGAAAGCTTGAATTCAACCTCGTCGCTTCAATATTAACTCGTCACTCGACGACTAGGACCCGCATTGACTTTGACATATATGGGGGACCCACTTAGGGTTGACTTTAGTCAAACCCCCCTCTTTAGGTGGTTTTCATGAATAAGTGTTGATCAAATCACATGAGCACTACTCACCCATGCCCATAAATTGATTAGCACTAATCGCAAGGCCATGGGGATTCATCCATGGCAGCCCTACCCTAAAGGAGTGGTGTAGATATTTTTAGGCTTGGATCCAAGCCTAGCTTAACCATTCCCAAACTAAACCCTCAACCCCTAACCAAACCCCTCCTGCCACTAACCCAGCCGTACCCTCCCTCCACTAAGATGCTGCCAGCCACCACCTTCACCCCACCATAGTTGGCCGGAAACCTCACCCCAAACCCTACTGGGGTAAGAAGAAGAGAGGGTGGGGGTGTACTTAGCTGCCTATATATGGCCTCCCCGGGCTTCAGTTATAAAGGGACCAACTACAGAGGAGCTCCACCCAACCATATTCGAATCAAGCCTCGGCGAAATAAAGTCTTGTCGGCGCCTGAGAAGAAGAGGAGGTTGCACGTGTCGCCACCTTGCCCATCCATGCTCGGGAAGAGCTCCCCCGGCTCGTCTGAGCTCTATAGGGTGCTCCCCTAATCCGTAAAGGGGTTGGCGAACCTCTCCGAGAAGTGTCCGGGTGGTGGCGCCGTAGGGGTGGTAGCTCCGACGAGCGCGCAATAATTGCTCTTTGTATTAGCTCCGCTTTGTGGCGGCCGACGACACAAAGTCGTCGAACCACCGCCGGAAGGATCTCTCGCCGATGGCGAGCCGGACGGAGGCAGTGTTGCGGCCAATCGGCGGCTGAGCCATTATTTATTTTGTTCACCGCAGGCTACAGGAGTCGTCTGATCCTGATCATGGGATCGGACGGCCCTAAAATTAATTAATAAACATATCAAAATAATCATTGGACTCTACAACGTATTGGCTCCAGATCTGTTGTGGAGTCAATGATATGTTCCCGATCGACTCAATCTCAGTCGTTCTCGATGCATTAAGATCGGTGCACGCTCGATTTAATTAAACAAGGCTATTTTGATTTTCTGAGCCCAATATATAGCCCAAATTGGATTTTTTTTAAAAATCAAAGTTATAGCCCACATCAAGATCTATCTCCAGTAAAACTTTGAGATTTTTCTGAATTTGTTTTTTATTTTTAATAATTAAAATGAGGGTAATTTATCTGATTTTAAAATATCATAGGGCCTTAACCTTGTGATAAAATTTTGTAAAAATTTAGACAGATTTTTAGTGCTGTTCTACACCTACTCTAATTATTTGGTGATTTTTAAAACTCAATTACTATTTTTAGTTAATTAAAAATAGACAAGGATATCATTAAAAATTAATAGAGAAAAATATCTTCATTAAAAAACCCTGAATTATTTATGGATGATCATTAAAGGCTAGATACTGTCTCTGAAAAAGTTTCATAAATTTTGATGCACTCCCGCTATGTTGAAGAATTAATTTCCAGTCAAAATGAGTTATATAAATTTAGGAGAGGTTAATTAAGACCTCAAAAGGCTCTGAAGAATTTATGGTAGCACTCTAAGGGTGTTATAAGCTCATTGTAAATGTTTGATAATTTTTCGAGTTGATTACCATTTAATTGATTTAAAATAGGATAAACCCCACAACTAAATGAGAATTCGGGGACCTTCTAGAGCACAGGATAGACAATTGAAAGATAGAGTGAGCCAGGAATCAATGCTCCGGACCGCCTCTGTCAGCTTTCTCTGGCACAACAAAATTACAGGGGATCGTTTATATTACGGGGAGTTAATACAGACAACCTTAAACTCAAGTTGCTCATTTTTTTAATTTGATTTAGCTTATAATTTAGAGGTGACCTGGAGGTGGGGCGTTCCTTCGAGCTCAACCATAAATAGTGTCGAACTGACCGCCACTCTCGAGCAAAGCGGACAAGTTCGATGTTTTGATTTTTATTTTAGATTTGCCTAATATTTAGAGTTGACCTGGAGGTGAGGAGTTCCTTTGAGATCAACCATAAATAGCGTCGAACTGCCCCCACTACAACAAATTAAGCATATCGCGGTCTTTTTTAAGACTTTTAGCAGCGCTTTTAAAACGCCGCCGTATCTTCCGCGGCTTATCTTCAAGCGCCGCGAAATCGCCGCGAAAAGATGCGCCGCGGAAAACTTGGCGGCGTTTATATTTAAAAGCGCCGCGAAAAGCCTTGCGGCGTTTTCTCTAAAACGCCGCGGATGCAGCAATTTTTTTTAAAAAAAATTACATCACTATGATTGCATTTGCAAAGAAAAGCGCCGCCAAATATTTTATTTTTATTTTTAAAAAAATGGCAGTGATATACATTCCAGACTATTACTCTCATCGTTGGCTACCATTCCAGAACATAAACCATCATTCCAGAACATACATCTTACATTTTCTTACAAATCTTCTTCGACTCCACTCCAAAAAAATGCATAAAGAAACATAGTGATGCAGACATTTATTTATAATATGTGCCCAACTTAGGCCTGTAATGGTTCGGTTTGGTTTGGTTTTTCAGTAAAACCGTAAACCGAACCACCCCTATGTGGTTCCAAAAATTTGGAACCGAACCGAACTGCCAAAACATTGAAACCGAACCAAACCGAACTGAATGGTTCGACTCGGTTCAGTTCGATTTTGGTGGTTTAAATAATGTGATACAAGATGAAAACATGAATTAAATAATGTGATGAAAGTGATGCCTGAACAGTGAACACAATTCCTAATTTTCTATCACCTAACCATTTCAGGTCTCCAAAATCAAATCTTTTAATTAACCAATAATATATAAAAAAAAGTAGACAACTTAGATGTATTGTTATTCAAGCAGAAAACATGAATTGAAAATGAAATATTCATCAACATTGTTTATTTGGAGAAAGATCTAGGTAAGAGAAGTATTCATAAGACAAAATTTACTCTATAAAGTGCCACAAGAAGCAAGATTTGTGCTGGACGGGCTTGCCAGTGAAATGAGTCCAGAAGATAATATGAACAATGAAAGCTGGTTACAGAGAAGAGGAAGAGGGCTCACCTGCGATGAGCGCGGTGGCCAACGCCCGACGGGATGAGGAGCGGCGACTCGACATCGGCGGGATGAGGAGAGGCGACTCTGTGTCGGCGGGATGAGGAGAAATCAATAGCGAGAAAACCTAGCTCCAGCCATCCAGGAGAATTCTGCACTTTGGAAATATAAAATATAAATACACTACGGTTTAATGAAATATACAAATATAATATGAGATGTAATTAATAGTTTAATGAAATATAAATACACTACGGTTCACTATGAGTCTTATGCAAAGATTAAAATATAAAAATAAATTAAATATTTTTATACACTACGGTTCGGCTCGACTCGGTTCGGTTTGCCACATAAAACCATGAACCGAACCGAACCGTATGGTTTTTCTAAAATCAAAACCGTGACCGAACCGCGGCCTACTGAAACCGAACCAAACCGTGCGGTTTGGTTTGGTTTGGTTCGGTTCGGTTTGACGGTTCGGTTGGTTTTTGCTTACAGGCCTAGCCCAACTAGCTAATTGAATGGAGAAGATTTATTTAAAAAGCAGCATTAACAAAATAATGATGATTAAGACATTAATTAATTAGTGCACTTTAATAACAACCCAATTGAGTACAAGAAATGTAAACCCACCACTTAAAAGTCTACACCTTGATCTCCTCAGACAAATTCATTCTAACAAGGAAAGGGATCATGCATGAGGCTTAGAAGAGACACCCAAAATTTTTTCAACACACTCAAAATTGAAACAAGAGCAAATACATGAAGATATTGATTTTGCTCGATAAAACCACACTTTAACATAAAAGCAACTCAAAATTAGAGCCTCGACGTCAAAATAATGAAGATAACTCAATACTTACAAAACAATGTATACTAACAACACAACCAGGACATAATACAACTAATACTAAACTGAGATTAAAATCATATTGCAATAAGGATGACAAAGCTGATCTAGAGGATCTCCATGTATATCCATAAACCTGAACTTACCAATGAAATGTGAGAAAATGTTTAAAGCAGTAAAAACCAAAATACAACACAAGGAGGTTGATGTGAATGAGATTTCACTTGCATCCTCTAAACGATTCAAATATGAATGTAACTATTAATTAAGCAAGAGTATAATCAAATTATGCTTAATTAAAATAACCAAGCCAGAATTAATGTGACCAAAGGATAAGAAATAATCAAGCCCTAAATTATGCTTAATTAAAATAACTGTGTTCCACTATTTTGGTTAAGAAGTCAAAAACTTTTCTTATGGCCACAGCACAAACAAGTATAGAAAAAAGGTGAGATTCTAAATAGAAAAAAAATGAGCATGCATAGTTATGGTATTGATCGAACAAATCAGAAGAAAAGATGTTGGCTAATAGCTGATCAAGGAGAGCAGTGAGCTTGGACAAGGACCCATCAACTTAATGTAGATTGTATGCAACTCTTAAAGCTTTTTTGACCCATCAGCATAGTGAAGATTGTGTATGGCTTAAAGCACTGTGCAGATCTAGATATGCTTTCAACCTATTCAAGACTTAGTTTTCTCTCAAACATGAACGTGAAGACCGAAGGAATTGCAAAGCCTCCGCTGAATTAGGATTAAGTTGGTATTCAAATCATGAGCATTAAGAACTGCTACCCAACCTCACCCAGCCGTCATATTATTCATGAATTATAAGTCATCTTTACGAATAATCAGATCTCAAATCAAGCAGATCACTAGCCCTAAATTCAGGAAAAAAAATTGATAAGCAATAGAACGAACCTTGTGGAGAAATGGACTGCGAGGCAGGAGGGAGCCACATGTGTGTAGCTCCTGCGGCGATGATATCAGCGACTTGGGATTTCAATGTGTTATACCATCCTCCTTGCTGATGTGAAATTTTTCCGGACCTTGTGAGAGTAAGCAGGAATAACAACTAGAGTTACAAGCCAAAACAACCAGAAACAATTTGGGGCAAACAATTGATCTTTATTGATTTTCTAACTTCAGTTACAGGGCAAGACATGCTTGACGAGACATGATTTCGTCAGCACAACACTCCAGAACCAATACAGAGAAGAATACTGAAAGACTTCAGACCGCACAACCCGCGCGACCTCTCTTGCACAGACCGCGCGATCTCCCTTGCGATCTCCTCCTGTTGCTAGACCGCAACACCCTGCCGACCTCAGACCACCACCAAACTGCTGCACAGACCGCTCCCTTCTTTCGACCTCCTGATCTTCCCAAACTCCAGCAACACAACTCCAAGCCGCAGACCGCCCGAACACTTTCAGAGGAAGAGGTGATCGCTGCTGCCCGCACTATCCGCAGAAGCTGCACAAGAAGAATTCGATCAGAGACCGCCCGGTCAGAAAACACAGACCGCAAGAAAGACGCGAACTCAGCTTACACTTGGTGTGTTCTATATTTGCTGCAACAGTGGCTCCCTATTTATAGGCGTGAGACCTGATCCAGTCACCACCTTATGAGATAGAGTCACCACCCATCAGACCGCGCGACCTTACCGGTCAACCCGCGCGATCACTGCAACCCTCCTGCTTCATTTTGGTGAGCGCCGACTTCACTCCAGACCGCGGGAGATCGCTACTCCCTTGGTCTGAACACGACTCCACACGGAGATCGCCAGACCGCCTAGAAGTCACCCACCACCTGTGTTCGCCTGAGACCGCAAACACAGCCAGCTCGCCCTCCTGGTCTCCTCCTGAGACCGCGAACTGAGACCGCGAACTGAGACCGCGCGACTAAGAAGACTTAGTCCGCGAACTCCTTCAGAACCCTCTGGAAAGCCACCAGACCGGATTCAAGAGCCAACCCGTGCGGTCACGCCAGACCGGCACGTCCTTGAAGAGAACAACTTGTCACGCGGTCAGAGACAGACCGCGCGACCCTGAGGAAGATCACCCGTCATGCGGTTACAGCCAGACCACACGACCTCCGCCTCCAGCAGCCCTTGGACCAGACCAGCGGTCAACCCGGGAGACCGCGACTAGGCACAGATCATGCCAAACCGCCGATCCAGACCGTCAAGTCGGCAACCTTGCCTGACCGCAGAATCAGACCGTTAGTTCGCGCGAACTCGCCAGACCGGCCGACCTCACCCAGACCGCCCAGATCCAAAAAGCCTCCAAACTTCCACTTCAACAATTTCAACACTCCCCCTTGAAGTGGGAAGTTGAAACCAGCCCTAGTAAGCTCCTTAGCCGTGTGAACGGCCCCTTTGCCAGCGCCTTTGTGAAGATGTCTGCGACATTGTCCGCACTCCGCACATGCCCGACCGAAAGAGATCCCTCCAGCACCTTCTCCCGTATGAAGTGATGCTCGATCTCAATATGCTTGGTCCTCGCGTGACAAACTGGATTGGTCACCAGTTTGAGAGCACTCTCGTTGTCACCGCGTAGCAGAGTCGGCTCCCGAACCTCCTTGTGGACGTCTCCAACCAACCTCCTAAGCCAGATGGCTTCCTGAGCTGCCAAGGCCGAAGCCTTGTATTCCGCTTCTGTGGTAGAGACTGACACGGAATCCTGCTTCTTGCTGCACCATGAAATAGCTGTGGGGCCCGCCATGAAGACGAATCCAGACGTCGACTTCCGATCATCCGAATCTCCCCCGTAGTCAGCATCCATGAACCCGTGCACCTTGAAGTCTGCATCCCTCCGGTACAGGAGACCCATGTCCGAGGTCGCCTTGACATACTTCAGAATGTTCTTGGCCGCTAGCAGATGAGGTACCCGTGGCTCCGCCATAAATCGACTCACTCTGCCAACTGCATATGCAATATCCGGCCTCGTGATCGTCAGATAAATCAAGCTCCCAACTAGAGCTCGGAACACCAACGGATCTTGCATGATCCTCCCCTCATCCTTCCGAAGCTTCATAGCTTTATCCAGAGGTGTGGAAGTGCACTTCCCTTCCTTCATGCCGAATCGCTCCACGATTCGCTCCGCATAGCCGGCCTGGGTCACCAGCACTCCACCTTCCTTCCTCTGCACCTCGAGTCCAAGGAAATGGTGAAGTTCACCTAAGTCCTTCATCTCGAACCTGATAGACAGCTCGGCCCGAAGCTGCGCTACCTCCTCCTTCGAGTTCCCCGTCACGATCATATCGTCGACGTATAACAGCACGATGACTTGAAGCTCCCCGCTCTTCTTGACGAACAAGCTTGAGTCTGAGTCTGAAGCCCCAAATCCACAGAATAAGAGATATTCTGCGATCTTCCCATACCACGCCCTCGGCGCTTGCTTCAACCCATACAGGGCCTTCTTCAGCTTGCAGACATGCTCCGGAAAATCTTCAGACACAAAACCTGGTGGCTGGACCATGAAGATGTCCTTGTCAATCTCGCCGTACAAGAAGGCGTTCTTGACGTCGAGCTGCCAAATCTTCCATCCACTGAACGCCGCCAAGGCAATGATGAACCGAACTGAAGTCATTTTTGCCACCGGACTGAATGTCTCATCATAGTCTTCACCGTATTGCTGCGAGAACCCCCGAGCTACAAGACGAGCCTTGTAACGCTCGATACTGCCGTCAGCTTTCTTCTTCAGCTTGTAGACCCACTTGCATGTCACAGGAGCGATGCCCTTCGGCTTGGGCACAAGAGACCAGGTCTCATTCTTCTCGAGAGCTGCCATCTCTTCTTGCATCGCAACATCCCACTCCTTCACACCTTGGGCCTTCTCAAAGCTCGACGGCTCCCTCTCATCTAAGGGACCAGCGAAGAAACATGAGACAAAGCTCACTGTGTTTCCTCCTGTATAGCGATCAGGGGCGATGATCGCTCGTTTCGATCTCCTCAGCTCCTTCCCCTGAACCGCATCATCTTCAGCTGCTTCTTCCCTAGCTCCTCTTCCAGACGTGCTAGGAGCATTGCTCCCCCTGCTCCCTGAACCAGAAGCTCCCGTCTCAGAACTAGAAGGCGATGGACCACCTGGTGACACAGGTAGCTCCACCTGAAGATTTTCCACAGCTTGCTCCGGCTCCTCCACCCTGCTCTCTGGTAACTCCACTCCAGAGGACCCCCTGTAAGATGTCACCTCATCGAACACGACGTCGCGAGATACAGCAAATCTCCGCGTCTCCGGGTCCATGCACTTCCACCCTTTCTTCCTCTCATCGTATCCCACAAAGACTAGCTTCCTAGCCTTCGCTTCTAGCTTTGTCCGGAGAGCATCAGGGATGTGCACGTAACAGGTGGAACCGAACACCCGAAGGTGTGCCACGCTTGGCTTCTCCTTGAACATCATCTCATGCGGGGTCAACATGTTGATGGGGCTCAGAGGCATCCTGTTGATGACGTAAGCAGCACAAGACATTCCCTCCGCCCAGAAGGACTTTGGGATACTCTTGGCATGCAGCCAACACTTGCAGGTCTCCGTCAGATGACGGATCTTCCGCTCTGCAACACCGTTCTGCTGTGGAGTATGTGCACAAGTAAGCTCCCTCCGGATGCCTGCCTTCCTGCAAAAACTGGAGAACTCAGCAGAGGTGAACTCTCCTCCGTTGTCCGTTCTCAGCTTCTTGATCCGCAGATTCAGCCGACCTTCCACGAGCTCCTTGAACTCCACAAACTTGGCAAACGCTTCCGCCTTCTCCTTCAGGAAATATACCCAGACATATCTGGTGTAATCATCGATCAACACCAGCATATACCTGCTGCCTCCGAGGCTTGGGGTAGCAGTAGGTCCCATCAAGTCACCGTGGATGCACTCCAACGGCACACTACTCCTTGTCTGCGACTTGTCAAACGGTAGTCGATGAGACTTGCCGAACTGACATCCTGCGCAAACATGACCTTCTCCGTAGGAAGATAGACTTGGCAGGCCCTTGACCAGACCTCTCACCGCCATAGCTTTCAGCTTGTCCATCCCTACATGCCCCAACCTCTCATGCCATATCACGGCACCATCATTCGTCTTCATCTTGTCAACGTAGGAACTTGTCGACAAAACGAACAAGTCCTTCGCCCTTCTCCTGACATGGACGACCTCGGCCTTCACGGCCTCTACATTTCGTAGAAATTTCACTTCTGTCGGGCCGAACAGAACGTGATACCCAGCGTCAACAGCGTTGGTCACGGAGAAGAGGTTTTTCTTCATTCCGGGCACATGATAGACACTCTTCAAGGTAAGTGGCCCTCTATCACTGCCCAAAGAAACAACCCCCACCTTCTCGACTGGATGCACAGTATTATCAGCGGTGATGATAGCATTGTTACCTGTATAGGGTTGTGCTGATGAAAGCTTCGACTCATCTCCGGTGAGGTGATGACCACACCCCGAGTCCACGATCCAGTCCTCTTGATAGTTGATAGTAGCCGAGGCTTCAACCGAAGCCGAGAAGGCTCCTCCCCATCCTCCATCAATGTGCCTGGCCTCCACTTCCACCTTTCCAGCAACATGCCCCGATTGAGTAACAACTGGGCATTCCTTCTTGAAGTGCCCAACCTTCCCGCACTTGAAGCATCTCGGACCTTCCCCCTTCTTCTTCCCGTCAGCCTTGGGAGCATACCCCCTTTCCTGCTGCCCAGAAGTTGAAGGCCCATAGCCTCCCGCGATCTTTTTCTTCTTCTCCCACTTCTTCTTCTTCCCTGAGAAGAGCACCTCGCCGTCTCCCCCAGTCACTGACACTCCCGCCATCTGCCTTGCCAGACTTTCCTGCGAAGCTAGCAAATTCTCCAGCTCTAGCAGAGATGGCTGATTTGCCCATCCCTGCACTGACGTCACAAAGGCAACATATTCCTTCCGCAGGCCGCGGATGATGTGCCTCTTCAGCTTCGCCTCAGAGATAGGCTCATCGGGATCCAGTGCTGATATCTCAGCGCAGAGGTTCTTCATCTTCAGAAAGAAGTTTGAGATAGAAAGATCACCCTGAGCCGACCTTGCCAGCTCATTCTCCAAGAACTGCAGCCTCGCCACATTCTTCTTGTTAAACAGCCCATCAAGGGCTCTCCAGATTTCGGCAGCTGATCCACACCCTAAGATGTGATCAAATAGTTCCGGTGAAATGGCACGCTTCAAGGTGAACTCGGCTTTAGCATTGGTCTTTCTCCACGCCCTCACAGCCGGACCATTATCACCTGCTTCCGTTGCCTTCACCTCTTCAGTTGCATCTCCTCCAACAACCTCCCAGAGGTCCTCACCCAGAAGATAGCTCTGCATACATGACCTCCACTTCTTAAAGTTGGTCGAAGTAAGCATATCAATCCCAAGACCTCTTGCAAATCCGCCTTCCATTGTTTTCCCTCTGGTTCCTTCTTCACAAAGGCGATGGCTACTCTAAGTTATTCACTGCTCTAACCACTCCAACCTAGCTCTGATACCATGTGAAATTTTTCCGGACCTTGTGAGAGCAAGCAGGAATAACAACTAGAGTTACAAGCCAAAACAACCAGAAACAATTTGGGGCAAACAATTGATCTTTATTGATTTTCTAACTTCAGTTACAGGGCAAGACATGCTTGACGAGACATGATTTCGTCAGCACAACACTCCAGAACCAATACAGAGAAGAATACTGAAAGACTTCAGACCGCACAACCCGCGCGACCTCTCTTGCACAGACCGCGCGATCTCCCTTGCGATCTCCTCCTGTTGCTAGACCGCAACACCCTGCCGACCTCAGACCACCACCAAACCGCTGCACAGACCGCTCCCTTCTTTCGACCTCCTGATCTTCCCAAACTCCAGCAACACAACTCCAAGCCGCAGACCGCCCGAACACTTTCAGAGGAAGAGGTGATCGCTGCTGCCCGCACTATCCGCAGAAGCTGCACAAGAAGAATTCGATCAGAGACCGCCCGGTCAAAAAACACAGACCGCAAGAAAGACGCGAACTCAGCTTACACTTGGTGTGTTCTATATTTGCTGCAACAGTGGCTCCCTATTTATAGGCGTGAGACCTGATCCAGTCACCACCTTATGAGATAGAGTCACCACCCATCAGACCGCGCGACCTTACCGATCAACCCGCGCGATCACTGCAACCCTCCTGCTTCATTTTGGTGAGCGCCGACTTCACTCCAGACCGCGGGAGATCGCTACTCCCTTGGTCTGAACACGACTCCACACGGAGATCGCCAGACCGCCTAGAAGTCACCCACCACATGTGTTCGCCTGAGACCGCAAACACAGCCAGCTCGCCCTCCTGGTCTCCTCCTGAGACCGCGAACTGAGACCGCGCGACTAAGAAGACTTAGTCCGCGAACTCCTTCAGAACCCTCTGGAAAGCCACCAGACCGGATTCAAGAGCCAACCCGTGCGGTCACGCCAGACCGGCACGTCCTTGAAGAGAACAACTTGTCACGCGGTCAGAGACAGACCGCGCGACCCTGAGGAAGATCACCCGTCATGCGGTTACAGCCAGACCACACGACCTCCGCCTCCAGCAGCCCTTGGACCAGACCAGCGGTCAACCCGGGAGACCGCGACTAGGCACAGATCATGCCAAACCGCCGATCCAGACCGTCAAGTCGGCAACCTTGCCTGACCGCAGAATCAGACCGTTAGTTCGCGCGAACTCGCCAGACCGGCCGACCTCACCCAGACCGCCCAGATCCAAAAAGCCTCCAAACTTCCACTTCAACAATTTCAACAGCTGATTCCATGATTCCTAGTTGAAGCCCTGCGAACCAACCAGCGAGAGATTGGAGACGACGATCTGACGCAGATTCTCGCACTAACTTGAAGAGGGTGTGAAAAGACTCAAGATTGTGAGCGCTCGTACCTCCGATGATTTGAGCTCCAACGAGACGGCGGGGTTCTTGGGGGAGACGGGCGGTGTTCTTGGGTGAGACGGCCGGGATTCTTGCGGGAGGGCGGGGTTCTTGCGGTAGACGGTGCGTGGAATGAAAATAAAACCAACCATAAACCCTTATTTATTAACCTTTGGCGGCGTTTTTAAATTAAAAAAGCCGCTAATTGTAACCTATATTTTTGGCGGTAATTTTTAGACAAAAAAACGCCGCTATTATAAAACAAAACCACGGCGTTTTAAAAAGCGCCGCGTAAAAAGCGCCGCCATAGATCTATTTTGTTGTAGTGCCCGTCACTCTCGAGCAGAGCGTACAAGTTGATATTTTAATTTTTTATTTCAGGTACACATATAATTTAGAGTTGACATGAAGGTGGGTCGTTCCTTCATGGTCAAATTTAAGTAGTGTCGTACTGGCCGCCACTCTCGTTAGCAGAGCGATGCGGTCGAGTTCGATGTCTTGGTCTGTTAACTATTTTTGCATTATTGCTTTATGATTTATAGTTAGCCTGAAGGTAAGAGATTCCTTCGAATCTAATCCTAAATAATACTGAACTTAATCGACTCTCATATTAGTAGAGTGGTGCGGTCGAGTTTGATGTCTTGACTTATTATCTATTTTGCACTACTGCTTTATGATTTAGAGTCAGCGTGGAGATGTGAGTTTTCTTCGAGCCTAACCCTAAATAATGCCGAACTTGACCAACTCTCTTGACTAATAGAGCAGCGCGGTCGGGTTCGATGTCTTGAATTACTTTTTTATATTGCATTACTACTTTATAATTTAGAGTTAACCTTGGGAAGGGAGATTTCACCGAGGTTAACCTGAACTAATGTCCGAACTCGATCATCTCTCTTGTTAGTAGAGCAGTACGGACGAGTTTGACGCCTTAGTCACTTGCACGGATTATTTATGTAGAGTATGACAAGTAAACAATTTGAAACGCATGACTTGTTTTCTTTATACAAATGCTTATAATTTGGAGTGTAATCGTGTAGTTGTTATTGTGAACAAATTGGTTTGTAACCTAAAATGTCATGACGCTTGTCAAGTCGAGCCAGGGATTGGGGCTTATCAGAGTCACAAGTTTTAAATATAATTGTACGAGCGTGATGGAGCAGGATGAGTTTTAAGCTTTGACTCAATCCTTGGGGTGCCTCGATTTAATTAGTTTGTTTGACTAAATGAAAGTTCTATTTAATCTGCCTAATTTCTATCGCATCATTTTATAATAATTGACAATATGATATATTCGATTTTGATAGAAATTATATTACCTTGATGGGGAATATTTCTTCGGGAATAAAATATGCCTTTGAAAAATAATTCCAATGTGAATTAGAAGTGCGCTTTCGAGAAATGTGCCTTCGAGAAATAATTTTGACGAGAATTAAAAGTGTCTTCAAGAAATATGTCTTCGAGAAATAATTCTCATGGGAATTAAATGTGTCATTGAGAATTGTGTCAAGGGCGAATTATCAGATGGCCGACGAGTTATACTCTGAGGTAACCCGAATGAAGGATGATCTGGAAGGATAACCCATGCGAAACTAATAGAACTACATGTGTTTGAGATCATATATAGGATGATACAGAGTACATAGGCGGTGGTGGCGGGAAGACAGTCACGACCCAATAGAAGTCCAAATGTTACCTATCTTACAAATATTTTACTACACTTGATGCTAATAGAGATTGGCCGGATTCAATTCGTTGTTCTAATATCTCGTAATTAGCACCGGCGACATGTGCGAGTGAAAGATAACACACTAGAGATGTGGAAGCCACTGAGCAGGCTGCCTCATGTATAAATTTATTAAGCCGCATCTTCTTATATATATGCATTTATCTCCTGGTAGACGTTGATGATAGAGTTCTGTTGATATGGTATATTGTGGCGTAGATACTGATGTTATTCATGCAGGTCTTGAGTATTAGCTAGATTTATGTGATAGTTAGTCTTCCGCTACTAAAACTGTCTTCTGCTAATTGCTATGAGGTACACTCGTTAATGATGCCTTCCACTAAAAAATTGCTTCCCTACTCTGTTGGTGCCTAGTGATATTCTTTTAATATCACCATCGATGCATGACATCGGAGTAACCAATGATGGCGGTGTGCGATAAGATCCCCGGATGGACCGCCAATGTCGAAGGAGGGGTCTTACACTAATATGTTGTTGGAAATAATTAATTAGATGCAATTGGATGATAATATATTCTAGTTTGATGTACAGACAGATGAAACGAATCGGTTGCACAAATTTTTTGGATCGACGACCATAGAAAATTAGATTACGATTATTTTGGTGATGTCATCATTTATTACACCACTTATATGATGAATAAGTACAATTTGGCATTTGCTCCCTTCATAGTAGTGAATCATTATTGGCAGAATATATTTGTTTGTGGTGCATTTGTAGCATAGGAGACGAAATCAAATCTTTTATCTGGGTTTTTGAGACCTTCTTAAGGTTCGTTGGAGGAAAACAATCAACCACCATATATACAGACCAAGATAAGACGATGTCAGTTGCTATTAAGAGGGTTTTCACTAATACTCGACATCGCTTGTGCCAATGACACATTTAAAAAAAACACAGTCGAAGGTACCATCTTTCAATCACGACAAGCAGATTAGGTCTTTATTTTATACTTATATTGTACAACCATGTATTCGCCGAGTGGGCCCCTGGGACCCAAGATGTTTCTAGGCCCAGTATTTTTTGGCACTGCCCCAGGCAAGGAGGGGGCGGGAGAGTTTCTGGGCGGACACTATAAGGGGGGCGAGCAGGGGAGGCGGGCGACCTCCCGCTCCCCCAGCCCTAGGAGGGGGTGAGCAGGGGAGGCGGGCGGCCTCCCGCTCGCCCAGCCTCAGGAAGGGGGAGAGAAGGGGAGGCGGGCGGCCTCCCGCTCGCCCAGCCCCAGGAGGGGGGCGAGCAGGGGAGGCGGGCGGCCTCCCGCTCGCCCAGCCACAGGAGGGGGGGGGGGGGGCGAGCAGGGGAGGCGGGCGGCCTCCCGCTCGCCCAGCCCCAAGAGGGGGGCGAGCAGGGGAGGCGGGCGGCCTCCCGCTCGCCCAGCCCCAGGAGGGGGGCGAGCAGGGGAGGCGGGCGGCCTCCCGCTCGCCCAGCCCCAGGAGGGGGGCGGGCGACCTCTCGATCGCCCAGCCCCAGGAGTGGGGGGCAAGCAGGGGAGGCGGGCGACCTCCCGCCCGCCCAGCCACAGGAGGGGGGCGAGCAGGGGAGGCGGGCGGCCTCCCGCTCGCCCAGCCCCAGGAGGGTGGGGGCGAGCAGGGGAGGCGGGCGGCCTCCCGCTCGACCAACCCCAAGGATGGGGGCGAGCAGAGGAGGTGGACTACCCCCTCTCTCCCAGTACCAAGAAAAGGAGGCGGTCTGCGTTTAGCATCTCGGAACTGCGGGATTTGGCTGTTGGCAGGCCAAATCTGGGGGTATTTTCGTAATCTCTTAGGCCAAAATCTAGCTATTGGCGGACCAAGCAAGGAAATCTATAAATAGGACCAAGGGGATACCGTTTGGGGGCATCAATCTCTCTGGGCTACTCTCCCCCTAGGTTTCTTTGGTGGGGGGGGGGGGGGGGGGGGGGGAGTGCCTCCAAAGGTGCCCCAAGCTCAGCATTAGCTTGGGAGGGGAAGCGCTCTAAGATCTTCCGGGCGTGTGGTGGGACCTCCTCGCTGAGCCCTCGGTCCTGTTCCTAGTTCCTTTAGCCTTTTAGTCTAGATCTCTCCCTTGAGAGAAGTAAGTGTGAGGTCACCCCATTTTTTAGACCCCGAACTCTACAAGAGACCAAGTATTGGTTTCAACATTTATGGTGCAGTGAGCGTGGAGAGTGACCAGCACAGAAAATCTCAAGCTGAGCTCCATTGCTGGAGACGGAGGAGATTGTGAATAACCCTGTATTCGCCGAGTGGGCCCCTGGGACCCAAGATGTCTCTAGGCCCAATATTTTTTGTCACTTCCCCAGGCAAGGATGGGGCGGGAGAGTTTCTGGGCGGACCCTGTAAGGGGGGAGAGCAGGGGAGGCGGGCGCCTCCCGCTATCCCAGCCCTAGGAGGGGGCGAGCAGGGGAGGCGGGCGGCCTCCCGCTCGCACATCCCCGGGAGGGGGCGGGCAGGGGAGGCGGGCGGCCTCCTGCTCGCCCAGCCCTAGGAGGGGGGCAAGCAGGGGAGGAGGGCGGCCTCCCGCTCACCCAGCCCAGAAGGGTGGGCGAGCAGGGGAGGCAGGTGGCCTCCCGCTCGCCCAGCCCCAGGAGGGGGTGAGCAGGGGAGGTGGACGGCCTTCCGCTCGCCCAGCCGCAGGAGGGGGGCGAGCAGGGGAGGCGGGCGGCCTCCCGCTCGCCCAGCCCCAGGAGGGGGGAGAGCAGGGGAGGCGAACGGCCTTCCGCTCGCCCAGCCCTAGGAGGGGGCGAGCAGGGGAGGCGGGCGGCCTCCCGCTCGCCCAGCCCCAAGACGGGGGGTGAGTAGGGGAGGCGGGCGGCCTCCCGGTCGTCCAGCCCCGGAAGGGGGGGCGAACTGGGGAGGCGGGCGACCTCCCCCTCGCCCAGCCCCAAGGAGGTGGTGAGCAGGGGAGGCGGCCTGCCCCTCTCGCCCAGTCCCAAGAAAAGGAAGTGGCCCGCGTTTAGCATCTCGAAACGATGGGATTTGGTTGTTGATAGGACAAATCTAGGGGTATTTTTGTAATCTCTTAGGCCATAATCTAGCAATTGGCAGACCAAGCAAGGAAATCTATAAATAGGACCAAGGGGGCACCTTTTGGGGCATCACTCTCTATGGGCTACTCTCCCCCTAGGTTTCTTTGGTGGTTGTTGGGTTTTATACAACCATACATCATATGTAGGCGCAACGGAAATAAAGAGAACAACCCAAAAGAGTTTGGATCGGGCCATGAACATTGAATCAAGAAGTTAATCAAAACTACTAGGCATAAATTACCTTAGTGGAGTTGGATCAAATCCAACCTAGATGCTCCAAGAAGAAGAGTCATGTCGTCGGCTGTGCAAGAGTCCTTACGTAGAATGATGTCTACGTCTCTGCAGCAGTCCACACAAGCCGGGAGAAATACGACTGCACCTTGCACTTCCACGAACTGCTAGGTTCGCTCCAGGAAGAACAATCACGGCGACGATCGCCGACGATGCGATCTGCGTAGGCGAGCGAAGCGGAACTTCTTCCGTCGACTGAACTTCCTTAGTGGAGTAACCGTCTCTAGAACCCTTAAAACAAGTCCTATTTATGCCTGAAGCATAAACATACCTAAAAGAATCGCTATCCGCAGACCACAGAAAATTGGGGTTTCTGGAACAATTCGTCGGGTATCAGCATTCGTCGAGTTTCCACGAATCATATTCGACGAATTCCGACGAATCATATTCGACGAATTCCGACAGCAACATTTGCCGAGTTTAGGGTTTCTGGAACAATTCGTCGGGTATCAGCATTCGTCGAGTTTCCACGAATCATATTCGACGAATTTCGACGAATCATATTCGACGAATTGTGACAGCAACAATTGCCGGACCCCATTCTGTATGGTGATTGGTAACCTTTACCAACACAGTCAATCTTCTAACTTCTCCACATGCTCTTATGTGCGACCCTGCAGACTCATATCGCGTTGGCAGTGAGACTACATGTTTGACCACTTCTAGATCACAATGGTAACTCCAACAGTCTCCCACTTGATTTTGAAAGTATCAAACAAAAACCTCACAAACAATGAGCGGCATCTAGCAATGCATCATTGCTCCCCAAGCAATAAGAGTTCATAACTCATAAGCCTTTATGACCAATGTTCCAGCGTTGTCTTTGTCCCTTTGTCCCTTACATCCGGAAAGAACTAGAGGCATGGACCGTGTCACCCTCATAATAGCTCAATCCAAGTTTCTTGTTCTAGAACGGACTTCCAGAGAATGGTGAGCTCAATATCACATATTGACTCAACCAAGCATGGCCATGCATTTCTCAGTCCAATTCCATCAAGGGGCCCATGGATGCAACTCCTGTTATATAGGAGGACAAATCCCATATCTGCTCACACCCAAACACCCAAATGATTTGTAACGTACCCAACGACCACCTTTACCATCAACCTTCTTCAAGGAAGACTTTAGATGACATCAAAGCACGCTCTTCCTCACTCGATGAATGCTGTGACTTCAGGTCAAAGGACCACAACACCATAGTCAAATGAGACCTACTTGTGACACATTTAAGTAACAATCCACAAAATAGTCTCAGATTGGGTCTGTCCAGTACAACTTGTTCACTAACAAGTACCCACGTGATGACTTGATATCACAATATCATGACCTGTGAGAACCGGTCATCAGTCAACACACATGCTAGTCTTAATGTATCATCATCACCCTTAGCTTCTACGATGATACCTTGACCAGGGACCTTTTAAGAATGAAACTTCGAAATCATAGGCTCTCACATTCAAGTCACGTACTTGATGTCCTATGGAAGCGAACATTCTAAGGGTATTTATCACGAATTTTATTCTATCATATAGAAACAGTATATCATAATAAAGAACTTGCCATTAATTGTAAAAAGAAATAATTGGTACACAATTCATCATATGAATAAATAATAAACAGCCAACAGAATATATATTTTACATGCAACCCACAAGACTCCCACTAGAGTTGATCACTCAGGTATCGTATACCCATTGATCTAGTATGACCATCATGCTTTCTCTACGCGAGAGGCTTTGTCAGTGGATCTGCAATATTCTCCTCAGTCGGCACTCTGCAAATGTTCACATCTCCTCGTTCGACAATCTCACGAATAAGATGGAACCGCCGAAGTATGTGCTTGGAGCGCTGATGGGATCTAGGTTCCTTAGATTGTGCAATTGCACCATTGTTATCACAGTAGAGAACTACGGGACCAACAATGCTAGGAACTACATCTAGCTCGTCGATGAATTTCCTAATCCATACAGCCTCCTTCGCTACATTAGCCGCAGCGATATACTCGGCCTCAGTTGTAGAATCAGCAACTGTCTCTTGCTTGGAACTCTTCCAACTCACAGCTCCTCCATTCAGGCAAAACACAAACCCTGACTGAAACTTCGAATCATCCCTATCAGTTTGGAAGCTGGCATCCGTGTAACCACTTACAACGAGCTCTTCCTCTCCACCATACACCAAGAATACATCCTTAGTCCTTCTCAAGTACTTCAGGATATTCTTTACGGCTATCCAGTGACATTCACCGGGATCAGACTGATACCTGCTAGTCATGCTCAAAGCAAAAGAGACATCAGGTCGAGTACATAACATTGCATACATGATTGACCCAATTGCCGAAGCATATGGAATCAACTTCATGCGGTCCTTATCTTCACAAGATTTTGGACACTGGTCCTTAGAGAGATTCACACCATGAGACATGGGCAAAAATCCTTTCTTGGACTCAAGCATGTTGAACCGCTTCAACACCTTCTCAATGTACGTACTCTGGGTCAAACCCAGCAACTTCTTCGATCTATCTCTATAGATCTTAATACCGAGTATGTAAGTCGCTTCACCCAAGTCCTTCATAGAAAAGCAGTTCCCTAGGTTGTTCTTAACAACTTTCAGGGTAGGTATGTCATTCCCGATCAGCAGTATGTCATCTACATACAATATCAGGAAGACAACAATGCTCCCACTGATTCGCTTGTAAACACACGGTTCATCTTCATTCTTGACAAAACCAAACTCTTTGATCTTCTCATCAAAACGAAGATTCCAACTTCTAGAGGCCTGTTTCAATCCATAGATGGACCTATTCAGCTTGCATATTTTAGTGGCTTCATTTGAGGATACAAAACTCTCGGGTTGTGTCATGTACACTTCCTCAAGGAGGTTTTTATTTAGGAAAGCCGTTTTGACATCCATCTGCCAGATCTCGTAGTCATAATACGCAGCAATAGCAAGCAATATCCTAATGGACTTTACCATGGCAACAGGGGAAAAGGTCTCATCATAGTCAACACCATGAATTTGCTTGAAACCCTTAGCCACCAGTCGCCCTTTGAATGTCTGTACATTCCTATCCATGTCGGCCTTCTTCTTGAAGACCCACTTGCACCCTATGGGTCGTACCCCTTCAGGTGGTTCCACCAAGTTTCAAACTTGGTTTGTATACATGGAGTCCATTTCGGATTTCATAGCCTCAAGCCATTTGTCGGAGTCCGGTCCATTCATAGCCTCTTGGTAGGTCGCTGGTTCATCATCATGATCCATAAGCAACACATTACCTATTTGAGACACGAGAAATCCATATCTCTCAGGCTTAAACCTTGGTCTACCAGATCTACGTAGGACTTGTGTCTCTTGAGCAGGTTCTCTAGCTACAACATCTTGTAGTCCTGGCTCAGAATCCAATTATGGTTCATTCACTACTTGTGGTTCTTGAACTTCTTCAAGTTCTACCTTTTGCGTCTTTCTTGACAAGAACTCTTTCTCCAAGAAGACACCCATCCTTGCGACAAACACTTTGCCCTCAGACGGTAGGTAAAAGTAATATCCTTTCGTTTCCTTAGGATATCCCACCAGATAACACTTATCTGATTTGGGTTCCAGCTTGTCAAGCATTTGACGTCGTACGTATGCCTCACAGCCCCAAATTTTAATGAATGACATACTAGGACGCTTCCCAGTCCATATCTCATATGGTGTCTTTAGAACCGTTTTCGTCGGAGCGCGATTCAGTGTCATTGCAGCAGTCTCTAAAGCAAAACCCCAAAAGGAAACAGGCAAGTCTGCATGACTCATCATCGACCGTACCATGTCTAACAGAGTACGATTTCTCCTCTCAGACACACCATTATGCTGCGGTGACCTAGGTGGAGTGAGTTGTGATACAATACCACACTCTTTCAGATGATCACGAAACTCATGACTCAGGTATTCGCCACCTCGATCAGATTGGAGTGCTTTAATCTTTTTACCCAATTGGTTCTCCACTTCATTCTTAAACTCTTTGAACTTTTCAAAAGTTTCGGATTTGCACTTCATATGATACACGTATCCGTATCTACTGAAATCATCAGTAAATGTAACGAAGTAGAAATACCCACCTCTAGCCATAGAACTCATGGGTCCGCATACATCACTATGTATTATACCCAAAAGATCCTCATGTAACACCTCCCCTGCAATAACCATATAATATGGGTCCGGCCGGGACCCCACAGCATATAACCGCCACAGCTTTAGTATTAAAAGATGATATTAACTACCCAATCTCATAACTCAGACAACACAGCGGAAACAAACTAAGCCACAGAGATTGTCCATACTACAAAGGAGTCCAACTGGCCTTAAGGCCTTACAAAACAATGTCCAAAACATCAAACATTCCATAATAAAAGACATCCCAACAAAAGGGGAAGGATAGTTTTTCCCTATACTGCCTCGGCATGCAAGCCGGATATAACAAAGTACGAAGAAAGTAATGCAGGAAATCAACTAAGCACTTCGTGAGGCTTTAGGCCTTTTTGGCCGGTGCGCTGGGTCCAGCCTGCGATTCTTGCCCTGCAACCAAATCACAAAAAGCGGTAAACGAGGGTCAGCTATGGCTGACCACAAGCGGTGTAACAACATCCCTCCTCCCGGCCGTCCTAGCAGACCCCGGGGAACTACTTCACCCTGCAAGTCAGCACTTCGTATGCAAAAGTACATAAAGAAAAGCAACATAAATACTGGCATGAGTGTCACAAGCATCATCCACGTTTCTATGTTGAGCAGGTAATAAAAGGGGCCTAACAATGCAAAATGAGTGCAAGCCCGGGTTTCACCCAAGGCGCCCTAAAGCGTATGAATCTAACACATCATCATACATCACCAACACAAGGGTACTCATTACTTCCCCACAAGGGCATCAAAACCCAAGGCCAAGCGCTCTCGCTGAGACCCACCTCGCCTGGCCCACCATGCCATCGGGCTTGTCTGACAGCTCACACGCTCGGGCCGCCAATAACGCACCAAGACCGATTCTAAGAATTCTGGCCAACCAAAACGCCCCAAGGCCCTGGGCTTACTTTCGGGACAACGTCCACCGATTGCCTCGCCTGGCGACCGTCAACGGACTCAACCGTAGCACAAACATTCTCGTCAGTCAACAATCGAAGGGACTAATCTTGCCGGGACACTCTCCACACGTGAATCTCAGTCTTCACGGGATAGCCAGCCGACCACAAAGACCAATCGCGCCTTCGCACAACACTAGGCATCACAAGCCCCAAAATCCACACATTATTTCTCCGCCCTAAACCCAACATTCGTTACCACACGAAGCTATAAAGGCATCACCACGACGAGTTCGCCGTAATCGGATTTCTAACAAAACCCCTAAAATGTGCGTAAATCAACATCACCGGATCGGACCAACGGCCACAAATCCGGCTTCACCCACAATGCCTAATCCGCTAACGGAGCGGATCTCTAGTGCAAAACATGCCGGGGACGGACACAATCAACCCGGTGGTTTATCTTGAACCAAGGCGACCCGGATCCCTCTCACTCGACGGATCCGGTGCCAAAATGCAGAAAAAGAAGGGATGCCAAACACGCATCCTAAAGACCGGGAGGAGAAATGTCGTTACCTTTTGAGATCTCCTCCTAGCCATGAGAAGCTTGCAACCACACGGTGGAGAAGAAGCGCCTTGATGCCCTCTACGCACTGCCGGTCTCGGATCGGCGAACGGAGCTCCGAAGCTCCGGCAATGGCGGATTCCCCTTCTTCTTCCTCCTTGCCTCCTCCTCCTTTCTCCAACCTAAGAGAGAAAGCCTTGGAAATAATGAGGGTTTAACTCCTCTACCAAGCCCTAAAACCCCCCAGCCAACCATCGCAGCCGTTGGATCAAATTCCAATAGATTTGGACGGACCGATCTCCTTCTCCGCTCAAAATCGCGGAGCAGAATAAACAGGGCGCACGATCACATGCGCACGGTCACTGGTCGTGCGCGAAGAGGACACTGGTCGTGCGCACTGTTCGAGACAGAACTTCGAATCCTTGCGAATTAACGCACGATCACATGCGCACGGTCACTGGTCGTGCGCGAAGAGGACACTGGTCGTGCGCACTGTTCGAGACAGAACTCTGAATCCTTGCGAATTAACGCACGATCACATGCGCACGGTCACTGGTTGTGCGCGAAGAGGACACTGGTCGTGCGCACTGAACAGCTATGGAATTTTAGCCTATCCCGAACGCAGCACTACCACTCCGCCTACCTCGCTGAACTACGATTTTTGGGGTGTTACAACTCCACCCCCCTTAAACGAATTTCGTCCCGAAATTTCAGAATTTAAACAGGGAATTCATAACGCATACCTGGAGCAAAAAGTTCCGGGAAATCCTCCCGCATCGCTTGCTCACGCTCCCAAGAGAATTCGTCTCGCCCGCAGTTGTCCCATCGCACCTTTACAAGTTTGACTTGCTTGTTACGCAACTGCCGGACTTCTGAATCCTCCACGCACACCGGGCGAACCCTCGCCCCCAAGTTCTCCATCACCGGCACCGCCGCCGCTTCGATCACGACGCTCGGCTCCACCAAAGCTTTCCTCAGTACGGAGACATGAAAAACGTCATGTAATCCACTCAGCTCTGCGGACAACGCCAAATGATAGGCTGCTTCGCCTATACGCTCCGTAACCTCGAACGGACCCAAATATCTCGGACTCAACTTCTTGAGCCGCCGCACCCGCGAAACACCCTTGAACGGCTTGATCTTCAAGTAGACCATGTCGCCCACTGCAAACTCCACATTTCTGTGGCGCGCATTAAAATACTTCGCTTGTCGATCCTGAGCAACCTTCATGCGCTCCTGAATCGTCCGCACAATCTCGCAAGCATCTTCCACCACTTGCTTTCCCAAAAGCTTAGTGTCTCCCACCTCTGCCCAAGACATCGGCGTTCGACACTTCCTTCCATACAAAGCTTCGTATGGCGCCATCTTGATACTCGCCTGGAAGCTATTATTATAGGCGAACTCCACCATGAAAAGGTGGTCCTCCCAACCTTTGCCAAAGTCGAGAGCACACATCCTCAACATGTCTTCCAACGTACGGTTCGTTCGCTCCGTCTGACCATCGGTCTGTGGATGGAACGCGGTGCTAAACTTGAGCTTCGTGCCTAGACTTTTCTGCACTAATCTCCAGTCCTTCGATGTGAATTGCCCATCGCGATCACTAACGATGCTCTTCGGAATCCCGTGCGACCGCACAATGTTTCGAACATAAAGCTCCACGAGCTTCTCCACGCCATCGCTCTTCTGATTCGGAATGAAGTGGGCCACCTTCGTCAGGCGATCCACTATCACCCAAATCGCATCGTTACCCTGCTGCGATCGAGGCAAACCATGCACAAAATCCATAGAGATGTCATCAAATTTCCATTCGGGGATGGGAAGAGGCTTCAAGAACCCGCCGGGCCTTTGGCACTCAGCCTTCACCAAGGCACAAGTCTGACATCGGCTCACGTACTCGGCTACATCCCGCTTCATCCCAGGCCACCAAAAAGATTTCTTCAAATCCGCGTACATCTTTGTACTTCCTGGATGAACGGAGTACTTCGTAAAGTGAGCTTCAAACATCAACTCCTCGCGAAGCTTACCGAAGCGCGGAACACAGATCCTCCCGTCTCTCCTCAGAATTCCACCAACCATCTCCAAGGCAGTGCCTTCGCTTTGCTGAGCCTCCAACACCAACTGTTGGCACTCCTCGTCCGCACTGGTCGCCTCTCGGATCCGATCCGTTATATCACACTGCATTTCAATCCAGTTCAAACGAGCTATGCTAGACTCACCTCTAGCCACACAAGAAATGTCAAGAGACTCCAAGTCTCGAATCAAACGCTCGCTATGCGCCTCCATCCAATTACCTTGCCCGGAGTACTTCTGTTGGGTATTGTATCCACAATAGCCCTGATTTGAAGAAGTCCCCTTCAAACTAGGATGGATTGTAATTGTATTTGATTATGCACTTTAGCTGTGTTGTGACAGGTCATTCCACTCTAGGTACAAACCAATGTCAGGTTTCAATGAGTCGTCAAACACAGGCTTGTGCAATGTAATCCCTCATTGTATAGACCAAAGTGTTGGCTCATGTGAGATCTCTCTATTGGGATGTACCTCATTTCCTAAGTGCAAGAGAAGGAGGACTGGAGCTGATGGTGGACTTTTCATAGAAAGGGATTTTTCCCAAGTAAAATTCGGTTATATCATTCAGAAACATATAGTCGAATTCGACTATATAGTTGGGATGGATATAATCGAATTCGGTGAATCATAATTCGAAATTTCCTTGAAGAATTAGAATAACCGAATTCGGTTATTGCAATTCGGTTATATCATTTAACCGAATTCGATTCGGTTATTGCCATTCGGTTATACCATTTAACCGAATCGGTCTGCAGTAATTCTTCCGGTTCATTTTTGAATGCGCGTTTCTTAGGGCTTCTCCTATGTTCAGTACACGTGGAATTAGATCCATACTTCGCGCATATGACCGTTGTAGAAGACCGTATAAATACTCCTGATGTATTTCCGTTTAAAAAGAATCTAATCCAATCAATCTGAATCGAATCAAAAATCGCGAATCAAACAGAAAGAATCGCAAGTCTCGACCGATCTCTCTCGCGCTCAAGTTTCGTCTCCGACAAAGCTGTGATTTGTGATTCGTCGTCTATAGATTCAAGCATCTCAGATCCAGTAAAGAATCGCTCAAGATTTCTTCGTTCTTCCTCTAAACGTATTGAGATTCTTTGTCAAGAAGAAGAAATCTATTTCTCAAGATCTGAAGAAAAACTTCATCTGAAGTTTAAGAAGATTGTTTCAAATCTACGTTGTGTTGTATTAAACAATTCTATAAACTTTGTAGGAAGCTTGCTTCCGAGTGTTGTGTAGATCCTTGTTTAAGGATTGAGTTGTAGGAGTCGTTTTTACTCCGAGTTGTAGGAGTGGTGCACTCCGAGTTGTAGAAGTTCTTACTCCGAGGTGTAAGATTATTTTAATCTGAGTTTGGTGAAGTAGCCGAATCTAGCCTCGAAGAGCTAGATAGGCGAGGCGGGAAAGAGGAGTACCCACATCGGGGAACCTCTATAAAATCCTTGTGTCTGTGCTGTGCCTTTTTGTGTGCTTTTCTGTGTTACAATTTTTATTTCCGCGTAAAGACATAGAATCCACCTATTCACCCCCCTCTAGGTGATTTAGGCCGCAACTAGATACTTTCAATTGGTATCAGAGCCAGGTTGTTCGCTATAGGTTAACACCTTGAACAAGGCCTCCTCATCTAGTTGCCTGAACAAGTATGTCTGGCATGGATAAGACCAAGGATTCCGTCAAGCTTCCAGTCTGCACAAAAGAGAATTTTCCTATGTGGAAGGAGAGAGTCAGATTCTTCATGGAGGCTGCTGATCCAAGAATATTTCAGATTGTGGAAGAAGGTCCTCATGTTCCTATGAAACCATCTTCCATAAACTCTACAATTATGGTCGCCAAGAAGATGCTGGAACTTACAAAGGATGAGATTGCACTGGTCTCTCTGGACAAGAAGGCAAAGAATATCATTGCAGGTGCAGTCAATGATTCCATGTTGCAGAATCTTCTTCACTGCAAGTCCGCCAAGGAAATGTGGGACTCTCTGGTTGTTCTGATGGAAGGAACAGATGAAGTAAGAGATGATCGAAGATCATTGCTGAACCAAGAATACGAAGCCTTCAAGCAACGCTCTGGTGAATCCATTTCTGATACTTATGAGAAGTTCTTTAAGATCGTAAATGGTCTTAGGAACTATGATCGTGAATTCACTACTGGCGAACTTAATGATAAATTCCTAAGATCCCTGACCAAAGAATGGGACACTAAAGTTATAGCCATTAGAGAATTCGGAAAACTCGGATCAACGGAGCCACAAATGTTGTTTGGGAAGCTCCTGTCCCATGAATTAAAGTTGAACACCCGTAAAGCTGAAGAAGAAGGAACCAGAGCCTCTGGAAGGGAGAAGTCCACTGCACTTAAAGCTGTAAGTTCAAGAAAAGGCAAGGCTCTCCCACCTGTCAGGAGATCCTCCTCTGATGAAGATAAATCTGATGCTAGCCCCTCAGGCTCAGAAATGTCAGATGAAGAGTTCTCTTTACTCTCCAAGCAGTTCAAAAAGTTCTTTAACAAACAAAGGAACATGAGAGGTCAAACCTCGTCTTCTCGTCATAGAAGATCAAACCGTAATGAGGATCATCACAAAAAGAAGCATGAAGATGACAGGTATAAGTCTAAACCTAGTAAACATTCTTCTAACGATATCATTTGCTATTGCTGTAATAAGCCAGGACACATGATTGCGGAGTGTCCATACAAGAAAAAGGAAGGCTCAAAGAAAGAGGATAAGAAATCCTACAAAGGTAAAAGGAAAGAAAAGAGCCTCATTGCAAAGAAGCCAAAGACTCTGAGTGACAGCGACTCAGAGGTGTCAAGCACTGATGAAGAAGCCTACTTTGGGCTTATGGCACAAACGGATGATGAAGCAAGCGACACCTCATTTAAGGCAAAGGTAAATCTTCATACTCCCCTTTCTGCCTCTGAGTGTGAAACTGCATCCAGAGCAAATGAAGACTATTATTCACAGGATGAGTCAGAATTAATGACTCAGTACAAAGCTCTTTTGCAAAGTTTTGACAAATGCCGCAAGGTTGTCAGATCTCAAGCAAAAGAAATTGTCTCTCTCAAGAACGTGGAATCGGCTCTGAGAGAGGAAATCGAAAGATTAACTCCCCTCGGAAATGAAGTCCAATCCTTGAAGGAGGAATTAAGAAGCTCTACTGAATCATCAATTCTGAAAGAGAAACTTATAACTGAACTGGAAGAAAAGCTGGTGGCAGAGAAGAAAATATCAGAAAGCTTCAACAAGCCAAAAAATGTTCTTCCTCTTATTTATAAGTTCTCCACTCCTGGGAAGGTTAGTGGCATTGGTCATGAGGCTGAAAATAGTAAGGCTGCCGAGATAAGAGCCAAAAGAGGTAAAGGGAAGGCTGATCAAAGTCAACCTTCGTTCAAGAAGGTCGTTTTTCCGACAAACCCGCTTGACTTTGAAACATCCTATGGTCATCTCACTAGACCAATACCTGTTAAATCTAGCAATAGATATCAGGGATGGAGCCGACCTCGAAACTTTGACTCGACTCCTTTCAAGGCGCCTTATGAAGAAGTAATTCTCAAAGACCATGGTCCATTTGTTCATGGATCAGTTGCAAAGAAAGCACCAAAAGTTAAATCTGTTAGTGCTAAGCCTAATGAGAAGATGGAACCCTGTGTTTGCTGCAAACACGAGGCATCCACCTCTAAGAAGGTTGCTCCTACTAGACCTCCCGTTCAAAAGGTAAAGCAGGAGAACAAGAGAAGGTACAACCGATTTGATTGTTGGTGCTGTGGCAAAGTTGGTCACTTCGCCATAGATTGCTGGTTTAATTACAGTTATGTTAAGACCCCACGAGGTAACAATGCAAGAGTGACTCCTCGCACTGTTAACACTCAAATTGGTGGTCATCTGACAAGAAGCCAAGGACCCAAATCTGTTTGGGTTCCTAAGGGCAATTGATTATTGATTGCAGGTATGTCCAAAGGCCAATTCAAATCCAATATGGTACTTGGACAGTGGATGTTCTCGGCACATGACCGGAACAAGAAGTTTGTTACAAGAGTATACACCCGTGAAGGATGGACCAAAAGTTATTTTTGGCGGATCTGATCGGGGAATCACGAAAGGCTACAGTATGATAACCAACGGTATAGTCTCTTTCACAGATGTAGCTTATGTCAAAGGATTACAACATAATCTAATTAGCATAAGTCAACTATGTGATAAAGGCTATATGGTTGAGTTCTACAAGGACAAGTGCTTGATAAAGTCATCTGATACGTCAGAAACTATTTTAACAGGCACTCGGAGTAGGAATATTTTCTGCTTAAATTTTCATTGTTTAGACTCTTCTACACCAGTGTGTCTTTTAGCAAAAGACAGTGCATCTCTTTGTGACCAGTGGCACAAGAGACTAGCACATATTACTTTCAAAACAATAAGTATGTTATTCTCTCACAACTTAGTTCGTGATGCTCCAGATGTTAAGTGCATTAAAGAGAGACCTTGTCACGCCTGCCAAATGGGTAAGCAGACTCGGGCTACCTTTAAAAGCATTATTGGCAAAGATTCTACCAGATGCTTATATCTGCTCCATATGGACTTGTTTGGTCCCATGCCAATCCGAAGTTTAGGAGGCAAGTCTTATACGCTGGTTATTGTTGATGATTACTCACGCTTTGCTTGGGTATTCTTTCTGAAACACAAGTCAGACACCTTTGACTCGTTCACCACATTCGTCAAGCAAATTCAGAATGAACTGGAATGTTCTGTGGTCAAAATCAGAAGTGACCACGGTACAGAATTCAAGTCTGGGGCTATGACCGAATTTTGTGAAAGCCTAGGTATCTTTCATGAGTTTTCCTCTCCTCGTACTCCACAACAAAATGGAGTAGCTGAGAGAAAGAATAGAACACTCATAGAGGCTTGCAGAACAATGTTGAGTGACTCTTCTCTCCCAGAATACTTCTGGCCTGAAGGCATCAACACTGCCTGCCACGTGCAAAACAGAGCACTAATCAACAAGAACCATCATAAGACTCCTTATGAACTCCTGAAGGGCAAGAAGCCAACCCTGTCTTATTTTAGAATCTTTGGCAGTAAATGCTTCGTGCTTAATAACGGGAAATATTACAAAACTAAGTTTAGTGAAAAATGTTTTGAAGGTATTTTCGTAGGATATAGTAGCCATAGTAGGGCATATAGGATTTTCAACAAGAAAACCCTGGTTGTAGAAGAAACTTATAATGTTATATTTGATGAAACTAGTATGCTTCAAAGCAGTTCTTCTAGTGTTTTTGTTGAAGATGCAGATGCAAGGTTCAAGGACATAAACTTGGAAGAAGCTGTAAAGGAAGATGCTCCAAAGCCTATTGAAGTCAACATTCCATCCGCACATGAGGAAGATGAACCTCAAGAAGATGAAGATGTACCGGAAGTGCAGGAACCCCGTGGACATCCAAATACTGGAATGTTCCGACACTTAAGGGACCATCCTGCAGAGCAAATTATTGGAGATACCCATGTTGGTGTTAGAACAAGAAGAGGTACAGCTAATGAAGTTTTACACTTAAGTTTTCTTTCACAGGTTGAGCCAAAGAAATTCGATGAAGCAAAGAACGATGCTTCATGGATCATAGCAATGCAAGAAGAACTCAATCAATTTAAGAGATGCAAAGTGTGGACGCTTGTACCCAGACCCAAAGGACAGAATGTCATTGGAACAAAATGGGTATTCAGAAACAAGTTGGACGAGGATGGTGTGATCATCAAGAACAAGGCCCGACTTGTTGCTCAAGGGTATAGACAAGAAGAAGGGATCGACTTCGATCAAACTTTTGCTCCCGTAGCAAGGCTTGAAGCGATCAGGCTGTTTCTAGCGTATGCTGCTCACAAAGGATTTAAAGTCTATCAAATGGACGTGAAGTCAGCCTTCCTTAATGGTGATATAAAGGAAGAAGTATACGTAGAACAACCCCCAGGTTTCGTGGACTCCTCATTTCCTGATCATGTTTATTTTCTTCGAAAAGCTTTATATGGTCTCAAGCAAGCTCCCCGTGCTTGGTATGAGACGTTGTCTAGCTTCCTCCTTGAAAACAAATTCACAAGAGGCAAGATAGACAAGACATTATTTCTTAGGGAAGTAAAAGGCAAGATTTTGCTAGTGCAAATCTATGTCGATGACATTATTTTCGGATCTACTGATGATATCCTCTGCAAAAAGTTTTCCAACTTGATGCAAGGGAAATTTGAAATGAGTAGTATGGGAGAGCTGAAGTATTTCTTAGGACTTCAGGTAAAGCAATCTGAAGATGGAATTTTCATCTCTCAGACGAAGTTTACCAAAGAGTTAATTAAGAAATTCGGAATGGAGAATGCAACCTCTATGAGGACTCCAATGGGTTCAGCTATGTCTCTAGACAAGGATGAGAAAGGGAAACCTTTTGATGAAACCAAGTTTAGAAGCATAATTGGATCCTTGCTCTACCTTACCGCAAGTAGACCGGATATAATGTTTTCAACATGTGTTTGTGCTAGATTTCAGGTGAACACTAAGGAATCTCACTACTCAGCTGCAAAGCGGATTTTGAGATACCTTAAAGGCACACCAAATCTTGGCTTATGGTACCCAAGAAGTAATGATTTCGAGCTCACTGGTTTTTCAGATGCTGATTTTGCAGGAAGCAAAGATGACAGGAAAAGTACTTCAGGAACGTGCCAATTCTTAGGAAAACGGCTCATCTCCTGGAGTAGTAAGAAGCAAAATTGTGTTGCTATCTCAACTGCTGAATCGGAGTATATCTCTGCAGGCAGTTGTTGTGCACAATTGCTCTGGATAAGGAACCAACTTGAGGATTACAACCTAAAGCTCAAAGAAATTCCTATGTACTGTGATTCATCAAGCGCCATAGCAATTGCCAACAATCCTGTGTCTCACAGCAGGACAAAGCACATAGAGATTCGTTATCACTTCATCCGAGAGCATGTGGAGCACAAGGACATTGATCTTAGCTATGTCCCGACGGATCGGCAAATTGCAGATATTTTCACTAAGCCGCTCGACGAATCAAAGTTCAATTATTTCAAAATGGAGCTTGGTATGTTAAACAAAGACTCTTAGAGACTCTCAGAATCTCAGAAGTCAAAAAGATGTTTTGTCGAACCTTCATTTAACCGAATTTGGCGATTCTATTTAACCGAATCCGGCGATTCTATTTAACCGAATCCGGCGATTCTATTTAACCGAATCCGGCGATCTCGATTAACCGAATTCGACTAATTCCTTTAGCCGAATGACGAATTTTCTGGAATTCAATTCTTTCCTAAATGGAATTCGAAGGGTCACGGTTTAAATCTCAGGTACGCGCTCTCTCTAAATCTTCATAACACTATATAAATGTTCCTTAAGAGAGAAATTCGAAACCCTTGACTCCGAATCGTGCGACGCTTCATCTCCCGATTCGTGCGTCCGTTCGTGGTTATCTTCTCCAACCGCCGCTCGTCTGGTTCGCTCGCATCCTCACCTCCTTCAACCGATTCAAGAGAAGCTACGCAATGCCTAAGAAAGCCTCAGAGAAGCTGCTCTTCGGAAGTGAGCTAGTCAGAACTGGTTTCGACACCTCAGTAGATGAATTCAGAAACATCGTTCTCATTCTTGAGGTGGCCGGTCTGGGCTATGTTCTAGAACATCCTTGCAAGGTGTTGGAAGCAGAGGTTCTAAAATTCTTCAAGCATGCAGAACTGAGAAAGCAAGGGTCTGTGATAAAAAGCAGGATTGGTGATGTCCAAATCAAAATTTCTTCTTCAAGTCTGACCAAGCTTCTCAAGCTACCAGAAGTTTCAGAAACAGATACTCTATCTCCAAAGGATTTCAAACAAGCTCTCCGGTTTTGTGGTTTGCCCAAAGGAACAAAATCCATTTATCGAAAGCAGATGAATGAGGAAGGAAAATTACTGTCTGATATTATGGGAAAGGTTCTCCTCTGTAAAGTCGGTTCTCACGACTATCTCTCTAATGATATGTTCAAGCTACCGGGTTCAGTTATTTGCAGAAAAAGGGTTGACTGGGGAAGTGTGTTGTTTGACAGAATCTCCGCTAGTTTAAATACCCCAAATTTTGGGAGAATTCTCTCTCTATATCTCTACCGTCTGGATAAAACAAGATTCAACATGAAGAATGGAACTCCCCTCCATCATTTCAAAAGAATTGACTCCTCTATGATTGAGAGGTGGTCCAGGAAAGTTGGTGAGTCAAGAGTGATATCTCCCAGGGCTCCAAAAGTTAAGAAAATTCCCCGCATTGAATCTGACAGTGAAACAGAAAGTGATCCATCCAGTAAGAAGGAGAGTGAACAGGAAGCTGAGCAACACCATGAGAACCAAGATGGTGAGCAAGAAAATGAGAAGCAGGGTGAAGACCTGAATGAGAAAGAAGGTGAACCCTCCAAGGGGGAGTGCTCCAAGCTGCCTGAACCAAATCCTCCCCTCTCTCCAGTGGGTTCTACAGTCGTATCTCCCAAGATTCCATCTCCTCACAGCTCTCCTTCTAAAGAAGAAAATGCTGATAGCCACATTGACAGTGATGGAGATGATGAAGGGGGAGATGATCCTAATATTGATGCTGTGAAGACAGGTCAATCAGAGAAAGGTCAAGCTGCTCCTCCTGAGGCTGCTATCCCCGCTCAAATTGAGGGGGAGAATGTTCATTCTGTTCTCTTTGCTCCTGAAGAAGATAAGCAAGAGCAGGCAGACCTTCCTACAACCCCTGAACATGTTACTATCCTCATAGAAGATGACAGTGTTGCAGGGCCCTCTGCCTCAACCTCAAAAGTTAAGGGAAAATCTGTGCAAGCTCCCAAGGTGCACAAAATCCAAATAACAGTCGAAGACAGGAGAAATGAAGAACCCTCCCCTCCTCCAGCTCAAAATGAAGAAACTCTTGATGTTCAACAGTTTTATCACTATATGAAGGATGTGGATTCAGCAGATTTCCTCGTAGCAGAAGATGATTTTGGAATCTCTTCTCGCTTGCAAGATCAACCTCCCTCTGCCGTCGACTCAATGCTCCTCAGTATGGAAGAAATGCTTATCAAACAGAAAAAGTACTTTGAATTTGCTATTCATCAAATCTTTGACAAGACCAGAGATATAAACAAAGGAATGGGCAATCACTTGCAATCTCTAGCTCATAGCATGGACAAGGTAAAAGAAAAACAGGATGAGTACTTCTCTCTGGGTGCATCCTCCCTTAAGTATGTTGGGGAAGGATTACAAGCCATTTGTGAGAATACTACAAAGCTTTCTGAAAATCAAGAGTACATGTTTCAGCATGATCAACAGGGAAGATCTTCAGTTCAGAACTCTCTCCAAGCTATCAAGACAGAGATCATCCAAACCCTAACTGAAGAAGTCAGAAAGGGGGAGGAAAGACTGCATGAACGAATTCAAACTCAAATCTTTGATTTAAATAGAGAGTTAGAAGGAAGGATTCAGGAATCACAGCTAAATGTTCAATCTCAGATTGCTGAAGTCTCAAGGAGTATTGATAGCAAATTTCAAGACTTATATGGTTATCTGCATCAAAATCAGGTTTGGTTGCATAATGAGCTATCAAGAGGCTATGCCCATGGTTTCCAAGGGACAGGTCAATCTTCTGAGCAGCCAGCCTTTCCTTCTGAAGAATTTAATCCAGACAGTCAGTTTGCTGCTCCTCAGGGTGAATATGATCCTCCCGAAGGCTATATCTGGTCTGATGATGAAAATAATATATCTAGAAAAAGGGTGAGATCTGAAAGATCTGAAGCTGCTGGTTCTGGATTCATGAGAGATGCTTTCAGAGCAGCAAATCCAAGGCAGGATACTCAGAGAGTTGAAGGCTCAAAAGTTGTTAGCACAGGAGCTCCTCACCAAAGAAGGATTGATGGCGAAGTCTGGAGCCCTGAATCAAGAAATATCATCCTGGATCATTTCAGACTTATCAGCTGTTCAAATGAACTTCCATCAACTTTTTATGACCAGGAAGAAATTAACAAATGGCAAGCTTCAATGCTGAAGAGAAAGATTCATTTCAGAAATCATAAAGGAGATGAAAAGCCTCCACTACCTCCTCCAAAGTATTTTCCGAAGCCGAAGGCTTATTTTGAGAGACAGCTCAAGAAGTATCAAAAGGGAAAGAAGCATGATAACTGATCTCTTTTAAGAACATTTATATAGTGTTATGAACTTCAATCTTTTGTTTATGATGACTATATATAGCTTCATAGTTCAGTTCTTTACTTGCTTATATTTATTTTTCTCCTAGCAATTCACCTCAGTAGATAGGGTTCTGACTTCTTCAAATAGGGGGAGATTGTTGGGTATTGTATCCACAATAGCCCTGATTTGAAGAAGTCCCCTTCAAACTAGGATGAATTGTAATTGTATTTGATTATGCACTTTAGCTGTGTTGTGACAGGTCATTCCACTCTAGGTACAAACCAATGTCAGGTTTCAATGAGTCGTCAAACACAGGCTTGTGCAATGTAATCCCTCATTGTATAGACCAAAGTGTTGGCTCATGTGAGATCTCTCTATTGGGATGTACCTCATTTCCTAAGTGCAAGAGAAGGAGGACTGGAGCTGATGGTGGACTTTTCATAGAAAGGGATTTTTCCCAAGTAAAATTCGGTTATATCATTCAGAAACATATAGTCGAATTCGACTATATAGTTGGGATGGATATAATCGAATTCGGTGAATCATAGTTCGAAATTTCCTTGAAGAATTAGAATAACCGAATTCGGTTATTGCAATTCGGTTATATCATTTAACCGAATTCGATTCGGTTATTGCCATTCGGTTATACCATTTAACCGAATCGGTCTGCAGTAATTCTTCCGGTTCGTTTTTGAATGCGCGTTTCTTAGGGCTTCTCCTATGTTCAGTACACGTGGAATTAGATCCATACTTCGCGCATATGACCGTTGTAGAAGACCGTATAAATACTCCTGATGTATTTCCGTTTAAAAAGAATCTAATCCAATCAATCTGAATCGAATCAAAAATCGCGAATCAAACAGAAAGAATCGCAAGTCTCGACCGATCTCTCTCGCGCTCAAGTTTCGTCTCCGACAAAGCTGTGATTTGTGATTCGTCGTCTATAGATTCAAGCATCTCAGATCCAGTAAAGAATCGCTCAAGATTTCTTCGTTCTTCCTCTAAACGTATTGAGATTCTTTGTCAAGAAGAAGAAATCTATTTCTCAAGATCTGAAGTTTAAGAAGATTGTTTCAAATCTACGTTGTGTTGTATTAAACAATTCTATAAACTTTGTAGGAAGCTTGCTTCCGAGTGTTGTGTAGATCCTTGTTTAAGGATTGAGTTGTATGAGTCGTTTTTACTCCGAGTTGTAGGAGTGGTGCACTCCGAGTTGTAGGAGTTCTTACTCCGAGGTGTAAGATTATTTTAATCTGAGTTTGGTGAAGTAGCCGAATCTAGCCTCGAAGAGCTAGATAGGCGAGGCGGGAAAGAGGAGTACCCACATCGGGGAACCTCTATAAAATCCTTGTGTCTGTGCTGTGCCTTTTTGTGTGCTTTTCTGTGTTACAATTTTTATTTCCGCGTAAAGACATAGAATCCACCTATTCACCCCCCTCTAGGTGATTTAGGCCGCAACTAGATACTTTCAACTTCCTACTCAAAGCATCCGCCACCACGTTGGCTTTACCCGGCGTATACTGAATCTCCACGTCGTAGTCCCCAAGGAACTCGACCCACCTACGCTGCCGCATATTCAGATCCTTTTGGTCTAGGAGATACCTCAGGCTTTTGTGATCCGTGAAGATCTCCACCTTCGCACCATAAACATAGTGTCTCCACAGTTTTAGCGCAAAGATTACCGCCGCCAACTCCAGATCATGGACGGGATAATTCCTCTCATGAGTCTTTAACTGCCTTGACCCATACGCTATCACCTTGCCGTGCTGCACCAGCACGCAACCCAACCCGCAACCTGACGCGTCGCTAAAGATCTGAAATCCTTCCGTCCCACTAGGAAGACTAAGGATTGGGGCAGACATCAATCTTTCCTTCAAATTCTCGAATGCCCGGGCACACTCCGGTGTCCAAACAAACCTCTGGTCCTTGCGAGTGAGTGTGGTGAGGGGCAACGCCATCCGCGAAAAGTTCTCCACGAATCTTCTGTAATAACCGGCTAGTCCAAGGAAGCTCCGGACTTCCGCCATGGTTCTCAATACAGGCCAACCCTTAATGGCTTCAATCTTCGCTGGATCTACCGCCACCCCATCTCCACTAATTATGTGCCCCAAGAAAGCCACCTTCTCGATCCAAAACTCACATTTTGAGAACTTAGCATAAAGCTGATTCTCCCTTAGAGTCTGCAATACTTGCCTCAAGTGAGACTCATGCTCTGCCTCCGATTTTGAATACACCAAAATATCATCAATAAACACCACCACGAACGAATCTAAGAACGGGCGAAAAACCCTGTTCATCAAATCCATGAACACAGATGGCGCGTTCGTCAGTCCGAACGGCATCACCGAAAACTCGTAGTGTCCATAACGAGTCCCAAACGCTGTCTTGGCAACGTCCTCTTCTCGAATCTTCAACTGGTAGTACCCCGATTTCAAATCCAACTTGGAGTACACCACCGACCCCACTAACTGGTCGAACAAATCATCGATTCGGGGAATCGGATATTTATTCTTGACGGTCAACTTATTTAGCTCACGGTAATCAATGCACAACCGCATACTTCCGTCCTTTTTCTTCACAAACAAAACCGGTGCGCTCCACGGCGAAGAGCTGGGCCTAATGTACCCTTGCTCTAACAACTCTTGCAACTGAACCTTTAGCTCGGCCAGTTCCTTCGGTGCCATCCTAAACGGAGGACGCGACACCGGCCTCGCACCCGGTACCAACTCTATCGAGAAATCGATTTCACGCTGAGGAGGTGCTCCCGGAAGCTCCTCGGGGAATACATCCTCAAATTCTTCCACCACCGGAACTTCTCTAATAGCCAACTTTGTGGAGTGAGCCTCCAACAAAGCTAAAAACGCCTCGCCTCCTTGATTCACCGCACGCCTCATTTGCATAGCGGAAATCAGGGAGCAAGCCACTCCGCTTAGGCCTTCAAACTTGACCTCTGCTCTACCTTCAGCTCTCAGGGTTACCACCTTCAACTGGCAGTCGATACTAGCTCGCTGCTCCGCAAGCCAGTCCATTCCCAAGATAACATCGAATTCAGCTAGTGGCAGAATCGCTGCTACCAACACGAAATCACAATCGCCAATTTGCATCACAATGCGTCCCTTCCTCATGGTAGTCATGAAAGACCCATTCGGCATACGCACACTCAGCTCCACTCCTGCCACTACGGGCTCAGCACCAATCTTCCGGATAAAACTTTCCGCAAGAAAAGAGTGTGACGCCCCCGTGTCGAACAACACTCGAGAGGGGTAGCCCGAAACTAGCACGAAACCTAACCACGTGCAAAACAAACATGAAAGGCCGCAAACTACATTATAGTAACAAACGAAACTTAAACCTTTCGTACCTGTCACCACATCGGGTTGACGTATCGCTTCTTGTTGCCCAAGATTATAGGCCCTAGGCTGCACTGGAGGGAACCGCGAAGCACTCGACTCCGTCGCTTTCCCCTTCTCTGCAACACCGGGACCCGAACGCACCGATTGTTCTTGTCTCGGCTCTGGCCCAGCTCCGCCCTCGGTACAAAAATGACTAATGTGACCCACCTTGCCACACTGGTAACAAGTAACCGGACCTTTGGAATGGAAATCTCCCGAAGGTGCGCCACTTCTCTCCCCAGGCCGATTAGGACGGGGCTTCTTCTTCCATCGGCTGCCCTCGGACTTCCACTGGGACTGAGACTTAGAAGGCTTTCCTTCTCCCTGCCTTGCCGCAACACCCTTTCGCCGTTGAGTTCACTCCAAGTCGCTCTCCAGCGTGCGAGCGGCTTCAACCAACTCATTGAATCCCGCATTCTTCAAGGCTATGAGTGGTTGCCTTAAATTTTCCCTCAACCCTTGATAAAAGAGGTTATCTCTCTCTTCATCATCTGCCATTGTCGTGCCCGCATACCGACCCAACCGAGTGAACTCTTGCAGATATTCATCCACCGTCTTCTCCAGCTGCACCAAATGCAGAAACTGCCGCTGCAGTGCTAACCTTGTTGAAGCCGGAATGTGACGCTTTAGGAAAGCGTTTCCGAACTCCTCCATGGACGGAACACGCCCAACAAAAAGTCGACCGTTATGGTTCACCCACCACAACTTCGCATCGCCCTCTAACATGAAGCTCGCAAAGTGAGACTGCCTCTCAGCTGGGGTCTCAGCTTCCTTCAAGAGCTCCTGGATCCTCGAAAGCCAATCCTCGGCATCCGTTGGAGTGCCCACTCCCTTGAATGTCGGAGGGTGGAAACTCAAGAAATATTTCATGAATCGATCACCCATCGGAATAGCTCTCTCCGCTAGAGGCTCTGCTTGCCTTACTTCGACATCCGGTGTATCCGGCGTAGCCGCCGGAGTGACAGGGGTCGCAACTTGCACCACCGGCGTAGGAACCCGTGGCATCGCTCCAGCTTGAGCCGCTACCATTGCCTCCGCTAGCATGCGACAGAAATCAGCCGGGGACATGCCCACATTCATGAGGCCTGGAGCAGTAGCACTACTCCCCGAAGGCTCCTCTTGCCTCCTCGATGTCCCCGCATCGTCGCCAACATCCTAGAATAAGCAAGGAAACAAATAAACGCTCATCAGGATCTAAACGCAAGACCCGAACGCAGGGATACTCATGATCCCGCACAATACTCCTATGTGAACAATCTCTTACGCGATCCAAAAACACTAGACCTCGCAAGAATACTAGAACAAACCTCCATCTGATACCAAATTGTAACACCTCCCCTGCAATGACCATATAATATGGGTCCGGCCGGGACCCCACAGCATATAACCGCCACAGCTTTAGTATTAAAAGATGATATTAACTACCCAATCTCATAACTCAGACAACACAGCGGAAACAAACTAAGCCACAGAGATTGTCCATACTACAAAGGAGTCCAACTGGCCTTAAGGCCTTACAAAACAATGTCCAAAACATCAAACATTCCATAATAAAAGACATCCCAACAAAAGGGGAAGGATAGTTTTTCCCTATACTGCCTCGGCATGCAAGCCGGATATAACAAAGTACGAAGAAAGTAATGCAGGAAATCAACTAAGCACTTCGTGAGGCTTTAGGCCTTTTTGGCCGGCGCGCTGGGTCCAGCCTGCGATTCTTGCCCTGCAACCAAATCACAAAGAGCGGTAAACGAGGGTCAGCTATGGCTGACCACAAGCGGTGTAACAACATCCCTCCTCCCGGCCGTCCTAGCGGACCCCGGGGAACTACTTCACCCTGCAAGTCAGCACTTCGTATGCAAAAGTACATAAAGGAAAGCAACATAAATACTGGCATGAGTGTCACAAGCATCATCCACGTTTCTATGTTGAGCAGGTAATAAAAGGGGCCTAACAATGCAAAATGAGTGCAAGCCCGGGTTTCACCCAAGGCGCCCTAAAGCGTATGAATCTAACACATCATCATACATCACCAACACAAGGGTACTCATTACTTCCCCACAAGGGCATCAAAACCCAAGGCCAAGCGCTCTCGCTGAGACCCACCTCGCCTGGCCCACCATGCCATCGGGCTTGTCTGACAGCTCACACGCTCGGGCCGCCAATAACGCACCAAGACCGATTCTAAGAATTCTGGCCAACCAAAACGTCCCAAGGCCCTGGGCTTACTTTCGGGACAACGTCCACCGATTGCCTCGCCTGGCGACCGTCAACGGACTCAACCGTAGCACAAACATTCTCGTCAGTCAACAATCGAAGGGACTAATCTTGCCGGGACACTCTCCACACGTGAATCTCAGTCTTCACGGGATAGCCAGCCGACCACAAAGACCAATCGCGCCTTCGCACAACACTAGGCATCACAAGCCCCAAAATCCGCACATTAATTCTCCGCCCTAAACCCAACATTCGTTACCACACGAAGCTATAAAGGCATCACCACGACGAGTTCGCCGTAATCGGATTTCTAACAAAACCCCTAAAATGTGCGTAAATCAACATCACCGGATCGGACCAACGGCCACAAATCCGGCTTCACCCACAATGCCTAATCCGCTAACGGAGCGGATCTCTAGTGCAAAACATGTCGGGGACGGACACAATCAACCCGGTGGTTTATCTTGAACCAAGGCGACCCGGATCCCTCTCACTCGACGGATCCGGTGCCAAAATGCAGAAAAAGAAGGGATGCCAAACACGCATCCTAAAGACCGGGAGGAGAAATGTCGTTACCTTTTGAGATCTCCTCCTAGCCATGAGAAGCTTGCAACCACACGGTGGAGAAGAAGCGCTTTGATGCCCTCTACGCACTGCCGGTCTCGGATCGGCGAACGGAGCTCCGAAGCTCCGGCAATGGCGGATTCCCCTTCTTCTTCCTCCTTGCCTCCTCCTCCTTTCTCCAACCTAAGAGAGAGAAAGCCTTGGAAATAATGAGGGTTTAACTCCTCTACCAAGCCCTAAAACCCCCCAGCCAACCATCGCAGCCGTTGGATCAAATTCCAATAGATTTGGACGGACCGATCTCCTTCTCCGCTCAAAATCGCGGAGCAGAATAAACAGGGCGCACGATCACATGCGCACGGTCACTGGTCGTGCGCAAAGAGGACACTGGTCGTGCGCACTGTTTGAGACAGAACTCCGAATCCTTGCGAATTAACGCACGATCACATGCGCACGGTCACTGGTCGTGCGCGAAGAGGACACTGGTCGTGCGCACTGTTCGAGACAGAACTCCGAATCCTTGCGAATTAACGCACGATCACATGCGCACGGTCACTAGTCGTGCGTGATGAGGACACTGGTCGTACGCACTGAACAGCTATGGAATTTTAGCCTATCCCGAACGCAGCACTACCACTCCGCCTACCTCGCTGAACTACGATTTTTGGGGTGTTACACCTCAGCCCTCTCAGTATAACCAGTGAAAGGGGCTTTAGTCATCTTGCCTAATAAACAAGACTCGCATCCCTCAAATGATTTATAATCAAATGAGTCCAATAGTCCATCTTTATGGAGCTTGGATATGCGCTTCTCGTTTATATGGCCCAAACGACAATGCCAGAGATATGTAGGATTTGAGTCATTTGTTCTTAGTCTTTTATTATTATCTACATTATAGATCGGATGGTCCAGGTTCAAAACATAAAGACCATTAAACAATTGAGCTACAGCATAACAAACATCATTCTTAAATATAGAAGAACAATTGTCCTTAATTATAAAAGAAAATCCAATCATGTCTAAGCATGAAATGGATATAATATTTCTATTTATGGTCGGAACGAAATAACAATTATTAAGTTCTATTACAAGCCCACTGGGCAAAGAAAGACAGTAAACCCTTACGGCCACAGCAGCAACTCTTGCTCCATTACCGACGCGCAGGTCCACCTCTCCTTTACTCAGCAATCTCCTCCTTCCCAGTTCCTGCACATTTGTACAAATGTGAGAACCACATCCGGTATCCAATACCCAAGATGAAAGAGCAGAAAGGTTTATCTCTATAACGTAAATATTCGAAGCGGAAGTCATACCTCCCTTCATTTTCTGCAGACCCTCAATGTACGAAGGACAATTCCTCCTCCAATGACCAGCCTTGCCACAGTGGTGGCATTTCCCTTCCTTCACGGTGCTCTTCTTTTTCAGCGCAGAAGATTTGGGCTCAAGATGTGACTTAGGTCCCACCTTCGTCTTCTTGAAGCCCTTGGCCTTACCCTTGCCTTTATGTATCATCAATATGGGACTAGCAGGCTTGGCCTTCTTCATGTTTATCTCGGCAGTTCGCAACATGCCTAGGAGCTCAGGCAGTGTCTTGTCTATTTCATTCATGTTGTAGTTCAAGACGAACTGCTCATAACTATCCGGCAACGATTGCAGGATAAGATCTGTGGTCAACTCTTGACCCAGAGGAAAACCCAGTCTCTCCAGGTTCTCTATATACCCAATCATCTTGAGTACGTGAGTACCAACCGAGTCTCGATCTCCCATTTTGCACTGAAATAATGCCTTCGTGACATCGAACCTCTCTTGACGAGCTTGCCCTTGAAACATTTTCTTTAGGTGCTCGTCAATCTCCTTGCACATGTTCTCGTGTTGCTTTTGAAGCTCAGAGTTCATGGTGGCAAGCATAAGGCACTCGACGTCTAAGGCGTCATTGGTATACTTCTTATAAGCATCCTTATCAACACGGGATGAGTTCCCGGTCGGCACCTCGGGGGCTTCTTCTTCCAAGACGTAGAGCTTTCGCTCTTGCCTGAGAACAATTCTCAGGTTCCTGTACCAGTCCATGTAGTTCGTCCTACTTAGCTTGTCCTTCTCAAGGATAGCTCTCAGGGACAAGGTGGAATGTGAACTACTTGCCATGGAATTCTACAAGAATTCATGCAGAATTTAATCAGTACCAAAATTTCAAAATAAAATTTATTTTAATTTGGACTTCAATTAAATACTCCCACTATTTTATTCAAATTGATAGCCCTCACTATCAATTCGGAGAGTCCATGCGAGCTACTCTCTTAGTGGACAAGACCAGTATTTCACCAACACAATGAGTCAGCTTTGGCTTTTCTCTCACTATGCAGTTATTTAGGTAGGCAACGCTTGCCAATTGCATCCTCATGCAACTCTTGTATGGTTGGTGAATAACTCCTTATTCGCATCCATCATATGGTGCATGCCAACCCTATGCCTCTAGGCACTCAACCTTTGAGGTCACCTAGTTAAGTTAGACCCGATGTCGACAGTGGGATATCACAATTATCCGCTCGCACCCTTACCAAGATAGATTAATGCACCTTTCTTTGGCAAGCCCACACTTCATCGATCGGGGTAGGAAGAGTGTCATCCATCGGAAGGCATCCGAACACTTAATATTTGATGAAGGGATTTTTAATAATAGGTTAACACTTAACCATGATCAACATTTGATCAAAGTGCACATCCACAGAAAAACAAGCTTTCTAAAAATCCACATGCATCCCTTATGTGCACAACATAAGACTATCAACCTTTGATAGACGAAAGGGCTAAATCTGGACATTTAGAACTCTTCCAAATCTTCAGATTTACATGCATTGGACAAAGGCAAAGACAACTCGACTTAAAGCAGTAGACAAGCTCGTCTCTCATTGTTGGATTCAAAATTCAAAACAATACAAGAGTTCATTAACCACTTGAGGGACGATTACTGCTAAGGAGACAACAATTTCTAACAATTAGAAATTACCACGAAATCCCAGACGTTCCTGGCGGGGTGCGGGGCAGAGCCCCGTCCAAATTTTTTTAAAATCACCACCGAATTCCCTTGGAAAAATCATCAACTTTTGATGTTCCAGGAAGAAATCTTGACATTTAGAACGCTTCCAAATACCTATATTTGCACGTACTGGAATAACATAACTTCTGAAACAACATTCATGGCCGAAACCTCCCTCTGATACCACTGTTGGGTTTTCTACAACCATACATCATATGTAGGCGCAGCGGAAATAAAGAGAACAACCCAAAAGAGTTTGGATCGGGCCATGAACATTGAATCAAGAAGTTAATCAAAACTACTAGGCATAAATTACCTTAGTGGAGTTGGATCAAATCCAACCTAGATGCTCCAAGAAGAAGAGTCCTGTCGTCGGCTGTGCGAGAGTCCTTACGTAGAATGATGTCTACGTCTCTGCAGCAGTCCACACAAGCCGGGAGAAATACGACTGCACCTTGCACTTCCACGAACTGCTAGGTTCGCTCCAGGAAGAACAATCATAGCGACGATCGCCGGCGATGCGATCTGCGTAGGCGAGCGAAGCGGAACTTCTTCCGTCGACTAGGGTTCGGGAGGCGGAACACTTCCGTCGGCTGTACTTCCTTAGTGGAGTAACCGTCTCTAGAACCCTTAAAACAAGTCCTATTTATACCCGAAGCATAAACAGACCTAAAAGAATCGCTATCCGCAGACCACAGAAATTTGGGGTTTCTGGAATAATTCTTCGGGTATCAGCATTCGTCGAGTTTCAACGAATCATATTCGACGAATTCCGACGAATCATATTCGACGAATTCCGACAGCAACATTTGCCGAGTTTAGGGTTTCTAGAACAATTCGTCGGGTATCAGCATTCGTCGAGTTTCCACGAATCATATTCGACGAATTCCGACGAATCATATTCGACGAATTGTGACAACAACAATTGCCGGACCCCATTCTGTATGGTGATTGGTAACCTTTACCAACACAGTCAATCTTCCAACTTCTCCACATGCTCTTATGTGTGACCCTGCAGACTCATATCGTGTTCGCAGTGAAACTACATGTTTGACCACTTCTAGATCACAATGGTAACTCCAACAGTGGGGGGGAGAGTGCCTCCAAAGGTGCCCCATGCTCAGCATTGGCTTGGGAGGGGAAGCGCTCTAAAATCTTCCAGGTGTGTGGTGGGACCTCCTCGCTGAGCCCTCGGTCCTGTTCCTAGTTCATTTTGCCTTTTAGTTTAGAGCTCTCCCTTGAGAGAAGTAAGTGTGAGGTCACCCCGTTTTTGGGACCCCGAACTCCACAAGAGACCAAGTATTGGTTTCAACATATATGAGTAAATGTGATAATGAAATAGAGTTTGAGGTATATTGGAGAGAGATGATAACAAATGATAACTTGCATGAGAATCGATGGTTACATGAGTTTTACAAGATTAGAATGAAGTGGTCCATTGCATTTAATAAGGAAGTATTGGATCTTGGCATTTTATCTACCCTACATAGTGAATCAGTTAATAATGGCTTGCACGGATGCTCAAAAGCTACAAATTCACTAGTTAAATTTTTCATTGGAATGGAAAAAATGATTTACGATTGGTGAAAAAGTGAACATGATAAAGACTTCAAATGTATGTAAGGTAGTATTAGTCTAAAATTCAAAAATTGCTTAATACTTAAGCAAATGTCAACAAGTAAAGGACTACCTTGTGAATGTAATGAACAATGTCCGTAAATGTGTAAAAGATATGGTTGACAATGATGAGAAGATTAAAAGGAGAATTCCTGACAACATATACAAAGGAAAAGTGTTGTAAATGATCCACAATCAATGCGATCTAAAGGGGCATGCATAAAACACACGTTTGAAGAATTATTGGGAATCCACCTCCAAAAAATAATAAGTAAACTTGCTTTGTTCTTTTTTTGTACTATATTATTATGGATTTAAATTTAAACTTTTATATCAAACAGAGAGGACATGCGTTGCTAAAAGAAAAGGGTCGACGATTAGTGATGTAGCTGATCAACCAAATGAGCATAACTTCATGGACCTTACTTGCAAGATTGATTCAAATTCTATACCTACTCCAGCATTTGTAAATTTGAACGACGAATTCTCTATAAATGATGACCTATCTATAAATGTGCTTTTAAAATTTTCAAAATATTTCAGATATCTTTAAATGTCGAATTGTATCTTAGTGTAATAGTAATTGTATTCCTAAAAAATTTGATGAATTTGAGTAGTTAGTATTCATAATAATTGAATATTGAAGTATTCTCAGATTTATACCTGCAGAGTAAAAAAGCAATATGCTAGCTATTATATTAATAATACATCATTGTAATTATTATGTTGTTCCTTAGTCTTATAATTGCATAGATGCAGCTGTATTATGCATATGATCGATGCATCACTGCAATTGTTAACCTGTCTTTTCCTTATATACAACAATATTACAACCAATAATTCTTTCAAATACAGTCGTATTATTACTCGGTAGAACATTTCATTGATTAAACATTAAGTAGTATCTGATGATTATGATTGGCTGCAAATGACATATATTGCATGTTTGAAAAAACTATAGGAATACAATCAATCTCAGATTTACAAGAGCAATTGCTCTGTTGTTATACTAGTAGAAATTATTGGCAATCATATTAACTATGTAAACAACTTTATATGTTAACAATCGATCTCAGATTTATAAGATGAGATGTTTTGTAGTTCTACTACTACAACCTATTAGCAATTAAACTAACAATGTACAAAACAATATATTAACAATTAACTTAACAAAGCATCACTTTAAATAGTCTATGAACCAAAATCAGTTGCTATGTTTTTCTACCATTTCAAAATAAAATAACATTGTCTCCGTCAATCTAAAATATACATTCTTCCCAAAAAATTCTAATATGAATCAGATCTAAAATTAATTGATTTAATAGCTTTAAGAATTTCTCCTTCATGGAATTGCTAGTTGTAGCCCTCCCATTTGTCCAATTTGTAAGGCTACAAGATATTTAAAGTATGCATCAAGATTATTATTTAAATCAATAAAGAGACAAAATAATATATTTAGAAGAGCATAGATGAATCACTGTATTTCATCCCTATAGTTTAACTGAGCATACATGAATCAAACATTTAATCATATGTATTTATATATATTAAAATACAAGTGTATTATAATGAATCCAAGCGTATTGTGTAATATTTTCATCCTGTATTCACTTAATCTGATCACATTTTCATTTCTACTACAAGATTACAAAACTACAAATTATTGTTTACAGCCTGCAAAAATCATACAAAACTAAGAATATAATATCCAAAGCAATTTTCAGATTAGTCATTCAACATTCAATGTAACATGCTTTGATATTAGTCACAAAATATACCAATTTACTATCTAAACAAAAATAAGGTGTATTATTATATCTTGACAATGCATAACCTCCACTAGTAAAGCTACTTAAGTTGTACTAGAGTTATTTGGTATGCCTAATATGAAACCAGATAGTTGTAAATAAAAGTAGAAAATACAATGCATCACCAATGTAGAATTATTTCAGCTATATTTTGTACATTAGATAATATTTCAAATTTGAAAAAACTACAGGAATACAATCAACATGGTTCATGGCAAAGACAAAATTAAATTGTATACTTACTCTAAATTTTTTATGGAAAAGTCTCGAAAAAAATCAATTGTTATTTCTGCTCTAATCTTTGGCATATCGTTTTGCTAATTTTTATGTTTTTCCAAGATATTTGACTTCTCTCAATTATAGTCTTCATGTACATCATTACAAATACACCACAGTCATCCCTGTTTGACTGTGTTGGCACCTCTTTCACTGAAAGTAATGCCCACTCGTGAATATTATCAGGTAGGTAGTCAATGACATCTTTTTCAAAATAATTAATCTGCATAAAAGAAACATCAGCGGGTATAAATATATGCATTCAGTTATTAGTTTTAATAAACATATCATACAACGGCAGGAAGCGCATTGAAATTGGCTGATTTGTAGAATGAGTCGTAATAGTCCCATCACCCCTCCTTGATATTGCCAACAAGCAAAGCCTAATGGTTAGTGAGGTGGGCTGAATAAGAAAAAGTGAGCACACTTCACTGAATTTGTGGTGAAGTGGGTGACTAGAGCTTTTGCATTCATAGAACTGCATTTTAGATTCTGCAAAATATATTCAATTAGTACATGATTGTACAAACAGATTATGAAAGTGCATACAAAGTAAGATGAGAACAAATACTTACAACATGATTAGGGGATACGTATAGGAAGTTCTTAAATTGCCTGAGATTTATTGATTTCTTAGTTCTTAATACAACACTATAAGCATCTAAATGTATGTCATTTATCCATTCATTCACCAAGAGCTCATCAATGTGTGACTGGTACATTAGTATATTATCCTGCTCTATTACATTGCTATTTCTGCAACAACGTAGGTATTATTAAAACATGTAATCATTATAGAATGCAAGTAGTAATAAAAAAAGGTGAACAACAGATAATGCAACATAATTCATAAATAAATAATACCTATTTGGAAAATGTAATTAAACATGGTCTATTATATGCGGCTTGTTTTTTGATATCCTCGATCTCCCTGGGAAAGCAACCTCACCGGGCGATGAATTAAATTTGGAATTTTTCTTCCGATCTACCTGATGCTTAATACCTTTAATCAAACGTGTATCGCCCACCACCTTATTAGAAGGGAGAGCAAGCATAACTAAAGCAGCTGAAAGATCTGTTGTGGAGGAGTCATGTACATCTCCCTCGTGCGGTATTGCTCTAGGTGTGGATGGATGTGGGACAGCTACTTCCTGAAATGCAGGTGATGGCGGACGATTGCGGCCTTCTAACATGATGACGGTTAATTCATCAATCCTACTATCAAAATGATTACAGAACTTATTCATCCCATCTACTATGAGATCCCTTATCTTTTGTGACTGTAATCCTATCAATGAAGCTACTTGCTCCAATAGTTTCCCCATTACCAATGTCTCTTCTTTCTCTCTTGTCCCCTCTCCCTTCCCATCTCCCTTCTTTTCCAATTGCGCCTGTGTATTTTTCCTCTCTTTCTTCTTCTCCGCCATCTCTTTCTTCGCTTTCTTCCTCTCCCTTCTCTCCTTTACCTACCTATATTTTCTCCATCAATTTGTCAAACTTCCTCTTCAAAATCTTCTTTATTTCCTATTCGTCTTCCTGCTCATCTGACCCTTCATCCTCCTTATCCTCTTCCTCATGATCTGATTCTTCAAAATCAGTATCGTCTGCCACTTCAACTCCTAATAACCTCTCCTCACTAGGCAATATGCTCTCGAATGACACCTTGACCTACACAATTAGTAGATGGTCATGTAATTGTAGTGAGAAAACTAATATAATCAAATTTAGATTTATTAAAATAATTCATACTCCTCCACGAACGCCTAACTTAGCGTGCAAAGCTGAACAATACTTTCCGCTAAAACTAAACTTAGCACACCACCGACATAGTCGGGACCTCGCTAAGTCATCAGCAGGTTGGTGAAAGTTAGTCAGTTCATAAAACCTTAACTGCAATAACAAGATATAACTTCAAATAAAGCTTTGAGTGAAATAAAAATAGTGCATAAATATATAATTGTTTACCACCATGAGAATTGAACAACCCTCCATATAGCCCAAACTCTAGTTGGATTTCTTCTTCAAGGAAATTCTACTTAGTGGCCGAAATTGTTAGTGCAAAAATGTGTGCACTTCCTCAAGCCAATTATATTTCTTAAATTCTTGTAGCCCTCCAAAGGTATGTAAACATGTGGGAATTTTCAAGATCTTTAACGAAAAAAAAGTTGCCAAGAACAAACTTAACAAGGGTGTCAGCTCTTTGCGCCTCAACCTATTCAGACCACTCTTCAGCTGCAAGGCGCAACAACTCCTGCCAAGCCTTTTTGCTCATAGTTTGCTAGCGGGGTTCTACTAAAATTGAAAGGTAGCCCTCTATTCGGGATACCTAGCATTAATGCCACTTGATTTACAGTTACTTTATTGTACACTACCTTTCCAAGTAGGAAAGCTCTCTTTTTTACGGAGTATGACCTTAGCAGTGTGCTTAATAGAGGAATATTTTGGTTTAGGTTTGCATTGAAAAAAGAGAAAGTATTCTCAACGCTCACATTTCATTGTTTGAATTTCAGTCAGAACATTAAGTAGAGGTTGTGCTTTGTCCTTGAAAGATGTAACAACACACCTGTATTTCAAAGTTGTTGTACCTGTCATCTGCAACAACAATCTTCGGATACTACTTAATGTTTAATCAATTTAATGTTCTATTTAGTAGTACTAATTAATGCGGCTGTATTCTTACCGAGTAATCTCACAAACTCGATACAAGTCTAATACAGATGTATCTCTTAATTATAAGACAGTGAAACAACAAATTAATCTAAGTAATCTCACAAGCTCGATACAGTCATAATATGGTTGTATAACTACAATTATAAGACCTGGAACAAGAAATATTCTTACTGACTAATCTGAAAATCTCAATACAGTTCTAATACGGCAGTATCTCGGCTCAATACATTTTGCTTTACCAACAATTAAAAATAAACTAATCCTATACAAGCAAAATGAATGATAAATTGATCCGCATTCTGTCAAAAAATGTATTGAGAAGAAATAATACAACTGCATCTTTTCTAGCGATAACATCTAAATGGCGGAATATTCAAACAATATGGGAATATTCAAACAATATGGTTGTATCCAATGAAAGAAAGCGCTAAAACAACTTCAACATGGACAAGAACATCAAAGATATTTTTCCCCTTATACTAGTATTTAGTGCATTAGGACATCGAGTTCATCTATCAGTGGACTCCCGAACACCCGTCGGTTCGTTCGCCTGAGAAGGGGGAATCAGATAGCAGAGCGATAAAGGTACCTTGTACGCTGCGGGGGAGTTCGGACGCCGGTGATAGCTCTGCGTCGTCGTCGATTGTTGCGCAGCTTTCATTTTCGCGGAGCACCGAGGAGAAGGGAGAGAGCGCCATTTCGAATTGCACGATAAGGTGGGTCCCGCAAAAAATTAGAATGTATTTATTCCCGCACCTAGAATAAGGTGCGGTACACGCAACAAAAAAAATTCCAGCTATGAAATTAGAACTGAACGGAGAACCGAGAACTTACCCAAATTGATCGGTTCCGGGTCGGTTCTCGATTCTCTAATTCTTTTTGCAAAACCTTAGAGTGGTATGCCTGAAATTTCACATCATGGAAAATTTTAACTAGAAGTAGAGGTGCAAATAAAGTGATTGCCATTTATTGTTAGGCAAGCGCATGCACAGTAAACCCTGATGCTCACCATTTAACTTTAAAAAAAAAAATAATGGCTGACAATAGCATTCATAGTTTGACATTGGCTCGGTTTGGCACAGCGGTGGCGGTCATAAATGCATGGGTTAAACCGGCATTCGTTAACGACCACCTAAAAAATTTCATCCGTTTGAACATAAAAGTGAATGAAGTTCCTTAGGTGGACGTTAACAAATAACAGTTTAACCCTCATGTTCACGGCTGCCACCACCGTACCAAATGGAGCCATTGTCAGCCTACCTAACCAATAAACTAAAAACCGGGCAGAGCCATAGAATAGATAACATTTAAAAAAAAAACTTGGACTTGCGGCTAAAATAAAACTCTTGGCCTTAAAATAAACTAAACAAATTATTTAATAATACATAACCAAGTATAGATGCCATAGAACCGGGCAGGGCCCGACCCAAGCCCGGTCAATGCCCAGTTTTCGGGCCCTATAAGGTTCCCCTTTCAAAAGGGGGGCCTGGCCTAGGCCCGGTTGGAATAAAGCCTAGGCTTGGGGTCCTCGGCCTGAGCCCGACATGCCATTTGGCATGACTAGCTAGAAGTTACCCACTAATATTATTTTTTAATCAGTTAATTAGTGTGACATTTATGATGATATATTTGTTAATTATATGTCATTATTTGTTAATTATTTGTTAATTATATGGCATAAAATATCATATAAGGGTTAAGTATATTCATAAAGAAGCAAGGGAAAAACTCTTCACCAAAGATTGATTCAAGGGTTCCAATCATAAATTTTAACCACCCTCAAGCAGTCACAATCTCACTTAGGGTTCGTTTGGCCCTACGTTTTTGCTCCGGTGAATTTGAGCAAAAATAACGTCATAAAATACATCTTTGGCATGACAACAGTACTTATGACCTCCACCAAGAAAAAAACCCTAATTTTGTACATAAAATGGACGGAGTTCCTAAGGTGGGGTCGGACGTTCATGAACGACAGTTCATAACCGCCGCGTTCACGATACCCATCGTCGTGCCGAACAAACCCTTAACCTCTATTTGTTAATAAGATTACATCTCCAACCTCATCCCCGTTGTGGTTGAAGTGCCTTGTGCGAATATAGTCCCAATTATTGGGGAACCATTTGTATTTCGTCCAAAATTACTCGCACATTCTACAAATGTTCTCGAGAACCGATTATTGTTTGTCATTGAGATTACCCTATAGACAATCATTCTAACGAAGATGGGCACAGTCTTTATCACCAATCATTTTACAAGATTGATTAATAGTTATAACTATGCACTCTTATCTTTACTCTGCTGTCTTTATCTTCCAAACAATATATTCATTATTTTTAAATTTTCAATAAATGCAATAAATATCACCAATTACAGCAATATCAACTGCAAAAAGCTTCTCATTTTAAATATATATTCTATTAGCATTTAAAATATGAACTACAAGACACCTCACTTTGAGAAATTTTTAAGACTGATGCCCGAACGCTGTCAGGGATTGTCGCGTGCTGACCAGCTGACCGACTTACCCCTTTCTGGCCTCACGCGCAAAAAATGTATCACACGAGTATGCGACTGATTGGTCCCGAAAGGAAACTTAGGACGGAGCCCGCTCCGAAAAACTCCCCCACTTTGGTGAATATTCAAACTATACAAACATAACTGAATCAAATTATAATAAAAAACCTATAAATGAGCCACTTTTAATACAGGCTTCAACAGTAGTCCCCCAATTTTCACCTAAAACTAGAAGGAAAAAAAACTACACCTTTTAACTATTCCAGCGCACTTTGGCCGCAGAAAATAGTGTTAGTCGCCCGCGCAGTGTGTGCTGCTTATAATACTTTGACGCGTTCCGCGATTGGCTACAACCGCTTAAGCTCGGAATCAGTGCTACGCGTGTTTAAGTACTACAGTCGACGAATACAACACTTCCTTGAGATGATCAACGTGATATGTTCGCATTTGGCGGAGTCGTGCTCCCTCTGATGTCTGGAGATTTCATCGAACAATTTCTCATTAAATTATAACCCAAGAAATATATCCAGACACAGAAAAAATCAACACAGGCTGATGATACACAAACAACCAAAAGTATACAAGAGAGTGGCCTGGAGCTACATACTAGTATACATTTCGGCAAAATCAGCTCCTATAAATAGAAGAATCATTCGACTGGAATCAACGTCACCGTATCACAAAAATCGTTCAAAACGTCGAATAATTTCTACCCTTTGGACCCTGCTATGAAACCATTTATGCATAATAATATAATTTTCACTAAAACCCCAAATCTAGGGATATTAACAAGGCCTATTTACAGATATTTGATAAATTAGCCAGCTAAACCACCCCCCTCCCAATATAAACCTAATTTGTTAAGAGCAATATGCAAGCAATTGCCAAAATTATTGTACCTGCTTCAGGCTATATCCATATTATATATGGTGCCAATTAACGGATGCAGCCCGTGAAACCGCGCCCGCAGCGCCATCATTTGCCTTTTGACAGAGAAACACCCGGCAGTCCGCTCCCTTGACGGCGAACTCCATTTGCAGCAGATCGAAGATGGCGCTGAGGTTCTTCTTGAATGTGTGGGAACTGCTCTTATCGCCCTCGTCGACGTCCTGAACCCCGTCCCAGACCACGCATCCCACCTGAGCGCCGTGAGAGTACGCGCGGCACGCCATGAGGATTTTGTGGCCTTTGTTGCGAAAATGCCCGGCCACGAAATCTTCAAAATGCTGCAAAACAGCAGACACGTGTTTTAATAATAATCATTGTTTCTAATAACTCCTCTGTCTAAGGCACCAATTCTAGCATACAAAATAACTATATCATTTACAAGTTTGTTTCAATGGAGATTTCTATGCAGTATAGAATAATAAGCATCATACAAGATTAGGGTCGTTTACCCGGACCTCCCCTCTGAGTTTACAAAATTACGGGTTGCACCGACTCTATCTTTTGAAATTACAAAAACCTCTCTTATAAGTTTTCATTTCATAACACGTGAGCACAAAAAATTCCCTCCGGAGAAAAGTGCTTGAGGAGAAATTTTGGGCATGCATGTTATTAAATGTAAGCTTACAGGAGAGGTTGCTGTAATTTCAAAAGATAAGGGGCGCAACCTGTAATTATGCTAACTCTCGGGGGAGGTTTGGGTAATTAATAGTACAAAGATTATGCTCAGAAAAAAGATGATGAATCTTCCTTCAAGTTCCGTGGAGTACCATGCTCTCGTCTAGATCATTAAATTTTAATGCCTCCACTTGTTCATTTGACCTCTCAGAGTCATCTTTTTCATGTATATTATCCGCTGATCCGCGTAGGTTAGACCTAACTTATTTCTAGAAGGGATAATTGCACTGACCTCGTGTGATCATGGGAACCTCACGCCCCCCCTATTGAAATTACCAAAACTCACCTTTGAGTTAGGCATGCATTTCTACAATTTCAAAATTTTGATTTTGCTGCTTAAATTCATGTCGAGTAGGAAAGCATTTGTTATCTAGTGGGGATTTCTATGGTTTCATTCCAAGGAGAAGGGGGAGAAGATAGAACCAAGAAAACATTTCGCTAGCCCTAGGCTCTCAAAATTATCATCATCCAAGATAAATCTAAGTCTCTAATACAAGATAGTTAGGGTATTTAAGCCCACCATGGGCGTATTGCAGTAATAAAAACGTAAAGTACAGAAATATAAATACGCTAAAATAACAGATAACTGGAGCCGTTGTATGCGGCATCGCTCACAAGTGGGGCCCGCCAAGTACTCAACATTGTTGGAACCAAGAAAATCTTAGTTCCAAATGTTCGGACCAAGAGGGACCAAAGGCTGCTTGTCTAGCGGTCGATCCAGGCGAACTTCGACCAGAAGAAGGTGAAGATATTGCCGAGGTCTCCTGACGAGCTCTCCGTCTTATGTATTTCTGATCTCGACGAATTACGGGTTATACAAGCATGATCTCGAGGTCTCATGAGTCGACGCAAATGCCCGTCCTCTCTAACAATATTTCATGCTGGAAATTTTGCCTTAACCTCAAGACAAAGCTTCTGAAAGAGCAAGTGGAGCTACGACATAGGCCATGAAGCGTCATCCAAGGTTGGCGCAAAACCCCCGAAAATGGTAGTTAAAATAGGGGGAGATGATGACGATGGAGCCTGCAGGGAACTGACCCTTCAAACGTCAGCAGACGCTCTTCTCAGATAAAGGGCGGTGTTGGTTGGGCCCAGATGATATGGGTGTTCCTAATTGACTGAAGCCAGGTGACGCCTAAGGTAGCATCAATACCATGGAATGGAAGAATATAGAAATATGTCGCAATGTGACAGGTACTCAGTCAAAGCAGAAGGTGGCGATAGAAACCACCCGTGGGAATGTTGTGTCTGACCCCATGATGACACTCAAAGACAACTCAATCCGAAGGTGCAATTGAGCTGCCCGATCTTGAGAGAGGAAATTATGGGTTACCCCGATGTCTATCAAAATCTATAGGGTGTGACCCTGAAGCTCCCCAATTAGTATGATAGGATGGGGTCATGGGATGTTGTCGATTGGAGAGACATATCAGGCCGAATCAGTAGAACTACCCTCCAGGGTCGGTGTTCGAGGTGGTGTCGTGAAGCTCGAGGGCCTCAAAATCAGTGAACGTGAACTCTGGCTCGTCGTCCCTAATCATCGGTCGCATCTCTTTAATGAGACAGTCATGAGTGGGAGAGAGATGACTGCTTGCAACGAAAGCAGAGCCCCTTGCTTGAAGATCATGGTATTACTGGTTGGAAGGCAATGGGTAGGTGAGGCTGAACTGGTCAATTGGGGAAAGGTAATTTGGGTGGGGAAGGGTGTTGGTGTGGGATGGTGTTTGTATCGACTACATGTGTGTGTGGTACAGAAGGGTGGTGGTAGGCCGGACAGTGACTGGATGGAGTGAACGACCACCCGTGCAACCTTCATGGCATCAAAAATGACCACCAGATGAGTACGAATACGGGAGCGTATGTGCGGTTGAAGACCTTGCATGAAGAGTCGAGTTAGTGATCCGGAGGAAGTCCCGGAGACATGATTGACGAGCTCAATGAACTCATCAATGTAGCAATCAACGGTAGTCGTGTGGGGTAGGCTACAAAGGCATTTGACGACATTGTCTGAGTAATGGTAATAAAACCGCTTGATAAGAGTCTGCTTGAGTTCCCCCTATATGAGGTCGAGAGTGGTAATGCAAAGTCAATGCACCAAGTGAAGAACAGACCCTTCCATTCCCAGGAGAACAATCGGTATTTCATGCGGTTCTGTTGGCACTAGATGTCGATGAACTGTTCGACATTTGTTATCCAACCAGTCGGGTTGGATCCCTTGAAGTGGGGTACCTCGAGTGTGTGAGGAGTGTATGCAATGACCTAGGATGTCGTGGGAATCGGCAGGCGGGTTAGGCGATTGACCAAGGATGGAAGATGGGTCGTCAGGTGTGGCAGATGAGATAGAGCGTTGTTGCACAAAAGCATCCCAAGCTTCAACACATTGCAAGACTTGTGCATAGACGTTACGATTCTGGCGCGCTCCTAGAGGCAACATTCAATGGCAACCAAACGGGCATCATCCATGGCGCAAGTGAGGGGAGTGCACGATGGGGAGAGCTGGAAGGTAGGCTGCCTAGATCAAGGGGGAGGGGTGGCGGGCGCGATACCGAGAGGCTGTAGTGGTGAATGCCAGTGTGGTGGCTGGCCGACTACAGCGGAAACAGCCCCGAGATCAGCAGAAGATCATTGTGCGTCGCATGGGGTGGACAACAGCATACTAGCTGCAGGGCGTACAATCGTTGTTGTGGATCAACCAAAGGAGAGTAGCAGAAGAAGAAGGGTTGCACGAAAGCAGTAGGGTCCGGCTCGTCTACGACCAGTAGAAGAACCGGAGGAGTTTCTCTGTAGGTCTATGCCAAGGGTTGTGAGTTCAAATACCGGGTCGAAGAAGGGTGCAGGGTTGATGCGGAGGTAGGCGACGTCGAGCGGATGCGGCTAGGGCACGCATGCAGAACTCGCACGAGATCGGTGAAACAACGCGGCTGGAGCAAGAATATTTTATTGTGGATGGACCGAACTGAAAGGTGTTGAAGGGCGCTGGTGCAAAGTTTGCAGCTTTGTGCGGGTGGAAATAGCAGGTTGAACCAATATTACCTAGTGGGGATTTCTAGGGGTTTCATTCCAAGAAGAAGAGAGAGAGAGAGAGAGAATCCAAGAATATGGTTCTTGGCCCGCCCTAAGCTCTCCAAATTCTTATTCATACAAGATAACTAAGGTATTTAAGTCCACCTTGATAGCACGACAATAAAACGAAAACGAAAATTACAAAAATATAACTACACAAAAAGAACAGATAATCGATGTCGCTCTAAGCGGCATTGCGCCAGTGGGGCACGCCAAGTACACATCAAGATCTAGTGAGTCAACGCCAATGTTTGTCCTTTGTAACAACATTCCTTTCTTATAACATACTCAACCATTCTTGTCAAGTGCAGTCTTAACATTTCTGAGCATACTGGTTGTGAAGAGGTAAAAGAGGAAGAGCACCTACGCTTGGCTCTACTTCCACACTAATATCATGAGCATCCATAATCACAAGGCGCATAAAGCTTCTAAGATGACATTTATCAGAAGCTGCCCTAGGCTTTTCTTGATAATCCAAAAGATAAAGGTTGAATAGAAGAATCCACTATATAAGCCCAAAACACATAAGCAAATAAATGGTAAATAAAGTGAAACTGCAATAAGAGTTCAAATTAGGGATTTAAGATGTCGTCATGTCATATCGGTTGATGCAGAAGTATCTTGTGTTTTGTGTCACACATATATGTGCGCCATGCCCATGCGTGTGTATCCTCCTAAGACGTCTCGTCGTCATCGCCCATAATAATACTCCCGCCTGAAATTTTGTCTTCTCCCCAAGGCAGAACTCCAAGAACCGACAACAAAAATCATCCCGATCGACCCAAGTCGCATCAATGGTTCGTCGAGCTTGCCAACCCACATGGACTTGATCAATTGGTGTACCCTCGTACACTTCTGAGCGATGTTTGATGATGGATCCAAGTTTGTACATAAATATTGGATCGACAGTCATGTCGGGTGAGATTGAGTTGTATATGAGGTGGTCCCCGACCACACGTTTAAACTGCAACACATGAAAATTTTAGTGAATGCGGCTTGATGATGGAAGATGAAGGCTATAAGCGCCTCCTCAAAGTGAACCTAGACGATGAACAGACGGAAGAAGCGAGAGAGATGACTTTGAATGAGCTCGAGTAGCCACAAATGTCTGTTGGTGGATGGAGATTCCCAAATATTGGGCCTCCCACCTGAAACTGAACATCATGGTGGCACTTGTTGGCATGATGAAGCATATTTTGTTGTGCATAATGAAGGTGGTCCTTCGACTAAAGCAAGATTGCATCTCGGTCATAGCGCTGAGTAGCCAGTGGCTCGACATGGCATTCCCTTGAAAGGTGACTTAGAAGGCGGGCACCCATATATAATATGGAATGTTGTGCCCGCGGAGAATGGAATGTCATATTGTATGAGTACTCGACCTAGCTCAACCATTTAACCCACCCACGGGGTTGATCGGAGATAAAGCATCGGAGAAATGTTTCCAGGTACCTGTTCAGGTCTCTGTTTGCCCATCGGTTTGTGGGTGATACATTGTACTCATCTACCGGTGTGTGTGCCCTGAAGCTTGAACAACTCCTTCCAAAAGTTGCTCATAAAAAGTATATGCGCCATTGACTACAAATTTATGGAATCCGTGCAAATGAACTAAGTCATGATGAATGTGTCAGCCAATATCGATGTAGAAAAAGGGTGAGGCAGTGAAAGGAAATGTTTGTACTTCGATAGTCTGTCACCACGACTAAAATGCAGTCAAATCCTGCTAAACAGAGTAGTTGTGTGATGAATTTCAAGGCGATGTCCTCCCAGAATTGCTCGGGCACGGTCGGGGTTGAAGAAGGCCCTCCAAAAAGGTCATCTCATATTTCTTACTTTGGAATGGTAAGCAAGCCGCCACAAACTATTCTACAGGACATGACGGGCAACACCAACAGAGTAATGCGGCAATGGGGCGTTAAGTACAAAAGGCTCATGCATATCCGGCGGGATACTGTGGAACTCAACAAGCAAATGCAGTATGAAGGTGGATGATACCAACGAAATCAATTGACACCCTATCAAGGTGGGCGGATCGTAAGATTGGCCTCCAGGGCCTCTATGATCACCTGGAAAGTTGGATCGGCTTCCACTTTGTGGTGGATAAGCTAAAGATACCACGAAAAGAGATTCGAGTTGGACTGTTGTTAAAGAGCGTTGGTCGTACAATTAGTCTTTCTGGCCTTAAATTACACCATGAAATTATATCTCAAGATCTTTCCTACACTTGTCGTGCTAGAGTGAAAAATGGTTAACGAATGACGTAAGTTGTGATTATCAGTGCAAACCGTGAAATATCGACCCAACAGATAAGATCGTTAACGTTGCACTGTCAAGACTAAGACCATCGACTCGTTTTCATATGTCGAGTGGGATCGTACGACCGCAGAGGAGCGACTGAAATATGTTATTAATCGGAATCCTTGCATGAGAACTGTACCAATTCTCGTGACTGACGCATTACCGATGATGAAGAGCTGGGAGAAAGCATCGCCAATGCTGAAGCGGCCATCAAGGATTTTGTCAAAGAGCCGTGAAAGTCTTGGAGGCCTCAGAGGTCCATTAGAAAGTAGAGTTCGTACATTTCTTGAGTAGGTTTGGCAGTGTCCTAGCAATAATGTCATAATCGGGGATAAATCGGTGTGGGTTGGCCACTAGAAGACCGTTTTAAAATGTTTTGTCCATAGACGCGCCTTGGGCACAAATGATTTGGCCTAAATATTGAAACTCTCGGCGATTGAATGAACACTTCTTTGGATTGAGGTACAAGAAGTGACAAAGCAATGCGTCACGCATGTCCTTGAGGTGCACCATGTACTCCTGGCAGGTCAGATTGTGCATACATGTCATAAACAAATACCATAATGTACCTACGACGTGTTGGACGGAAGATGTCGTTCATAGTGGCCTATAAGGTAGCAAAAACATAGCTCCACTTGAAGGGTGTGTAAGAACTCATAGCGGTCATCATGTGTGTGAAACAAGATTTTGTGAATGTCACCTGAAAGGGTCCGAATCTGATGGGTACCATGGACAAAGGACTGGCTTAAAAAAGAAGGGAGCCTCATGGGGCTCATCAAGTAGTTCCCAAATCACAAGTATAAGGTACTTTTCTCCCACTTTCGCCTTCTTCATTTCCTGATAGTCAATGTAGAATCACCAACTACCGTCCTTTTTACAAAGGAGTACATGACGAGCACTATATTGAATAATATCAACTTCTAGTATTTCGACGACCAGGCCTCTCAATTTCATCCTTCTGATGTGACCATATACCAATATAGTCAAACGGAGATGAGCTCGCACCCAGGTCGTAGAGGAATGCTATGATTTGTATGGCGATGCGAGAGCGGCCACTGGATGGTTGGGGTGAGAGGGGCAATAGCTGGGGGTAAAAATCCAAGATAGCCTACAATGTATAGTGATATGTCGATGGAACGACGAGTTACTAGCTCGAGGGTGGTCAATCCTCTATTTGTCATGAGATGTAAAATTTGATAGAGTCGGCTTTCCGGATCGCTCTAAAGGTGGTGGGTGTTCATGAAAATGAAGCATCTTTGTGAAGTACATGAGCGTGCACATCCAATTCAAGTGTATCATCATGTGAGCCCAGTTGAACCGTACCTCCCCCAATGTTTGCAATCATGCGACCCCCAGGATAACATCCACACCACCTAAGCCAAAGGCGTAGAAATCTATCATGATAGCACAAGTGCTCACATGCAGTTGGAGGTTGTAGAAACTATTGCTAGTAGATTTGCGGCAATCATCTTGATGGAGTATCGAACAAATCAGAGACATGCTTGCATTAAACGGGAAAACAGATACAATTCGGAGCGGACTCCGACCAAGATCTAAGACGCTGGTTCCTCCTAAGACCCCTCTCTCAAATGAGAGTCAAACCCTAATGATCAAAAGATGAAAATAATACTCCAATACCTCCTCCTTATTTAGGGAGGAGGGGGCTCACATATAAAATCAGATTTAATTAATATTAATTAATATTAATTAATTAAGATTAATTAATTAATACCAATTAATTACACAAATTAATTAGGGTGGTTTCCATATGCGCTCCCTTGACTCCTGCGAGCTGGTGTGCGTTGGCGGATGCATCATCGTAACAATAGGCCGCGCTTGAAAATTGACCTTGTCCCCAAGGTCAAGGCTAAAATATTTGTCGGGGTCTTTAAGAATGGAAACGACATACAACTTGTCGCTGTGGGGTAGGGAGAATGTGAATAAAAAACGGCGAAATGATAAAAGGTTGAGAGAGAAAAGAGGGGGTCCGCTAAGGTTTTGTCTTGGAATGAAGTGGGGTAGCTGGCGGTTTGGGAGAGTGGGAACTGGAGTGAGGTGCATGCCAGGTCTGAAAAGGGGAAAACAGGAAGGCGGGGGGCTCGAGAGGGAAAGGAGATGGGGGTGACATAGGCGATAAGGGGAGTCGTCTGCGCGGGCGTCGAATGAAGTTGCAGGGAAGTGTTCTGGCGGAAGCGGCGGTCTGGAGGTGACGTTGAGGGAGGAGCTGGCTCTACTGGCAGCGCCCATGCTGGAATCATCAAGATCGACGGTGGCGCGGGTTGCGTCGTCGCCGGGAACGGAGCGGAAGTTGCGGCCAGAATCGATGCGAGAAGGGCGCGTGTGGTGCGGTCTTCTGTCGTGGCTGCCGAAGTCGCCGCGGCTGGATCTGGCGGCCGACGACGCTGAAGGTGCGGGTGTCTGCTGCTGCTACAGGAAGCGGTGCGGGCTGACGACGGGAGAGGGTTCCTGATCGAGATGTCGGTTGCCTGTGCAGGAAGCGGCACGGGCTGGAGTTGGAAGACGAGGGCAGAAGAAGGATCGGCGTCGGAGACGGTGTTGGAGGTGTGGCCCGCTGCTGCTGCTTCCGGAATCGGCACGGAAACGACGTTGGAGGTGCGGGCTTCTGCCGCTGCTGTCGCTATCGGCGCGGTCTGGATCGGGTGTGCTGCGGCGACCGGCTTGTCGGAATGGTGATGTAGATGTGCCGCTGGAGGGAATCGAATGTGTTTGGCATGGAGGCGCTGCACCGTGGCGAGGATGTCGGCGAGCATGGCGGATTGCTGATCTAGCTTGGCACCGATGGAGAAGGCGGTGCAACGGTTGTTCGTCAGGGTTTGATCCCTGACGGCTTGGAACGAACGGACGGGGGCGGCAGGTCGGACCATTGATGGAGTATCGAACAAATCAAGAGACATGCTTGCATTAAACGGGAAAACAGATGCAATTCGGAGCGGACTCCGACCAAGATCTAAGAGGCTGGTACCTCCTAAGAGCCCTCTCTCAAATGAGAGTCAAACCCTAATGATCAAAAGATGAAAATAACACTCTCATACCTCCTCCTTATATAGGGAGGAGGGGGCTCACATAAAAAATCAGATTTAATTAATATTAATTAATTAAGATTAATTAATTAATTAATACCAATTAATTACACAAATTAATTAGGCTGATTTCCATATGCGCTCCCTTGACTCCTGCGAGCTGGTGTGCGTTGGCGGATGCATCATCGTAACACATCTCCTAAGAAGAAGGTGATATCTAGTGATGGGTTGGTCTGAAGGTGCAACATAGTCATAAAGCTCTGTTTGTTTCGGCATCTTTTCAGTCTAATTCCAATCACAGGGAGAGACATGTTCAGGAATGTCGTTTTATCTCCATCTCCATCCGCTATCACCCCCTGAGACAGGTTCTAAATCCTGTGAGAGAAAATTATGATCATGATGGAGTAACCTCAAAGCTATCCCTTCAGATTCATGGTAAGAAGCTAGGAAATTCCTCTCACTAAGAAGCACGGGAGGTCTAGCCAATACAATTGTTCTCATGGTCCAGAGGTGGGATTGATATCCCATAATATGGTGCCCTTATGACAATCTATTTGATTGTATCAGAAGGTCCACTGAATTGGGATTTCCCTATTGGAAAGGGTCATTCGGATGTAGCATCCAAAATTTACCCACCTTATAATTTTAATTTGAGGTTCCGATCAATGCTAGTGTCGACGACGCCATAATTGATTGAGGTAATATCGCTTGTTATTCTAAGTCGTGTGCTAATTAAAAAATAATGTAATTTTGGTTTAGTAGGAAATTTTATGATTTTTATCTCGACATGATTTTAGGAATTTGCGTGAGCTTTTCACACTTAACGTGGGATTTAATGAACAATGACATTTTTTGTAAATAAGATGGATTCTTTCTGTAACCCACGATGTTAATATACAAGGAGACCGAGACATACTTTCGTTCACACCTATGGTGCGCCTATCGGTCGTAACTGACAACGCCTAAGGCTTTTCCACCTTCATTGAAAAGAGCTCACACCGCAAGTCCACCGTTTGGAGCGTACGTAAAGAGACGAACGATCTCACCATTGATCCTTCTTCTTTCGATTGTTCCAGGATTACGATCCCCTCATCCACCGTCGATCGTCTTCTTTCTTGCCCTAGTAGTTGGATAAGCCCTCCTTCCACTCAATTGACCTCCCTAGTATGAGATCGGCGTCTCCTCTGCAGTCCCGGGACCCAGATGACTTTTACCGAGCAATTTTGGTAAACACTGGACATCTTCCGTTCTAGTGCCCCCAGATTTAGGTCTTGTGAGCAAAATGTTTGACTTTTATAGTTTAATGACACTTCCATTGTATTGTTTTAGAGATTTTGGCTGAGAACGATGAAGGAGGTTAGGGATTTTTCGTGGTAGATCGAAGAGGTAATGTTTTGTTTTTTCACATATGATTGATGGATGCACATCATCATACTTATAGGGCACAGTAGACCATATGAGCCTAAAATAGGGGTCGACCCATTCTTCCACGTATCGAAACAGTTAACTGTGAGTATGTTTCTCATGTTAGGGATACATCAAAGCACATTGGCTACCAATATGGACTCAAATCCCAAAATATGTCTAGTAAACTATGAAATATAAAACTAAGAAGAATATGAACTTGAGTCATCTCAGCCTCTCAGGTTTAAGTAAGAAAACAAAACTAAAAAAATTCTATGCTTATGTGATTTAAAATATTGATTAGAACCCAGAATATGATAAATCACAAAAAATGTAATTTCTGCATTATGTTTTATTTCATGTAGGGTAAGACTTGCCTACATTTCACCCTTGTGGTGGGACCCCTCCCCGGACCCTCGCTGCGCGGGGAAGCTTTTGCACCGGGCTGCCCTTTTTGTCTTATTTCATGTTAAAGCATGCATTTGTTACCATGTGATTTCTAGTTTCAATTATTGCATACCTAAATTTTTATGCATTTTTTTAATTTGTTGTTTTAGTGTAACTGCGGGGAAGAGTCGTTCTTACTTGCTAGTAGGATGATCCCATCTTCGAACTTTTCTTTTCAGGAACCAAAGGTCGGGAAATTTGCTTAAGATGAGCTCCCTAGGGTTTTTATGTAGTTTTTAGTTTGTGTATTTTTCCTTTAGAACATTGTATCTGTTTGGATTGACTCTTTCTTTAATATGAACTTAATTGTATCGGGCTTCATCTTAGATTCTAGTATTCAAATTTGATTTTATTTACTTTTTTGGTAGGTTATTGATTCAGATATTGAGGTATTTATTTAACGCTAGCTCCAACCTTTCATATTTGTTGTATGCATTAGTTATTTTTATCATCTTTATATTATTGTGCATATTTTATTATTGTTGTTTAGTTTGCTTCATATCCCGAGTGTTAGACGGACTTTTGAAATGTCGCTAGGAGTGTTACAATTCAGGGCAAACAGATCATTTTTCATATAGGGAATGAGCTTCAAGAGAATGATTTAGAGTTCTTGCAGAGTGGAACCATGCAGTACCAGATACGAGACAAATCTTCCAAAGAACAAGGTTTTTTCCAACAAGACAATTCATTTGGGACCAAGCAGATCCACTCTTTTCCCTATTCAAAGATCAGTCTTTTGTCTTTGTGTTTTCACATCGAGAATTATTTGCAGATGAGGAGATGTCAAATGGACTTATTGCTTCCAAAACAAATCCACTGACATCTATATATAAACGTTGGTTCATCAAGAATATGTTATGGATCAATGTTGGGGTCAGACTTATCAGCAACGGCCACAACTAGCCAAAGATTGATCACCCTTTATATGTTTAATTTTTTGGGCGTCTTTATTTTATTCGTATCACATCATTAACACACATGTAGTATGTGCTAGGTTAGGGGCATTTTGGACCATGAACACAAAGACCTCGTCCTACTTAGGGGCGAGGGACAACCATTGCAAGACATGAATTTTCCTCTACCTCTAATTTTCTATTTGGTTCCCTACCTCACGGTACTCCTGATGCCTCTCCATCGCGCGACCAAACCGAGCAGCCGACTCCTACGAAGGATTGATTCGGCCCCTCTTCCACGCCACAACCATCATAGCTCCTCTGGATTCGAGAAAGGGGAACTACAACCCTCTTCGGTACTTTTCACACGCTCGCTCTAACACGAAATCTCAATCAGAAGTACACAACAAAATACACAAGAAAAGCACTTCGAATTGCTGATTCATTGCCAGAAAAGGTTTAGAACCAATATTTCATTATCTAATGGATCTTTTCATGCTAATACTCTATTCAAGAGTTATCACTATTTATCAAATAAGTTCCGATCTAACGGAATGTTGTTGGATCAATTGACAAAGACATTGTTGAGAAAGAGATAGCCTTTCCTAGATGAAATGAAACATTTGATTCATATAACAGGAGAATGATTCCCCATTCCGTGGCCATAAAGAAAGTGAGAAGCAAGAGCTAAGAAAAAAAACTCATTCAAAGGAGGTAACTGGAGTTAGTGAGAAAGAAGAATATCCAAATAGACAGCAAAGTTAGAATATGGTGGGATTGACTAAGAAGATGACAACCACGGTAGTCATTTCTCAAATAAGTATTCATTGTTCTTAATTTGAATAATTACAAATCAAGCATCCCTATTAATAGAAATGTGGTACAAGTCTCCATGATACCATCTTTCACAGCATAATACTCCCCAAGAACTTAGGCATTTTAATCATCCAGCATAAATTCTAAAAGCTATATTCACATATAGGTCATCAATCTTCTATAAAATAAATCCAAGATACCTACACACACCACACCCAGACATCATTGTATATTCTAATAAAATAATGTAATATCATACCAGCTAAAATTTTAAATACCATAATCTTCTTCTATCAATTCAAAGCCCTTTATCTTTGAAACAATAGCTTTAATGTTCTAACTTCTCACATATCTTAATGACATCCGACCAATTAGAATCGTCATGTGCAAAAACGGCGATGTTAGATTACCTATCATAATTTACATAGCCTGGTGAATATCAAATCATTAAAAAGAAATGCTGAAAAATGATCTCACCTTTGGAGGCCTTCTTAGGGAATACAACATTGTCTTGCAGGATAAGATGAATATATCCTCATTGTAAGCCAAAGATTTGATCTTCCCATGAGGAGTATTAGCTGAATTTGCATAGCCTGGTTCATTAAAGTAGGGTTTGGCATTCAAGACCAGGGCTTGGATGGAGATTAAAACCTGCAGCATGGTGGAGTTTTTCGGATCCCATTTCTCGCAACCATAGCCAGTCCAGGTGTTAAGAAGGCTAAGGCATACTTTTCCGCATACATACAAGTTTGGATTCAGGCGAAGTCCTCCAGAATGATAATGAACCATCTGCAACAAAAAATAACGTAATTTACACCGCCCTTTTCCTGAATGCTAAAAGAAACCGTTAGATGATGTTATAACACCATACCGGGGGTATCAAGGGATATGTTGGGGGAAAGTAAATGTCAAAGAAGAAGAGACCATCATGATAAGGAGTTCCGTCTGCTCCGATGATAACGGCACGAAGAAGGTCCATACGATCTTCATAAATTCTAACATATATTGTCTCTGTCATGATTAAGAGGAAAGTTAATCCAAGAAACAAAAAGAGGACTTTCAAGAAGAATGCCATCAACTTATTTATCAAAAGTCCCACGCTTGCGAGAAGTATATAATAAAACATGAAAATTGTATATACTACAGTTTCCAGCCCCTCAAGGAAAGACCACAACAGCCACTGAAGTAAGCTACAAATAAGGGAAGAATGTAATAGAGCTACTGGTTTCCATGAGACCCAAAGTACGTTAATCATCGTAACGATGCACACAAATTAGATCATGCATATTGTGGACCATGGTGGTATAAATTCACACATAAACTTAAATTTTTTGTTGAGAACAAGATTAACTGATGGTGTATTTGTTCCGACATGGTCCAAACTTGGTCTCTTCTAACTACTTTGTGATATTTTTCTTTTGTTCTTCACCATCAGAAATCAGAATCGGAGAAACTGTCTGCAGATAGAACTTAGTTCTCTTCCACTAATGCAATGATATGAGCATCAGCGAAGTGACGAAGTGAAATTGAAGCCATGGGCCTTCTATTTTTCTTTTATTTTTTAGTATGCACTTTCCATTTATTATGCTTTTTGCATTGGATGACCTTAAGAAGAGGCTAGGGTTGGGGGGTTGGGTGGTTGGTTTGGTGTTATTTCCTCCTCTTTCTCATCTCTCCTCTCTTCTTCTTGCCTCTGGAAACACCTAGGTGATTAGGCCTGCAAGCGGTTCGGTTCGGTTCGGCTTTAGGTAAAACCGAAACCGAACCGAATAGGCTTGGTTTTTACACACCCAAAACTGAAACCGAACCGAAATGGATCGGTTCGGTTCGGTTCGGTTCGGTTTTTTAACATCGGTTCGGTTTTTCGGTAAACCTAAAACATATTATCCCTCAAAATAATTTTTAATGTTTGCCCAAATGCTTTTCTAATAGTAAATCTAGAAAGCAGTTCATCAACATTGAAAGGAAATTCAAAAAACACAATAATGTTTTGATTAACTAATACAATTAATACAATAAGTTCAAGTATTAGTTTAAAATAAAATTAATAAGTACAACATATTTAATTTACTCGTTCACGCTCGGGTAATTGTTACAAACTTATGATAAGATAAGAGATATTACATAGTCTCGTTAATTCGGGTTCAACTTCAAACTCAATGCTCACAACCTCATGTTTTCATCCGACGGAACAAACTCCAAGTCCAAACTTATAATCGGTTCGGTTTTCTCGGTTTACCGATCCTATAAACCGAAACCGAACTGAATAGGCTTGGTTTTCAACCACCCCCCCCAAACCGAAACCGAACCGAACCGATCAGTTCGGTCCAAATTCGGTTTGGTTTGGGTCGGTTTGGTCGGTTTCGGTTTTCTGTACACACCCCTATAGGTGTTTAGCATTGTTCCGACCTGCAGCTCATTGCTACTCTTGCCGTCGTCAAGTTTCGGCGTCATTGCCTGCAGCCAACCGTGTTCCCCCTTCGACTGCAATTGTTTCCCCAATCACAAGTTCCAACCACTGCATCTCAGCCTGAAATCCCTGCCGCCGCCTCATCTCTACCTCTGTCGGGTCGTCGCTGCCATTCTCTGCGAGATTCTCTGCACATAGCTATCAACCTGCTTCTTCATCGCAGAACATCAAAGTGACCATTTTCTATCATCATATCGATCCTCCGAATCAGGCACTTGGTTCAATTAATTCTGAGGGAGCACAACTTGTTCGTCTGTAAAGGGCCATCAGTAGCGCCTTATCAAGCCCTCAATAGCACTTTGTCAAGTAGCCAATCTACCTGAATTTCATGAAAACGGGTTCTATGTTCAAAATGGAATTGTGATTCAAGAATATTGTGACCCTGATGTATTTTTGTGTGAACTCCGCTTTATGGGCTCCCGAAAGGTCTCACACAGACAGCTACTGACAATATTTTACCACTAATCTCCACCACTTCCATGTGTATTCCCCACACTAGCGATGGGCGAAGCACGCCTTGAAGCCGTAAAGAAATCGAATGTTACTCCTGCTATCCGGGTGGACTACTATGACGAATTTTTGGCGCCTACGCATGCCATCATGCTCCGGATTCATCACAATACAAAGCCTCATCGACCCCATCTAGTGTCAGGGTCTTTGTTCTTCACCGTCAATCCCTCCCCCTACTCGGAAACCCCGCTGAGACATTTTCAATGAATTTTTAACGCCAATTGAGGCGGGCGCTCATGCCCCCCGATATCTTGAGGTTTCCACCTTCAATAGGACCGATTTGATGGGTTGGATCGCCAAGGCCAAACTAGGTTTCGACGTTCATAGGACAACCAACAAACAGAAAATTTTCATTTGCACGCTTGGGTATGGGAGTCGGCCCTTCACTGGGTTTGCTAGCTCTACCAAATGACATCATCGCTTAATTTCCCTTCCCTCACCTAAACATTGATCCAGTGCTATTATCACCACTAAAGGCATTGATCCAGCGATCATTGACTCGTACATGGACGAGTTCACTAAGCTCCTCACTCATATCCTCAACCTTCCATCGGAGCACTACTTGGCTATTGCAAGCATGGCATAGAAGCTCACACACGTGCCTACCTTCGTACTCATTACCAATCACCAATCACAATTACTCTAGGTATGGACACCGCTCTCCTTGTTGAGGCCGAGTTATTCGTAAAATCCACTAATAATGCCTCTGCTCCATGTACTTCAAACCCCACACATTGAGCTAACCCCAAAGGCCCAAACCCGCCACATTGAAAAACCCAATCTATCAATGAACCACCTCCTCAATTCCCTTCCCAACCACAACAACTCTTAACCAAGAGTACGACGACTTGCATAGTGATGATCAGGGCGGATTACGAAGCTTTAGATGTGGAGAAGAATCCACCGATTTAGGACTTTGTGACTTTCCTCCCTTAGTTATTAAAGGCGCAAGGAGCACCAAGGTGCAAAGGGGTCTTGGAGCCTAGGCGCAAGGATCAAGGCGCAGGCGTGCGCCTGACGAAGACAAGGCGCAACCACATTCATTTAAAAAAATAAGCATCAAACATCAGTTCATCTTCTTGATCAGATTTTTCATCTATTCTACTCATTAATCATTCATTACTATCATTTATAACTCTTAAAAAATAGAATTAAAATGGTCGCTTACATCATATCTAAGTCTTAACACTCGATTATGTTTCACAAACACTAAATCATGCAAAAAATATTGAGTTCTTACATTATTTCTTTCTTTCTATTGGGAAAAAAAGGTTTGCAACAGAAACCGCTCTCAGACGCGCCTTTTATACTACAAAGGCGCAAAAAAGCGCATGAAGGCGCAAGCCTCTGAGCCTGTTGAGCCTGGAGCCTTAGGCGCGCCTGAGGCGCGCCTTTAACAACTAAGTTTCCTCCACCGCCTAACTTGTGTGTTTTCTGTGGAGGGGGTCTCTGAATGCCGCACTATGAATTTATGCACCCTCTTGCACATTTGTTCCATTCTAGTGATGATCGATAGTGAAGTGAATCAAAATTTCCTCTCCAATGATTAAGTGACTCGACAGAGCATTCTGACTTGAACCAGCTCCAGGTTTCACGATGTACCTAGGAGACGTTCGCCAGGGTATGCGCCCTATTATAGCTAACTTCTACGCTTTTAGCGTGGAAGGCATTGAGATCATTTTCGGTGTCATCTAGCTGCAGACCTTAGAAGACGTAAATATTAACAAGTCGACCATGACCTTTGCACTTTGCAACCACTCATACACATTGGAGTGTAATGTATGTCTCACTCATATGTTGGCAACTATTAGGACTATTGCCAAGACAAGCCGTGTGGCACTCATCAAACTCTTGTGGCATCTCATTGCGGGCCACTCATTCGGATTGACAGTTATCCCCACACTGGTCCTCCCTGTGTAGAGCAGCTCATCAACTATTTTTTGCAGGTCTTTGTAGATCCATAAGGCCTCTAGACTCAGACCACAACATTCTTTTACATCCCGACATTACTTTTATATTTGTGCTACCATATAGTTATGATCACACAAAGAAGGGCAAGATAGAGCGACTTATATCCAAAATGCTCACATCAGGGATCATTCATCTTAGCGCTAGCCCATTCTGAAGCTCGATCTTACTAGTATGGAAGACTGAAGGTAGGTAGCGCTTTTGTGTCAACTACCAAGAAGTTAATTGCGACTGTGTCGCGGATAAGTATCTCATTTTGATCATTTAGGAGATACTCAACGAACTTCGTTGTGCCACCGAAATTTCGAAGCTCGATCTTAGTTATGTTCATCACCTGATTTGGGTCCGTCATGTGGGCATAAATAAGAAAGCCTCCCAAACTCACAATGGTCACTAGGATCTCTTGACCATGCCTTTTGGCTTGACCAACGCTCACCCAACTTCTAGTTCACCAGGAACAATATCCTTTTGATTGGTGCAATGTAAGTGTGTACTCACTTATTTGATGACATTTGTGTCAACAGTTGTTCTTGGCAAGGAGCACTTTGAGCTCATGGAAACCCTCGCCAATCCTTCAGCAACATTGCCTCGATACTAATCCAAAAAAATTGCTCTTTCGGCCAATCCAAGATAAGCATCCTGGGTCATGTTATTTCAACCCACAACATCTCCATGGACCATGACCTCCATTGGTCGGCCCAAAGTTACCATCCAATGTTCGAGATTCCTCGAGCGGACAGGTTGTTATCAGCATCTTGGGTTTGATCCGAGCTCAAACCTAGCCAAAATTTGAGCAGATTTTCAAGTAATCTTTGAGCTTCGAGTCATCACAACAGTCTTAATGGTGGGTCTACTCTACAAGAAATACAGGCGAGAAGTGAAATTGACGCAATGAGCCCCTTGTATTTGACTATCTTTTTTCTGCTTTTAAGATTGTGATTTGGGGTCAACTAGTGCCTCCAAGGCTGCAATTGGCCATGTTGTTGTGCTTTAGAAGTTACTAGTTAGTCGTCCACCATCTTCCACACCAACTCCATCATTTTCCCTAACTGGTCTCAGAAATCTCATATAATGCTTGGAATCTAGGGTTGTGAGATATTAAGAAACCTAAAAATGGAGTGGGTTACATAGCCCGTGCATTTATAGAGGTAGAAGAGGCTAATGGGTTCTTCTTGCATTCATGGGATCCATGATTAGTTAATATGTTGATCGGAGAGCATTGAATCTAAGATTAAGTAGCATCAAACTAGGGATATTGGTGAGAATGGATTGGATGAGCGCTTGGGGAGGATAGAAGGGATTGAGGTCTGCATGCAAACATCATGCCATGGAAGTGTGGGCGAGAAGATCAGCGGAATTTTATTGATATGCGTCATTGGAGAAAGTGATGTCAATCTCCATATGATGGCGAGATCTGGATTGCGTAAGCGGAAGGAGTTGATAGGCGAGCGACGAGATCAACAAGAGATTTGTTGCAATCGAACTAGTGCTACGATGGAGATAGTGACTACGGAACTGGGGAATCAAGCAGAGGAGTGATTATCTACTATCGTCTGAAGGGATCGGCGGGCTAAGATACCAATGTACCATGATCCTAAATCACAACAATATACCCATGACAGTGGCAGTTCCGTGTTTTAATAATTGAACAATGGAATTGGTAGCTGAAAATAGAAAGGGCAAGCTCCAAGAGTAAAATCATCAACTCCTTCAAATTTATGTTATATTTCCTCAACCTTGCCCTTGCTTCTGCCTTCCTGCAACTAACTGTTGCTATGCGCAACCATCACCTATAATGGTGGTATAATTCTTATCCTCAAAATAGTAATTCAGATAAAAGATCTATAGCAATAAAAATAGATTTAAGCACGGTAAAGTTGTTTCCTATAGAACCATAGAAGTCAATGAACTTCAAAATTCAAGCATAAGAGCATAATGCCCAGGTGGATAGATATTCCTCAAAAGCAATAATTCAAATGCCAAAAGAGCATTAACCTCATAATTTTGTATGAGGTTAAAAAATATAATGACACAACTTTATTCTTTCAAACTTACCTGGCAAATCTTTCTCAAGAACCTTCCATTCTTGTTGAACCTTCTTAGCCCAACAGTTCCCTGGCTGTAATTATCAACATGAATGAAAAAGAATAATTGGGTGAGGAAAAAAATCAAAAGCACATAAGTACTTCAGATGCACCTTCTTTCCCGATGGAGTTATTTTGAGAAGCTCAGGCCTGTGAAAGTAATGATCTGTGCTGTCTCTAGCAGTATCAAATTGCTTAAATGCTTTGAACTTGACTTCAATCTCATCATCAAAGGGGTTTGGCTTTGCTGCTGTCATTCTGGATACATCATTACTCAACCAAGGGACAGATGCTTCAACTCCAGGTGGCAGGTCTAGATTATCAAATTGAGCAGTCAAACTAAGATTATTTTTATCATTCACAAATGCAGCCATGCTATAGCTGTATTCATCATCATCATCTTCATAATCATCATTATCAAATTCAGCATAATCATAGTCCTCAAAGCTGAAATCAAGTGGGTCTAAAACAAGCCCTTTTAGCTTGTCCAGGGGAACATCTTTTTCAGATTTGAGTTCTGTAAAAGAACTCCCATTGGCGACAGGGAAGAGATCCTGTGAAAACTGAATATACAAGTAAAATATATGTTATCTATAACCACGTCTATCTATATATACATATATACAAAACTTCATTTTCAGCATGCTCATCATACCTTCACTTGATTTGAACTACCCTTCTCATACTTCATAGGTTGTTTATTTTTCTTGTCTGAAAATTTTTCACCAATTATCATAATTTCATCTGCATCATCGTCATCATCATCTATTTCAATGATGTCACGAGGAACTACCTGAAATCAAGAAGAAAACCAACAAAACAATATATATTCATTAAAAAAAGCCCTATCAAACATTGGTCTTGTCCCGACAGACAACGTAAAAAATAAGCATTAGAAATAGAAAAACAACCTTCTGGGTGTAACAACCGAAATTCTAAATTAAGTTATAATATTAATTTCAAGATCCGATCAATATTAATTTCAATTATCCCTAATTTTGATCATTAATTAATGTATAAATTTATTCCATTTAGTTGAGAACTTTACAATGTTATTTTCGATGCAAAATTGAGGTTCCGGAGAACGTTCTACGATGAAATACTGTGTTGTTAGTGAGCAATGACATTTTTTGAACAAGGGGAAAACTAATTTCATCATTTATTAACTTATTGTAAGGTTAAGTCATGTGTGAGACGTCGGTTTGTCTCCTATATAGCTGAGCGCCTCTTCACGACTCGTAACCGATGATCCCTTCTCATCGCAGGCAATTCGTGAGGGAGGAGAAGAAGAAACCGTTGGTACCCCTCATATACCTGCAACGCTAGGTTAGAGATGCGATCTCTATTCTTCCTAAGATGGGAGTGCGCACAGGAAGCCTTCCTCCACCTCTGGCTTTGATTGCAATAGCCCGACGAAGCCACCTCTTCAGTCACAGCGTCCAGTCGACGTCTTTCCGTTGACTTTGGTAAGCATTCGATACTGTCTTCTCAACGACAGAGCCTTCGTCTGAACACCTTGATGTTGTTTTCTCCCTCTAATCGCAATCAGGCCACCTTGTCTTGACGATAGAAAGTCGAGGTATTCACTCCTAGCAACAAACGGCATCTTCCTTTCAATCCTAGCCTCGGATCGACTTCCCCTTGTCGATTTCTGTAAGTTTTTAACATCCCTTCTAACCGATTAGGGCAAGGTGAGACCTTTATTTTTCGTTCCGATTTTCTCGTATTCCTTCTTCCCTATTCATTAGTAATTGTTTCAAGTATTTCAGATAATCGTTGAAGAGTGAAAGAGGGCTTTTGTGGAGTAGATCAAAGAAAGTTTTGCGTAGTCTCATTTTAACCTAGAGAAATCATGCTTGTGCGTCATGTCTAAGAACATCAGAATATCAAGATAAGAAATTATTTTCCTCTTGACTAAGCATATCATGAAATTCATAGTGAAGTTTCAGTTGAATGTTGTGACATTCTATAACTTCATACATGTTAATTGATCTCATACTAATCCTTAAGTGAATGTCTTTATAGAAATCCCCTTTAGATGGGTATGTTAGGAGACATAATGATAGGGATCACCCACCGGAGATGGCTCGCGGCAAAGAGGGACCCACGATCGTGTGCTCGCGCAGGAGTACTTGATCGGATCAACGATCTGACTCCACGGATGCGTCCGGATTTTTGTTTACTTGCATTTTCATATTATACATTGTATTTTTCATTTATTATAATCGAGTCCATTACATTAATGAACAATCACAGTCGTTGATGTAAGGGATGTCGTAGGTAATTTCTTTTAAATAGAAGTAGGGGGCAGCCACCATGGTCATTGAACATTTGGAGAAGAAGAATCCCCGGAATCTGGAGATCCTCTCATGGTGACGACTACGCGAGGCCCTACGTGACGACTCTTAGGTTTGTCCTTGTATCCCCCTCCCCACCTTCACCGAAATCTCCCCAACTTTTCCTCCCAACAAACCAGCCGTGCTATTCTCGTGAGTCACAGACAACCCCTTCCCAGATACCACACGATCCCCCCCCCCCCCCTATGCCAGAACGTAGATTCTCGCCTATACCCAATCAAAAAACCTCTGTCTCTCCCAGGAAGAACTTATCTCGCCTCCTTCATAAGCCCTATCAGCCCACCAGCCAAGACAGCCCTCGCCTCCTCCAAATGAACCCGACCCCCCCCCCCTCCCCGCCTTGCCAGGAAGTCATTTCCACCTCCCAGGAGATTCATGAATCCCTCCTCACAGCAGCCCGCCTTTTTTCAATGAGCTCTCCCAATCCTACCGCCCGATCCATAGCCGACCACCCTCCTTAAATCCCTCAACCTCCATATATGCCTCCCCCTTCCAACCACCACCCCACCTAGTCTTCCTCAGCATTTCTCCATCATTTCCACCCTCGGACAACCACCTGCTCACTTGGAATCGTCGAATCTCCATGCTACGGCCTCCCCCTAACTTCATGAGTATTACTTTTGTTGTTTGGAACTTTGCTCTCTACATTTACATATGAGATTGTGAACTCTTGCTCTTTGGATCTCTTGCACTTGTAGAACTTTGTTTGGATCAACCCGTGATTTGCAGAACTATTCGCCGTGCACTCACGCTTTGGCCCTCCATGAGGAGAAAAGCTAAATTCTACTTGCTTAAAGAAATTATTTTGACTTGCTTTAGAATATATGCGTGTGATTTATCTTTTTCTTACTATGTTGTGAAATCATTGTCGGACATTGCATGTGTCGCGTTTAGGGTTAGGGAAAATTGAGTTATCTTTCTCCACGCTTCATATTAGGGTTGCATTATAGTCGTGCACACACATAACCTACCACACATCACATAACCTACCACACATCACATAACAACTATTTTTAGTTTATTAACCCACGATCCATGCAAGCACCAATATAGACATTAAATGCAAATGAATTTAATAATTCTTTCATATACTAATGAATTTATGTGGGTGTAGTAGACGTCAGGGGGCATGGGAGGTGTTTTCTCTTATGATTGGCGGACGCACACCATCATACTCATAGAGCCTGACCAACCCTCCCCAACTCCCCTTAAAGCCTATCCAGCAACCCCCAGTTCACCCCAACCCCATTCAGTCCACATCCAGCTCGTTCTCCCTCCGAGAACAACCATGCAAACACTTTTGTCACTTTGGATCACCACCACCACTCATACATTCACTGGATCTTCACATCCTTGCTCTGTCCCCCTTGGTTGTGAGTTTCATTACTTGGGTTTACTGTCTTCAACTTGTTGTACAAACTTGGTTCTTATATGATTATGGATGTCATCTATGAGTGTATTGTTTTGTGACTAATCGTGACTTGCGAAATTTATTTGCTTGCATATTTAGCTAACAACCCTCCAATCAGAGGAAAGTTTAACTTGCTTGTATACTTAAATTATTTGTTTATTGCTTGTTGGTTGAATACTAATGTTTTATGTTTTATTATTATTTGTAATTTGCTACCGGAATCCGGATCACTTTTTGCATGCATATATCATCCTAAGGCTGAATAAAATTATTTCCCTAACACCGGACCTAGGGCTTGCATTGTTTAGAGTTCACTTCCACACATCCCCACAATGTGTCGGGTTGCTTACAAGTACTTCCTAGGCGGGTCTCCCATTAAAGAACTACTAACCAGAGTTCGCAAAAATTGTGTTTTGTTTACATTCTCATCATTATATAAAATATGATAATGTTTAGCTCAAGCAAACTCATCTCCTCCTAGATCTTTAGAATCATCATTTACCTACCTCTTATAATCGTATAAGAGGCAACATCATGCCTAATCATTCCTAAAGATAACTGTTTAGTTTTTTTGTGCATAAATCGAGAGTAATAACTATAAAATTAAATAGAAAATAATTTATATGTTGTTTCTCATTATTATGTTGAAACTACATGATCGGTTGAAGGTTCAAAACAGGCTTAAGTCATTTTTCATTTGTTAGAGAAGAAGCTATTTTAGGGAACTATTCTTGTAGATACTACTTGGAGGGATGGAGTTGTTGGGGTAAGCAGAAAAGGTGATAGAATCTTAGCTCTTAAATTAATCGTAGGAAAGGAAACTATTAATGTAATTAGTGCTTATGCGCCACAAGTAGGATTAAATGAAGCTATTAAAGTACAATTTTGGGAAGACTTAGATGATTTGGTAAGAGAAATCCCACAAAGCGAGAAAATTTTCATTGGAGGAGACTTAAATGGACATGTAGGGAAGCAAAATACGGATTATACAGATGTTCATGGAGGATTTGGGTATGGAGAAAGAAATGAAGAAGGAAGAACCATTCTAGACTTTGCCATAGCACATGAGCTAATTGTGACAAATACGTTTTACATAAAGAGGGAAGAACACTTAATTACGTTCAAGAGCGGACAAAATAAGTCACAAATTGACTATTTTATGACTCGCAAAATGGATAAAAAGATTTGTAAGGATTGCAAAGTCATACCAGGAGAAAGTTTGACAACGCAACATAGGCTAGTGGTGCTGGATGTGCAAATTAAATATAGTAACTTTAAGAGAAAGACAAAAGTGTTGCCAAAAATTCGGTGGTGGAACTTGATGAAGGAAAAACAGGTTGCTTTCAAGGCAGCAGTTATAGAACGACTAGTTGATGATCCGTATGTTGATCCTAGTGTCGCATGGGAAGTTATGTCTTCTCATTTAAGGATAAGTGGAAAGAACGTACTTGGAGAGTCAAAAGGTCGCGCGCCCCCACAAAAAGAATCTTGGTGGTGGAAAAAGGAAGTGCAAGACAAAGTGAGGGCCAAGAGGGTCAGCTACAAAACATTATATGCTTGTAGGAATGATGAAAACTTGACAAAGTATAAAGTCGCCAAGAAAGAAGCTAAAAATGCAGTAAGTAAAGCAAGAAGTCAAGCTTATGAAGAATTTTACAAACGACTAGATACCAAAGATGGAGAGCGCGATATATATAAAATTGCTCGAGCTAGAGAGAGGAAGACAAGAGATTTAAGCCAAATTAAATGCATAAAAGATGAAACAGATACGGTTTTGACGGATGATGTGGCTATTAAGGAGCGATGGAAAAGATACTTTTATCAACTATACAATGAAGGAAAAGATAATGAACTGAACTTGGAAGAGTTAAGTAAATCGGAGGAGTATAGAGACATAACTTTTTATCGTAAAATTCAAGCATCAGAGATAGATGACGCTCTGAAGAAGATGAAAAATGGAAAGGCGGTTGGACCAGACGATATACCCATTGAAGTATGGAAATGCTTAGGGAGGGAAGGAATTGTATGGCTTACAAGTTTCTTCAATAAGATACTGAAGACAAAAAGGATACCAGACCAATGGAGAGAAAGTATTTTGGTACCTTTGTATAAGAACAAAGGAGATATACAAAATTGTGTCAATTACAGGGGAATTAAATTAATGAGTCATACTATGAAACTATGGGAACGAGTAATAGAGAGACGAGTTAGACGAGAGACTAGCATCTCAGAGAATCAATTTGGATTCATGCCAGGGAGGTCAACCATGGAAGCTATACATCTCTTGAGGAGACTCATTGACAACTATCGGGAAAGACAAAAAGATTTGCATATGTTGTTTATCGATCTGGAGAAGGCGTATGATAGGGTTCCAAGAGAGGTCTTGTGGAGAGTCTTAGAAAAGAAAAGTGTAAATGTATCATACATTGACGTAATCAAAGATATGTATACAAATTCAGTGACCAGGGTGAGGACATCTGGAGGATTAACACAGGAATTCCCTATCGCCGTTGGCTTACATCAAGGGTCAGCTTTAAGCCCTTACCTCTTTACCCTTATCTTAGATGAGCTCACCGGACATATCCAGCAAGCAATACCTTGGTGTTTATTATTTGCAGATGATATTGTTTTGGTCGATGAGACGCGCGAGGGTGTAAACGCGAAACTGGAATCTTGGCGAGACACTTTAGAAAAGAAGGGTTTTAGGTTGAGCAGGACAAAGACAGAGTATATAGAGCTTAAATTTAGTAGTGCAAGAAGGTCAGATGACTCTGTCATTAAATTGGGTGACCAAGATATTTCCCGCAGTGAGTGCTTTAAATATTTGGGATCGATAATTCAAAAAGATGGAGGTGTAGATAAAGATGTGATTCATAGAATCCAAGCAGGTTGGTTGAAGTGGAGAGGCGCGTCTGGGATCCTATGTGATCGTAAAGTACCACTAAAACTTAAAGGCAAGTTTTACCGTACTGCAATTAGGCCTGCAATGCTCTACGGTTCTGAGTGTTGGGCAGTGAATGGTGTACACGAGCAAAAAATGGGAGTCGCGGAGATGAGAATGCTTAGGTGGATGTGTGGTCACACGAGACTGGATAAAATTAGGAATGAATGTATCAGGGATAAGATAGGAGTGGCGCCAATTGTAGAGAAGATGCGAGAAGCTCGTTTAAGATGGTTTGGACATGTACATAGGAGACCATTAGAGGCACCTGTTAGGCGTTGTGAGAGTTTAGTCACTAGACATGTTAAACGGGGGAGGGGTGGACCAAAAAAGACTTGGAATGAAACTATAAAGAAAGACATGATGTACTTAGGCATTAATGAGACTATGCTTAAAGATAGGGCGCAATGGCGACAGAGGATCCATATAGCCGACCCCACTATGGTGGGATAAAGGCTTGAGTGTTGTTGTTGTTGTTATTCTTGTAAATATTTAAATGTATATCTAATTGGAAGAGATAATATTTTCCCTAGAATAATCCAATATAGCTTGTAGAAATCAAATAATTCGCATATTTAAACACTTGTCAAATAACAAGATAAAGAAACATCTAAATTAAGAAGAAAGTGTTGGTAGATAAGTAGATTGATAGATTATATTTATATGTTACTAAATATAAGTATGAACTAATCTTCAAAGGAAAAAATGTATTTTCACTTTTTAGTGTGATTATTTTCCAAATATAAATGCTTTACTTACAAAAACTATACTTACTTGATAGTGTCAATCAATATCTCACCTCTAAATATTTATATTTACCTTGTGGTATAGAAAATATATCAATTTGTTTTCCATACCTTTGTTATGTGTTTATTTATTTATTCTCGATGGAAAGCAAAACTAGGATCTAAATACTATTTTTGTCCTCACATTTTTGTACTATTACTTAAGAATTATGATTGCATATTTGAACGAGGGATGGAGTGTTCGGTATCTTTATTAACGGGTCTAGACTCTAGTGTTATGCACCTTTAGTCGTATTTTACTATGAGTCTTGTCAAGATATCTTTTAATTAGGAGTTCTTATTGCACATTTATTGTGTATGGGTAATTTTGCAATTACACCAATGGATGGGAGCTTGTTTGCAAAACAAGTCGCTGTAAGTTTATTTAAAGACTCTTAGAGCCATGGAATGAACAAGAAAGAAGCCAAAAAGGTAATCCTCTTATAGTTTCTTAGTAGGGTTTGACCGTCCTCATGCTCCAGCACCAAATGTTGCGGTAAGCTGGTAAGGCTCCATCCATCACCCTCCTCCACCTTTGATACCCCTTCGGTCACAGAGAATGGATGCTCCCCGCTAGGGTTGAGATTCTAAATTCTCTCGGTTCACAGCAATTACCTTCAGTTCCTAAGACGTATGAAACTCATTGTATCTGCTCATCAAGTGGGTGTATTTTTACACTTCGTTGTACATGTTCAAACCACCTAAGTCAATTTTAACTATTCACTCTTAGATAGATAGCATTAAAACCATTCTTTTAATGTAACTATCCCTTAATTTATCTCTCCTAAATTTTTTTCACATATCTAATTAAGGATCCATATAATATTGATATCTAATTTCCCTTGTATGAAATTTATATTTTAGACCCCATGATATTATCGTATTGCACAGTACTCCCAAGACACTCCTCTGGCTTTAATGTGCAGTCTTAACTCTAGATCCTTGACTATAACCTCATTATGTTGTACAATAACTCCAGGATATTTAAGCATAACATACTAAAATATTGATTTACTTCTAGTAAATCCACTGATAATTGTTGATATAACACCTGAAAATTAGCATACAATATACCTAATCTTAATTCGACTATATTTATTCTCTCGATCTTCTAAAAAATATTCTCCCTTCTTCATTCCAAACAGCTCAAAGAATTCCTACACAGTTAGTCCAAATAGCAAGAAAAACGCAAATAAAAATTTGTAAAATCCATGAAATAGCTCTCAAATCAGTAAAAGCTGCTAGCAAACACACACAAAAACAGATACTAATTCAATTCAGAAACCATCAAACCAAACTATTCAATAAGATTCCTTTCTCAAGGTCCTAAGATAGGAAAATAAATAAATAAATAAAATGAAACCGATGGAAAAGAATATCATCATCGCAAGCAGCAGCCCCGATCCTATGGATCGCCATCCAATATCAGTTTGCACAAAAGTGAGCACAAAATACATAACAAATTGTCAGGACGACAAAATACTGACATCATAATTATTATTAGGCAGAAAAATAGAAGGTAAAAAGAGAAGCAAAAGACACAGGCCTGACTGCGCTTCCGCTTCTGGCTCGCGCTCACCGAGGACGACGCCCATGAAGATGACACTTCGATGATATCAGGATCACTGAACGAAGCATCCTGGAACATCAGATTCATCCTGTAGAAGGATACGGTAAGAAGAAGTAAGTGAAACCCTAACGATCGCAGATCGCTCCCTCGCACTCGTGGGTGACGGCTTTACCTCGACGCATGCGGGGGATGCTCCATAGCTCCAGTCAAAAGCGAGCAATGCAGGCTCTGATCGAATCGAAGCGGCGGAGGAATTAATCAGACAATGATGGCGCCGGAGAAGATTCCCGGGCAATTCTCAGCGAAGAAGAGGAAACATCCTTGCGGCCAACAATTCTTAAAGAGAACAGTTACCCCTTTTTTTCGCACCACTTAGCGAGTTAGCGCTGCTCGCTTAAATATTAAATTCATAATTTATAAGGTAAATAGAAAGTGATTTACATCTTTTTTTTCTTTTTAAAACAAATATTGGTCTGTCTCCACGTGTCTCCAAACTAATAGAGCTCATTTTATGGTGAGGATCCTCTCAGCTCTATCCAACGGCCCATATTAAATGGGCTAAAAAAATACCCTCCACTACACTTTGCTTCACTTGTCATTTTGCTCTTCTGGACACTTGTCATATCTCTCTAGCTTTGTGGATGAAAAAGGTAATCCATAAGCAAAATTGGAAGTTCACGTTATCTCCGTTCGTTTCGGCGGTGGTGTTTTGGAGCGTTGAGAATGAGAGCAGTGAGAATGGAGGAGGGGCGTTTTGACGTTGAAGGTCAAAAATGATGTTTGGAGCGTTGAGAATGGAGAAAGAAGTTTTACCAAACAGATTTTTCAGCGTTGCCGTTTTTTCCCCAACCGTCAATGGAGAAAAAACGCTGAAACAAACGGAGCCGATTCATCTCCCCATTGATCTTTGTCGCCTGAAAAAGCTTAGTGTTTGCCATCAGTGGAGAAAAGGAGGAGACGATGGGTAAAATCTCATTGCAATGATGTTATTACCTCGTCGGATCCTATCTGTTCGGCTTCAAAACCTCCTATTTTCTCATCCTAATGTGTACATAACTCACTCCTTGGCAGGCTTCGGCAGATTTTTCGTCTGATCTTCTTCCCGATATCTTGCATCACCGTTCGGCCACTTGTGATCAAAGATCGCCGATCCACGAACAATGATGGAAACCGCTGCAATCTCATACAAAAGTGATAGGTAAACCAATTAAAAGAGCACAAGCCACCATCAACACAATGTCGACTATCCTCTACCGATTTTCGCTCTACTCCATCTCTGCCCACCGGCATCTAAGAGGCGGCTTCAAAACATTTTTCAACTAGACATATTTAAAACAAAGTGATTCTAGCGACAAGACTCTGACGGGGGATAAAGAAAACCTCGCTTAATTTTGTTCAGGCAACACCACGCCGGTGGGGTGGAGGATCCAATGGAGAAGAAAACAAGTATTTTGTGTCCATTGAATATAGGCCCTTGGATGGAGTTGGGAGGATCCTCACCATGAAATGGATACTGATGTGCACTCATATTATGGGTTCTCATCTATATATACAAAACCGGGTGACGGTTAGTCAAAAACCTCACTCCTCCACTAGGATAATGGGGGATGAGTGAGAAAGTGGATCTGTTCGTCGCCTTGATCCGTGTGCTCCAAATCGGCCAACGTGATTCGCCCGTTAGGTGGTTACAGTGGTTACGACGGCAAAATTACCGGGCTACCCCCGGCCAAAGCTATAAAAGGAGCCCAGAGCCTTCATTTCAAGACACCTTGCCATCTACGCCCGAGAGAGCTCCTTGAAGATTTTCTTAGAATTCTCCTTCGGCCCTCGAAGATTTTCTTCGAATCTTCGAAGATCTCCTTCGACCCTTCGAAGGTCACAAAAGGAGACTCAGTTGTCTCACTTTTGTTCTCACCCCCGTTCTCAGAAGAAAGTACTTAGTTTTTCGAGATGTGGTATATCACCCTCGGAGTTCTCTCTCTCTCTCTCTCCACCATTGTAACGAGCATCGACCTGTCGTGCTCGAGTTCTCAATCTCTAATTGTAACCCCCAGAAGATAGTGGAAGTTGGTCGGCATATCTCCAGCCGCGTGGTTTTTCACCCTTTCCGGGTTTTCCACATTAAAAGTCTTTGTGTCACTTACTAACTCACTCATTGACTGTTTGCTCGCTCGGTTTGCTTCTGAGCCAAAGCGGTTTAATTCAACCGGTCTACCAGAGCACCCGAATGATCCGCAATAGTTTGGCGCCATCTATGGGACCAGATTTCCAAAGCTCTGCAAAGACTCACAAAAGATAGTGCTTGCCACCGATTGTAATAGCAAGGTGAAGTGCTCGTACTACTGAGGGATCGATCCCGGAAGGACGCGTCGATCCCGCTCTTTCTCATTCACTTATCGACGCACCTCTCGCAGAAGAAGCATTGCTTGCGACCACGACAACACTGGAAGGGCGCATACGACAAATGGAACAGCAGTAAGCCGAGATGTTGGCTCTCGTGAGAAATCTTGGGGCTCCTCGAGCTCCCGTTCAACCTCCAGCATTGAACATTCCGCCTCCCCCGGCTCCGAATCATGCTCCAAATGTGGAGGTCGTTCGAGAAAAAGATGCCTTAGAAAAGTTCTCTGATGCCGCAAGCTCCACCCATCCTGCTCGGCCGGACAGAAGACCAAAAGCTAGTCACCATCACCACCGCCAGGAAAGAGCTGTCCCTGGACAAGTGATGGGAAGAGCCACTCGAGAAGAGATACACGACATGATAGTGGAAGAGTACGGCCAGGCGGGGCGACGCGCAACTCTCGCCCGCCGTCCCACGCACCGCGGCCCCCACTATCGCCTCAGGTCTTATCACATCCAGTTCTGAATGGTTTCAAGCTTCCCAACATCGAAACATTTGATGGGACGGACAACCCATTGGAACATTTCAATCACTTCACCGCCATCATGAGAATTTACAACGCCCCTGATCAACTCTTCTGCCAAGTGTTCCCAACAACCTTAAAAGGGCAAGCGCGCATTTGGTTCCATTCTCTGCAAGATGGAACAATCGATAGCTTCGCAAAAATGGCGCAACAATTCATAAACCAATTCATCGCGAACCGCAGAACCGTCCGGGACCCCTCCCACCTTTCAGGAATACGCCAAAGCGAGGGAGAGACCCTCAAGGATTTCTTCCGCCACTTTACCACTAAGGCACGACAAATTCCAGGAGTAGACCCCGAGCTTCTACGAGGAGTTTTTCTTGGAGGGCACCGCCGCGGTGGCTTCTACCACTACAACAAATTACACTTTTAGTAAGGACTAAAAACATTACGAAAGGTAACTAATATCGTTACGCAAAGTTTTTGTAACGAAATTTTCTTTATGTGACGACCGTTACCTAAGGCTCGACGCTAGAAGTTCTTGTAACGAAATTTTGTTTGTCGTTACAAATTATTTATTTGTGACAAACATTACTTCCTCACAATAAGATGAGTTGTAGTAAGGAATATTTCGTTACAAATGTTTGACTTTTTCCCCACTAAAGAAATTATATTTATATATCAAATAAATGAATATTTCGTTACAAATGTTTGATTTCGTTACAATTGTTATAACATAACAATAATTATTTCGTTACAATTGTTATATACCTTCCTTACCCAAAAAATTCATTTATATTATTAAATTGTCAATTCCTAATTTAGATGGGTAGGCATGATTTTATTATAAATATGAAATATTATTTAAAGTATAATATAGTTTTATATTATGTAATAATATTTTATATTCATTAATAATTTGTAATTAAAATATTTAATAGAAATCATTATAGGTTTTAAAAACTAATATACTTTTCATATTTAAAATTTCAATAAAGTACGGGAAGGAAAAAATATGACAAATTAATAAAAAGGAAACACATTACAAATATTAAATTTGAAATACTTGCAGTAGCTATATAGATAGAGTACAAGTTAAGTGTCATCTCATTTATAACAAAACAATATTACATAACAACAATAAGTTCAAGATGTTTTACAAAACACATCAAATTCTACGCTTTCTGACTGATGCATCTTCTTCCATGTACTTTTCGCTCCAAGCTCCAACTCCCTAGAAATAAAAGAGAGCAATTATTAAAGGAGGCAGCAACACTTTAAAGGGGGCAAAAAGATAATATAAAGAGGATTCATGGGTGTGATGTGATCTAGTACATTAGCAGTTTTAATAAGAAATTGAAGAACACCGCTCACTGTAGTATAATACATTAGCATTTTATGATCTAGCACAACACACCCACTGCAGTACAACACACTCACTACACAACACAACTCACTGCACAACACAGCTCAACACTCACTGCACAACACTACTCACTGCACAACACACTCACTGCACAACACAGCCCACCACTCAGTCACTGCACACCACACTCTCTGCCCAACACAGTCACTGCACAACATAACACTCATTGCACTGCAAATCGTTACACAATCACTGCACACTTACTACTCATTGCACAACATAACACTGCACAACACATCGTACTACTCACTACACAACACAGCGAACTACTCACTCACAGCACAGCACACTCACTACAAAACACTACACATTGGCAGCTGCAGCAATGTATGCAGCAAACTGGCACCTGCAGCAATGCAGCAAATTGGCAGCTGCAGTTTGATGCAGCAAACTGCTTGCTGCCAGTTTGCTGCAGTTGCGGCAAACTGCAGCTATAAGGGACACACTACACTACTCACTCCCAACACAATACACTCTGCACAAAACACTCACCGCACAAAAAATAACATGCAATTCACAACACTGCACTCAACGCAGCTGCACACACATCCCTCACAAAGGGAGGTGCTACAAAAGCTCATAATTAATTGCAAAATGATTAGACGACTCTTGGACATATATACTCATGTTGTTATATCATTTCATGTCGCTCCTTTTTAAAAACATTTATTATTTTTAATGCTCTACGTACTTTGGGGAATTCATTTGATTAAACTCCATGATAATGTTGAGCTAATTAAATATCCAAAATTAAATGCTCTTAAACTTGTTCCAAATCAGGCTGTATTATTATTATTATATGTTGTATAATATATATTAGCAATATAAGATGATAATGACTCAATTGTTAATGCATTAAACATTCGTCTAATCTTAGGCCGCACTTGTAATACTTTAAACCGGCCAATTCGTCAGATCACACAGTAACATATACTTCCTCACTATAAAACGCAGAATATTCATAGGAAATTAAGATTTATGATTAAAAAATCACGTCGAAAATAAGATATGTTGCGGCCAACTCGAGGCTCCTGCAAATCGGTGATAATAAATAAATAAAATAATTTTTTTGTAATAATATATTTCTATTTATACAAAAATTTAAAAGATACATTAAATATTTTTCATGTTACGATATTTAATTAATAGTCATCTCTCGCGCGCCCGTAGGACAAATGCATGCTTGGGTACGTACGTACTTACACCCAGTTGAAAATGTGTGCGCGTGAAAAAATGCGTAACTAGCTAGGCTAAAATGTGCCTGGGTGAGAAAAAGCATCAGGACGAAAAAAGCGCGCCCGAAAAAATGTTTTTTTGAAGAAAACGCTGATGAGCGAATTATAACTTGTACGCAAACAAAATTGTGTTCCGGAGCCAAAAAGTGTGCGCAGTCAAAAAAACACATGCCACCAGACAAAGAACGCACGCACAAGTGAAAAACACATGCACGGGCGAAAAAATACGCTCTAGGGTCTAAAATGCGCGCTCATGTTTTAAAATTTAATTAATATATTTATTGTAACAAAACTTTGGTTACCAAAAAATACTAATTGTAAGAAAATTCTAATGGTTACAAATACTTTCATGGTGTTGTCACAATTGCTACTTATTGTAAGGATATTTTACTATTTGTAACGTAAAACTAGTCTTGTTACAAATACCTGCTCTTATTGTAACAAACATTTAGTTATTGTAACGAATCATAAAATACTTGTTACAAAAAGTTAAGTTTTTGTAACGATAACGAAATTTCGTTACTAAATATAGCTATTAGTAACAAAATTTTTCTTCGTTACAATTTAGTCCTTACTAAAAGTGTAATTTGTTGTAGTGTACTCTGCACTGATGCGGGAAACTGTGCCTAGCTACCCAGGCCTCGTTCAACGAGTCGAGGACCAGATAGCAGCAGATGAGGCAATTGAAGCGCACCGCTAACAGTTCGAGGGAAGCTCGAAGAGGAAGAAAGAGGAGCTGATACCGCAGACGGTTCCCAATAAGAACAACAAGCATCACGATAACCCCAGCCGAGACCGGAGATCTTGCCAGCATCAGGACTACACTCTCCTGAACACTACCAGGACAAATGTTCTCCTCGCCATCCTGATAGCAACGCGCTCCGCAGACCCGAGCCGCTTACGCCAAGCAGAGAAAAACAGTCGCAATATTACGACTTTCCATCGCAGGCATGGACACAGTACTGAAAGCTGCAAGCGGTTGAAGGAGGAAATCGAGGGTCTTGTCCAACAAGGCCTCCTCGGAAGGTTTTTACTCAACCAAGTTCCGAACCAGCACAGACCGCATGCTGACAATCCAGTAGAGGACAACATCGTACCCCGATGCAGATGAGCGAGAGATACTGGGCATGGGAACTTTCCCCCTAGTAGAGCGCACACAACCCGCGTCTCATCCATCATTAATTTCTATTTACTGTTTCTTCCAGTTTTCTGCTTTTAAAAATAATAAACCACAAAATTGTACTTGTGCGCATGTATCCATTGTATTTAAAATTACTACAGCTATTTTCTGGCTCTATCAGCGATGTGAATCATCTAAAGTAAGGCTACAAAAGTCAAGGCCACGATCTTCGGTACTAGCGCCTAGCAGCAAACTCGTCAACGTGGTGAACAGAAGAGGCCTCTCGCGAATGGAGGATAAGCGTCGAGTACGACAATCTTAACTAGGTCTGCCCAAAAGACCACATGGCCTTAGCGCTGCTTGGGCACCTGGCCTCAGCGCTGCTTGGGAACCTGGCCTCAGCGCTGCTTGGGCACCTGGGCTCAGCGCTGCTTGGGCACCTGGCCTCAGCGCTGCTTGGGCATATGGCCTCAGCGCTCCTTGGGCACCTTGCCCCCGCGCTACTTGAGCACCTTGCCACCAAGCTACCTAGTCCTCAACGCTAAACGACAAGCTCATCACGATATCCGACACAATCATGGGGCGGCAAGCTCGTCGCGATCTCTGACGCAATTGCGGGGCAGCAAGCCCACAACCGATCAAGACGAGATAGAAGTTTCTCCCACAACTAGAGCCAAGCGACGACTTCCGGCACATCGCACGAAGATGACGGTGATCTAAATTGCCGCGAAGAAAAATCAAAACCTCCGAACTCTTCCGCGCAGTAATCTGGACTCTGAAGGTTTGGAGGGCTTATGATGTGCACTCATATTATGGGTTCTCATCTATATATACAAAACCGGGTGGCAGTTAGTCAAAAACCCCACTCCTCCACTAGGATAATGGGGGGATGTGTGAGAAAGTGGACCAAACCCACCATCTCCACAACTAACCATTAGTACAACCGTGCGCGCAGTATGCGCTGCAAGGCAGCACACCTCCGCGCGGGGCAGCACCACACGCGGCCGTACCGTGCATAACCGCGCGCGCTACAGTGCACGACGGTCGCGCGCGAACCGCCTCCCCACGAGGGGCGCGGTTTAACTGCACCCTGCATGGGGGTGTGGTCTAACCGCACCCACCATGGGGGTGCGACCTAACCGCACCCCTCTTGGGGTGCGACCAAGACGCACCCCATGGGGGTGCGGCCTAACCGCACCCCTCATAGGGGGTGCGGCGAAACCGCACCCCATGAGGGTGCGGCCTAACCGCACCCCTCATAGGGGGTGCGGCCAAACCGCACCCCTCTCCTGCAGGGGGCCCTGCGGAGCTTCCGGCCGAGGCCGCACCTCCCCGATAGGTGCGGCCGAAACCCAATCCCCCCTTAGGGGCGCGACTTCTCGTTTCCCAGCTTCTCGCGCGCTCAGAGCGCTTAAGTGTTCAATGCGCGCTCAGAACGCCTCCTCGCGCGCTCAGAGCGCTCCTGTGTTCATTATGCGGACAGAACACTCTTGTGTTCGTTGCACGCTCAGAACACTTCCTCGCGCGCTCAGAACATTTCCACATTCTGAACGTGCGCGCAATTAACATTTCCTAATTTCTCAGATTGCAGGACCCGTTCGTCGCCTTTATCGCCTTCAACAAAGCTGCCCGAACTGCCCGAACTGCCCGAGGGGCGAGACAGTCATTTACGAAAAATAGTGATCCGTGTGCTCCAAATCGACCAGTGTGATTCGCCCATCAGGTGGTTACGGTGGTTACGACGGCAAAATTACCGGGCTACCCCCGGCTAAAGCTATAAAAGGAGCTCAGAGCATTCATTTCAAGACACCTTACCTTCTACGCCCGAGAGAGCTCCTTTGAAGATTTCCTTGGAATTCTCCTTCAGTGCTTGAAGGATCTCCTTCGGCCCTCGAAGATCTCCTTCGAATCTTCGAAGGTCACGAAAGGCAACTCAGTTTTTTCACTTTTGTTCTCACCCCCGTTCTCAGAAGAAAGTACTTAATTTTCCGAGAGGTGTATGTCACCCTCAGAGTTCTCTCCACCATTGTAACGAGCAGCGACCTGTCGCGCTCGAGTTCTCAATCTCTAATTGTACCCCCAGAAGATAGTGTAAGTTGGCCGGCACAGCTCCAACCACGTGGTTTTCACTCTTTTCGGGTTTTCCACGTTAAAAGTCTTCGTGTAACTTACTAACTCACTCATTGATTGTTTGCTCGCTCGGTTCGCTTCCGAGCCAAGGCGATTTAATTCGACCGGTCTACCAAAGCACCCGAGTGATCCGCAACAGATAATATTCATTTCGTGGCAAATGGAAAGCATTCCCATCTGAAGAGGTTAGAGTTCTGTTTGTTTCGGCGGTGACGTTTGGAGCGTTGAGAATGAGAGCGGTGGGAATGGAGCGGTGGGAATGGAGGGAGGGACGGCTTTGGCGTTGAACATCAAAATTGACGTTCTGGAGCGTTGAGAATAGAGAAAAGAGTTTTACCAAACAAATTTTTTCGGCGTTGTCTTTTTCCCAACGCCAAAGGAGAAAAAACGTAGAAACAAACGGAGCCTAGGTAGGTGGAAAAAGATGTGGCCATCTTTTATGTATTAGTTGTTAGAGAAAAAATCGTTTTAAGAAAATATTATTACTATAAAATATTAAATGAACATTTTATTACCATTTGAATACTACATGAAGTATAAGAAAATGTATTTTTTTTATTTGATGATGAATTGAAGAAAACAATTGAATATATGGGATAGATTTGAAAAGGATTAATTTAAACTTAAGAATTAAAAGATTATTTAACTAAAGAAATATAATATTCCTTGGAATAGTTCCAACATATATTTTCGTAAATCAAAGAAAAACGAGACGGCGCAAAAGTATTAAAATACACATTTATATCTTATTAATATATACCTTCACTTCATCGAAAAGAAGAATTATATATCACGTTTGGCTATTCGCATTCCAAAAAAAAATCACATTTTTTGTGATTATAATTTCTACGATTTTTAAAACCTTTATTTACAACTCAAATGTTCAAAGACCTCGGCTTCGTTTGGCGTGGCTTATTTGCTCTGATAAGTTTGTTCAAAAACGCCATTATCATAGAATGTATATTTGGCAAGACAAAGGTTACAACCGCTATAAAGAAAATAAATTGGTTTTGATCCATAAAATGCATGAATTTTGTTAGGTGAGGTCGGGTGTTCATGAACGACGGTTCATGATCACAACGTTCATGTTCGCCACCACCGCGCCAAACGAAGCCCTAATTTCATTCTTTTCCTCTAGCCACCTACCCGACCCTCTCTCCCGCTCGGTATCTCACGAAAACCCTCCTCTCTCGAAAACCTCATGCTCGCAGCCGGCTAATTTTCATTCTCTCTCACTTGGTATCTCACGGAAATTACCCTCCTCTCTCGAAAGCCTCATGCTCGCAGCCGGCTAAGAAGGCGTCACCTACCAAGTCAGTGGTGAAGACAGAGACTCCTACCCTTGCCAGCCTGAACCTTTCGTGTAGTCCACAGTAGATCCAATCCTGTAGCGAAGTTATCCCGTCAACGTCGTTCAACGACGCCCAGACAGTATCACCAAAATCCGCCAACCTGAACCTTTCTTCGGCATAGAAACAGTTGAAATATTCGCAAAAGAAACACTGGAAGATGGATCGAAAGAATTTATATGTATTTGAAATAGTTTGAAGCTGCTCTTTTGTTATCCGTTCATTATTTTCAAGTTCTTAGATTTTGGACATATTTCCATGCAGTATGTTAGACAATTATGTTCTTTTCTTTTTTAGTTATGTTCTGATCTGCAAATAACGGAATTGTCTGTCAATAAAAAAAAAGGGTGGTGTTAGAGGCAAACCAGAATTGGCTATTGGCAAACCAATTTCTATAAGTTATTACGCGCCTTTTGAAAATACACTTTGTACATGCATTTTTAGGAAAAGTGTTCAACACAAAAATTGTAGATCTCGTCGAGATCTACAACTTTCGTGTTGAACACTTTTCCTAAAAATATATGTACAAGGCGTATTTTCAAAAACTTCGATATAGTTACGATCAGAGCGACAATACGCCTTGTGCGTGCATTTTTAGGAAAAGTGTTCAACATGAATACAATTTTCGTGTTGAACGCTTTTCCTAAAAATGCATGTACAAAGCGTATTTTCAAAAGGCGTGTAATAACTCATAGAAATTGGTTTGCCAATAGCCAATTCTGGTTTGCCTTTAACACCACCCTAAAAAAAGGTGAATTCCTTTGAAGCTGCGAATAATTATAATCCGCGAATAATAACATTGGCCTTAAGTTAATCTCAATTATTAATTTTATTATCAAATTAAGTAATATTAAGTAAAAAATAAATTATTTATTTAAATAATATTTTAATAAAAAATATTTAATTAATAATGATGATCTGCTCAAACCTGAGATGAGATTAACAGTCCACAAGCCCTATTTAACAATTGTGATAAATACCTTTTATGAAAATATTGTAATAAATTTTTAAAATATATGTACGAGTGCCAGTGCATACGCAACACTGTTATGTATCACATTTTCTACGAGTGACCCGGACGCTCAAGTGTATTATACGTAGCACTATCGTACGGAGTCTCGATACACTATCACTCGTTATATATTATAGTTTTAAGATGTGCTTTACAATTAAAACATCAAGCTAACTATAGGTGTTGAATTTATTTTAAAATCAAATATTAAAAAAAAATATTATTTACTTAAACAATGTTCTAATAAAAGTAAGGAATTGATAATTTTAACAAAAGCAACAAAGTGGGGAACATTAGAGTTATCTATATTCTTTATCAACTACACAAATAACTTTTAAGAGAAATTATGTAATAAATTTCTATACGTATATACGAGTGATAATGCATGGGCATTCATGCAACAATGACAATACCCTTGATCGATTGTGTTCTATGTACATAGGCAATGTGAGCGATAACGCTACTATTGTCAAATACTATGCAATAGGGATATCTCATAAAAGTTATTTAGTGTAATTGATAAATAATGTTGATGAAATACTTTAGTCTAAAGTTCAATAAAACATTGTCTAAATAAATAATTTAATACTTTTAAAAAATATTTGATTTTAAAATAAATTCAACTACTATGATTAGTTTGATAGTGTAATAGTAAATCACTTCTTAAAACTATAATGTTAAGTATTTTAATTAAATATGTATTGTATAACCCGTAATTCGTCGAGTTCAAAGAGGATCGAGGACAACTTAAAAGATCTCGCCCACCTGGGGCGAGTAGAGAAAATCTCGCATGTTCAGCCCCATCTTTGTCGAGATCAAAATTGCCTAAGACACCTAAGGGTGTCGTCTCGGCGGGGTTCTAGGGTGTCGGCTCGGCAGGGTCCCAGAGTGTCGGCTCGGCAGGGTCCCAGGGTGCCGTCTCGGAGGGGTCCCTGGCTGCCGGCTCGGCAGGGTCCCAAGGTGCCGTCTCGGCGGGGTCCCAGGGTGCCGTCTCGGCGGGGTCCCAGGGTGCCGGCTCGGCGGGGTCCCAGGGTGCCGGCTCGGCGGGGTCCTAGGGTGCCGGCTCCGCGGGCTCCCAGGGTGCCGGCTCGGCAGGGTCCTAGGGTGGTGTCTCGGCGGGGTTCCAGGGTGCCGTCTCGGCGGGGTCCCAGGGTGCCGTCTCGGTGGGGTCCCAGGGTGCCGGCTCGGTATGGTCTCATTGTGGCCTGCAGTTAGCCTTTCCAAACAGCATTGTTTGGTTGTTGGCAGACCATTTTGGGTTGCGTTTAGTGAATCCAAAAGACGGGATTGCGCTATTAGCAGACCCAGTTTGAAACATTATATATAGACCTTGAAGGGCACCTTTGGAGAGGGGTCCAATTCCAATTCTTGGCTTCTTCCTCTCTAGGTTCTTTTGTTAGCTCCCCAGGCTCTCCGAGGGTGCCCAACTTCAGCTTTGGCTTGGGAGGGGAAGCGCTCTAAAGATCTTCCGGGTGTGGGTGGGACCTCCACGATGTAGTCAAGGGTCTGTGTCTAGCTCTTAGTCTTCGGCCAGTTTCCTTCCGCGGGATCAGTAAGTGCTAGCTGCCCCCTCTAAGGATTCCGATCTCCTCATTGGGCCGAGTCGCGGTTCCAACATGTATGTGTGTCTGAACCGACACGGTAGGCTTAACAGGTTGCGTGTCGACCTAGGGCTTGGTCCCTACGCTGGAGATACTATATAATCTCATTCCAAACTAGATGGGTACTATGAACTATCTTGAGCAACCCTAATTCTATCATTCTCAAGATATTTCGTCTAGGGTTCCGCTCACGATTTCTGCTGCGTCGTTCTTGTGCTTCTCTCCCGGTCGCGAGTGCGTAAGAAATTTCTCACCGCCGTAGAGAACATTTCCAGTCGCGATCTCCTTCGCGGTTCTTGTTCTCGTTGGCTGGGAGGAGAAGGGATTCGGCCACCTGCTGCTTCTACTTTCAGCGCCACCCATTTTTCTAGATTCCTCGCCGCGACGATCGTCAGTCTCGGAAAAAAAATTGCTACTACAACTATCGCATCGATCGCGCCTTGCTACTGTCGTGCGAGGATCCCGGGGCCGCTCGAGAAGCAGATCTTGTTCTGGGTTGCCATCGATCGCAAGGAGGGGCTGCTTTGCGCCGCTTATCCTATTTTGGCCGTCGTTGTCGCCCCTCTATCCGACTGCAGATCCAGATCCAGTAAAAAAATTTCTCGCGGGTTACAGGCGTCGCAAGCTGTTCACGTGTTGAAGGTCATCAAAAGGGCAGTGCTCCCGGGCTCCTATCTTCATCTTCTTCGTTACTTGCTTCTTCGGAGAGGACAGCGCAAGCTGTTCACGTGTTAAAATTCATTGTTTTGGGTTCTGGCAGACCACCAAAGGGATCCTTCATCTTGAGGAGATCTACATCTCTGCTTGGAGAGGAAGATCTACAGTAAAACATCTCCACCGGAGGAAGAAGCTCTAATTTTTATCCTGGAGTTCTTGCAAGTCTAAATCTAGGAAGGAGGATTTTGTTGGCCGTCTCCCCTAGTGCTTAGACTTAGTCTTCGACGACTGTGTTCCGCCGGGTCGTAGCAGCAAAATTTTTATTCCTAGATTGGATCTGGAGTGTTTGGCGCATTTTCGACGGGCTCAGGTGAAATCTTTCTGGTTTTTATTTTTTCCGTGTGAAAAACATGTCGAAATGAAGCACCTAAGACATCGTTAAGCTGCAGTCATGTAATATCTAGTTGCCAACCAAAATCACCTAGAGGGGGTGAATAAGTGATAACTGCGTCTTTTGCGGAATTGAAAATCTTGAAAATAAAGAACGCACAGAATGCAAATCACAATCACAGACGACGCAAGAAATTTATAGTGGTTCCCCGTTCTTGGGTACTCCACTTGCCGGCCTCGCCAATCTAGCACCGCAGCTAGACTTGACTACTTCACTAAATCTCGGATCAAGAACGATCCTACAATCCTCAGAGTCAAAACTCTTACAACTCGGAGATCAATCTCCTACAAACTCAGAGAGAATCCTCTCTTACAACTCGGAGAATACCTCTCCTACAACTCGGAGAACAATCTCTCCTACAATCAAATGTAAAATTTAGATTGAAACAATACTTAGCGAATCACGATCAGATCTGAATAATTTGATGATGATCTTCTTCCTTCTTGAGATAGAAATGGCTTCGGCTTGATGTTGAAGAAGAAGAATCGAATCGGCACAAATCAGATCTTCTAAGGTCTTGATCGATCCAATGAAAACAGAACGAGTGAGGCCATGATCGATCGACCTTTTTCTTCCACTTGGAGACGAAATCAGATAACACACGATCGAACTCCAACAATGGTGATGTGCGGCACTAGAAGACGATCTTGGATCAGATTAGGTTTTGGAGAAAGTACGAACTCTGATCTTCTACTTCGAATCTTATTTCTTTCTTAAGGAGCAATCATTATATAGATGAAGACCTAACGGTTTAACCTTAAAACGAGGAAAGACGTCACGTCAATTTGACGGAAAAGACTTGTCGTCGAACAGGAAAACAAAGTTTACGAGAAACACTTAATCAGACTTCTCGAGAAATGCAAGACTTCTCGAGAGATGACTGCAAGTTCTCGAAAACAGCTTTAGAAGAGAATATAGAAAGATTACGACAAGGCTTCTAGAGAGATGCAAGACTTCTCGAAAACAAAAATACTTCTCGAGAGTGGAAGGATTTCTCGAAAGCTACCGCTGAGACAGACTTCTCGAAAGCAACTGAAAAGAGGTTTTCTCGAAAGCTAAGGGGACTTTCCGAGTCATCATTGATTTCTCGAGAAATCATAACAGCTACTCGAAAACTTTTAACTTTTCGAGAAAAGACTTCTGAAACAACCCTTCTCGAAAAATCACAAGGACTTCTCGAGAGCATAGAAGGACTTCTCGAAAAGTTCCTTTACATCTCGGAAAATCTACTTAGGAAAAATTTCTTCCTTTTTCTCTAGACCACTAGCTGCACACCAAGCTTTGAATCTTTAATGTCTTGATCATAAAGTGTATCCCAATTGAGAGACCACACATGAGTCAACCCCATACCCCACACAATGAAGAATTACATTGCATGAGACTGTGCTTATTGATCCATTGTGACCTGACATTGGTCTACACTTAGCAATGTGAACCTGCAAGAACAATACTAGAAAAGTATATCAAATACACAAATAATTCAATCTTGGTTCAAAGTTGACTTTCTACAAATCAAGGTTTTCTCCAGCCAAACATAAATTCTCTTTCATCCTGACTCTGAAATGACATGACTTCATAACATTGAAACCATATCACCATCAGCCTCACCCTGAAACACAAGAAGATGCTGAAGAAATTTCATATAAGAAAGATCCTAATGATTATACCTTTTCAATAGGTACGCCTGAAAACACCAACAAAATTCATCCCAACTACCACTAACTTCCAACCTTCATTAAATATTATTTTTTGTTAGGATAGTGTCACAAGATCAGGTACCTGCATATACACACAAACAATGAAAGAATGCCTAATACATAGTGTATCACATTAACTTGAAAAAGTGTACATCGGCAAGAAAAACTTGAAATAAAAAGAAACAACGACAAAGAAACAACGGCAGGAGCGTGAAAAAATATACATGTATGATTGAAGGGCAAAGAAACAACGACAAATGCATGTTCATACTTTAGGGATCACTACATGCTTAATAAGGCATAGGACTGATCCAAATTAAGTTTCAAGAGAAAAACAGAGTTTCGAATCTCCAGAACAATTTGTAACATGGAAATTGTCTCCCTAGTAACCTTTCACCAACCCAAAAGGCGTACATAGAAATTGCCTCACTTGCTACATGAAACAACACATGGAAATTGCCTCACTAGCAGAATTTTTTTTCAATTGTCACCAAAACATTTAGCTGAGTTCCAATAACCAAAGTTTCACAAAAATAAAAACTAGAACATTTAATCATGTCAATAAACTTCTATTCCTTATTAGAAGTACATTGTAACATTGAAACCATATCACCATCAGCCTCACCCTGAAACACAAGAAGATGCTGAAGAAATTTCATATAAGAAAGAGCCTAATGATTATACCTTTTCAATAGGTACGCCTGAAACACCAACAAAATTCATCCCAACTACCACTAACTTCCAACTTTCATTAAATATTGTTTTTTGTAAGGATAGTGTCACAAGATCAGGTACCTGCATATAAACACAAACAATGAAAGAATGCCTAATACATAGTGTATCACATTAACTTGAAAAAGTGTACAGCGGCAAGGAAAATTTGAAATAAAAAGAAACAACGGCAGGAGTGTGAAAAAAATATACATGTATGATTGAAGGGCAAAGAAACAACGACAAATGCATGTTCATACTTTAGGGATCACTACATGCTTAATAAAGCATAGGACTGATCCAAATTAAGTTTCAAGAGAAAAACATAGTTTCGAATCTCCAAAACAATTTGTAACATGGAAATTGCCTCACTAGTAACCTTTCACCAACCCAAAATGCGTATATAGAAATTGCCTCACTTGCTACATGGAACAACACATGGAAATTGCCTCACTAGCAGAACAAATTTTCAATTGTCACCAAAACATTTAGCTGAGTTCCAATAACCAGCAAGTTACACAAAAATAAAAACTAGAACATTTAATCATGTCAATAAACTTCTATTCCTTATTAGAAGTAATGTGACCATTTGTTAGAATAATAGCACATAAAAATAAACAAAAACAACCCCAATGTTTTTCAAATCTATTGGGTGGCATAGGAGATGCACATACCTCAAATTTCGAGGATCACAAAAAAGAAGTAAAACCATCCAGGTCAAGCATAATAACTGAAGAAATAATATTAATTGGTTCTGTTAATCATTCAAGAAGAATAAAACTCAAGTGATTCATACTCAAACAACCTGTCAAACTAAGCTGAAACTCAACTTCCCCAAAATCTCCCAGACATTAATAGTAGTCTATGATAGAGATATTTAGTTTATTCTGGAAATTACGCCTCCAGATACTAACCCAACATATAAATCTCAAATGATCCAAAAAGCCAAACGCATCACACAACATATATGTAGATCAAGTATTTTCATGTCCGAACAATATTCAGACATTGCTTCTACTACTAATAGTTTAGGATGATTCTATCTACTTTCTTGATCTCTGGAAGCGTGAAGAAATAATCGAGAGCAGAAAATGTTATTCAGAAAGCAAAGAAAAACTATCAGGATAAAAACTCACTGCAACCTATGTTGGAGCGGCCTCTATTGTCGATTCAAGGGTAACCAAACAGATACTCTCTTGAGAGGGCTGCAGGAGACCTATAAGCGATGTCGACCGATAAATGGAGGGAGCCGAGCAAGAAGGCGTCAGAGTCATCTTTCCCCGGTGTGGTTTCCAGAACCCCAAAATTCCTTCGGCAGAGTGCAGAATGATTTGAAGTTGCAGATTAAAATGATTAAAGTCGCACCAAATGGACTCCGTAAATCTAAAATTCAGAGAATAAAACCCCCCATTAAGATAAAAACTCCTGATTCAATTGATAATAAAACGATTGCACTGACCTTTTTCCTGAGGTCGATCATCCCTATCTTCTGCCTTTCAATTGTTTTGAGGGTGGGTAAGAAAGGAGGAGGTAATCAGCAGGTCTGCAGGTATGTTGAAGAAATTTCAAGGGTTTGATGGAGAAGAGTGAATACTCATCTGGATGCGTCGGCGGCTGGCGAAGTTGAGCGGAATCGGAGGCGGTCTTTGAGTGTTGGCGGAGGTTTCGGGCTCCAAATAGCGGAAAGCGTCGGTTCCAGACATAAGTTGTAGGTGTCGCGGGAGCCGTCGCAGAATCGATCGATGACAAGGGAGGCTTCTTCGGCAGTAGAATCGGTCGCTAGGTCGAACGAGGAGGAGAGGGGTTTAGGTTAGAAGATTGGGGAGGTGAGGAAATTGTTGCTTCGGACTGTTAAAGGGGGAATATACGACGTTTCTAAAAAAGCGTCGTGAAATTACAATTAATTTTCCGTCTTTTAAAACTAAAGTGGGTTGGTGGGTTATTAGAGGCATTTTATTACCATAAACGTCGCCAACAATTAAAACAATTGCCACGTTTTACAAAGCGTTGCCTAAAAACGTGGCCAATGCTCATATCTGTTGTAGTGGCTTCTTACTGCTGGCATGACTAATTCCTTTTGCGGAGAAGCAATCCGAACTGTCAATCACATTCTGAATAGATTGCCTCATGACAAGTTCACTTCCACTCCATATGAGTTGTGGCATTGTCATCCTTGTAGATTTGACACTCTAAATACTTGGGGTTGTATTGCTTATGTTAGAATACAAGACCTTAAGAGACCTAAGGTGGGACCTAGAACAACAACTTGTGTATATCTAGGTAGTGCAGAAGATAGTGCAGCAGATATGTTTCTAGATCTATCCACCAATACTGTGATAGAATCTAGAGATGCTATTTTCTTTGAAAATAAGTTTATCAGAGATCATGGTTTAACCGTCTCCGGGTCTACTGAGATGATTTCCGAATCTCCTGTAGAACCTGAAGCTAACCCCTCTGGCACTATTTCCCAACCTGTAGAGGATAGTCTTATCCCAATTAGAGTATCTACAAGAGATAGAGTCCCAAGAATTTTGGTGAAAATTTTGTCACCTATCACTTAGAGGATGATCCATTCTCCTACCAGGAAGCAATGCGACCTAGAGATTCATTAATATGGGCATGCAGAAGCCATAGATGATGAAATGTACTCGCTGCTAAGAAATAACACCTGACACCTAGTGGACCTCCCTACAGGAGTCATAGTCCTTGGATGGAAGTGGGTGCTGAAGAAGAAATTGCATAGTGATAGGTCGATAACTAGATATAAAGCACGTCTAGTCGCTAAAGGCTATAAACAACAAAGGGGAATTGACTACTTTGACATTTATTGACATGTGTGTCACCTATCCACTATTAGGGTTCTTCTTACCTTGGCCTATATCGAGAACTTTATAGTTCATTAGATGGATGTGAAAACAACCTTCTTGAATGGGGAGCTTGATAGAGAAATCTATATGGCACAACCTGAAGGGTATGTACATCCAAATCTAAAAGATTAATTATGCAAATTAGACAAATTCATCTACGGGCTTAAGCAAGCGCCTAAGATGTGGCACATGAAATTTGACCAAATGGTAAAGAGTTTTGGCTTTCAGTACAGTCTTTCTGACAAATGCCTTTACCACCGCTCTATGTCGAATAAAATAATCATCATATATCTATATGTGGATGACATGTTGATTCTGGGTTCGGATCTTGTTGCAGTAAAGGATATCAAATCCACACTCGCAAAAGAATTTGACATGAAGGACCTTGGTCCCGTCGATACCCTTTTAGGTATAAAAATTAGAGTTGATAAGGGTAGGGTTACTCTTAGTCAGACTCATTATATTGAGCAACTTCTTTCAACCTGGGGAAATATTGTTAAATTATGTCTAAATATTGAGACTAGCATTGATCAAGTGAAATATTCCAAAATTATTGGTAGTCTCATGTATGCCACAAGTTGTACTCGACCAAACATTGTATTCTCTGTTAGCATGCTGAGTCGCTTTACCAGTAGTCCGAGCAAAGAGCATTGGGATGCTCTCGACAGACTGATGAGATACCTGTTAGGTACCAAAAATCATATCTTGTGCTGCACTAGTTACCCTCCTACTATGGATGGATATTCTGATGCCTCGTGGTGTTCAGAAATCAGTAACAACAAGTCTACCAGTATATACATATTCACTCTAGGTGGAGCTGCCATCACTTGAAAATCCAAAAGACAGACTTGTATAACATTGTCTTCTATGGAAGCAAAGTTGTTTGTCTTAGCTTCGGCTGGTGAAGAGGCAGGCTGGATCAGGAATCTGATACTAAATATTCCCTTGTCTAGGCTACAAGTCAACTCATTGAGCTTGTATTGCGATTACCAAGCAGCAGCTCAAGTCATTAAGAATGCTCTCTATACTACTGAGAGGAGACATGTACGAGTGAGACACGCTCTGCTAAATTATCTGAAAGAACAATGAATTATTTGGTCGATGTGCGATCAAAAGATAATCTAGCTGATCCATTGACGAAAGGAATGCCCAAAGACCGATTAATCAAAACAGTGGGTGAAATGAGACTAAAGGCGATTTAGCTCACCTTTGTCTACATAGATGTTTTGATTTTTCTTGATTTCCTTTGTCAAAGAAAGCATTTTGTGCTCCGTTGATGTTTTGGTTGCTGGGTACGAATCTGGTAAGTTATTTCATTCCAAATCTGATGTTAATAACTTTACCTGGATTCGTCTTTTCTTACCTTGGAGGAGAGTGTTATTCCAAATT